>VZTU01019645.1:0-15145 GCA_013400835.1 Zapornia atra | reverse complement strand
AATGTACCTGCCAGTGCCAAAACCAAAGCCAGGCATTTAGAAACCTTGGCATTTATTAGTGAGTGGGTACTGGGCTTTGCTTTCAAATCTTCTGATGCTGTCTTTTGGAGTGCAGTGTGGCTGTTTCTACAGTGGTTCTACAAAACAACTTTGTTTTCTTTGTCTTTTCCACAATATCAGTAATTGGAACAAAATTCAACAGCTAAATTCTCAATCCATGTCTTGTATATGTATCTTTATGATCACATTCCATCGTACACAGCAAACATTGCCAGACCTTTTTTTCACAAGCAATTACAAATACTTTATGGAATCTTTCCCTTTAAGTATTTGCTTCTCAGGATATGGTGAAATTGCTATAGAAATGTTTTCAACAATTGTTTGTGAATCTTTACATCATTGGCTCCAAAAAGAAAAAAAAAATCAGTTTACAAAATAGCCTCCATGCAACCAAAACAATACACAGATTCTGCTACAAAGAATTGGTGAGTAAAAGGCACACTGTACTAAAATAATTTAAATGCAAGTAAACCCTTTAAAATTTAGTATGAAACTTCTTTTTTTTATTGAAATAATGCCTTTTTATTACAGAAATATTAATACAAAAACAATGAGGACAGCATGAAGGTACTAAAGAGACAGAAGCCAGTGAACAGTAGGTTTGCAGTTAAAACAAAACCCCAAGAGATTGCTGCAAGCAGAGCAGAAAGTGGTTTGCTCAGAGACAATGAACTTAACTTACAGAGCTGAAGTCTGCAAACCCCAAGGAAGAGTCTTTAGAAGTTTTACTTGAAGAGGAGGGAGCAAATGGATCTTTTCCACTAAATGGGTCCCCAAACCCCTTTTTACTTTGAAAGGGGTCACTGCTGTCAGCCCCGAATGGCTGGAATGGATCATGGGGCTTGGGAAAATCTGAAGACCCAAGGTGGCTTACAGGAGTACTTTTACCTGGAAAGTTTAGGAAAAAAAACAAAAAACAAAAGGAGAAAGAGAAGTTACTTACCACAGAAAACGCAAAGCCCTTAAATAGGAAACTGTGCTGATACACTTTAGCATCATCCATTCTTCCTCGTGTGGTTTAAAATTTAACCAAATATAATGGCATTCATTTCCTAATGCAAATCCTCTCAAACAGTTGTTTTATGTAAATGGATTTATCATCTTACTTATACATACTGCAGTATTAATACCATCAAGATTTTCAATTATAAAACCCAATATAAAGACGTTTGGTCAGAAGCATTTGAAAAGTATGACTTTAGTTAATTTTCCAGGATTAGAAAGTTTCAAGGTTAAGTGTGGAATTTATATAAAAGTCAAAATGCTCAAGTACACATGTATCACTAAAATAAATAATCAAGTTAAATAGAATTAAATATTAAATTATCTGAGCCTTTAGAGAATGCATGCATTCTGCATTTTTTTCCTGGAACAAGTTTATCCTTCTACCACCACATGTACAAGGGAAAAGAGACTGATTAAGGAATCGCCTTGACCTGGGGTGCTTTGCTCTGCAACCCACCTTTTGTAGGTGACTGCTTGTTCTTATATTCCACCCCAGTAACACAATGTCACAGGAATATTGAGCACGTTTGTAAGTAACCGATGTCTTTATAGGTTGCATTTGGAAGCTCAATGGTTAATTTTCAATCCCCCTGCAAAAAGCTCTATTTTGTTTGGTCAGTAAACAGATAAACTAAGTTCTTTTCTCTCTTAAAGAAAAAACACGATTGTCATTGACAGGTACAGGGTCTAGCCTCCAGGGAAAATACTCCTTGGATGAACAATCCTGCTTATAATGTGTACTTAACTAATGATAAAGGAAAATCTAGAAACGATTTTGAAAGAAACAGGTATTACAACTTCCTGCATAATAACCTGAATTACATATATTATCTGCACTCACAAAGCTATCTTTCTTGAAATGGCTCATTCTTTGAAATATTATGTAACAGGAACCTTATAATTCATTTGCATTGGCATACACGTACTCGAAAAGCCCAGAGAAAGGGAGTTGAACCCCCAGTTTTCAAGTACTTGGCATGTCCAAGACACAGCCTGGTAGCTTTTAACAAGATACTTTGGTGGCTGCTCATAAACTTCATAAAATTTGCTCAAATCTCTGGAAATCCCCCTTTGTCACAGAGATCAGCAAACTTGCACTAATTAACTAACCTATCCAGCAGCCAGTCTTCACCAGCCATTAAATCACAGCTCAGCCTCTCCTATCTATCCCAGGGGCAGCCCAAAGTCCATCTTCCCTTTGCTCTGCCTGCCAGACATAAGAGCCCCGTGAGTCAGGGGCTCCACGCTGTGCTGGTGATACCTCCTTACTGATTGCACAGGGACCTATCGCCCTCAAACTCAGTCAGGAGCTGAGGGAACCATGCAGACTCAGCTCAGTGTTGCCATCACACTCAGGTCTCAGATGCAATACAGGGACTGCTCACAAGGCACCGTGCTTCAGAGAACACACAAAGCAAGAAAGCCCACAGCTGAACAAGCAGACAGAAAGAGGCATAGGAAACAAGACACATGCAGTAGGAGATATAATGAGATTTGTTTAGTCTTAAAGTGTATTCAAAGGAAACCCCATCACAGGCCTGGAGGCAAGTCTTCCACCAAGAACAAGGCTAACGGATTTAGCTTTTACAGAAAGAGATTTAGGTTAGACAATCTGTAATGTTTTTACAACTGAAGAACACCCAGGAGTGCCCAGGGAACCTGTCTGTGAGGTCTGAGAAACAGTTTCTAGATATGACACTGGTTTAGCTGCCTTGAAGCCAGAGGATAAATGAAGTCTCAAAGTTCACCCTCAGTACTCTCTTTCATGGTTCAGTAGATGCTCCATCCTGGTTGATAGATGTGGTGAAGATTTACAGATCCCCGTATTAGCAGCCACACGTGGGACAGGCAAATCAGACTGGCAATTCCTTCATGGAAGGAAGTGACAAAATATACAGGACATATGGGTGGCATTTGCTCTCCCCACAAGCATGGGCACTCCTGCACCCCAGTTCCAAACTGCATTTCCTATCAGCAGAGACTAATTTTTCTTCTCTGAAACAGACTGTGGCACTTATATCCCACTCATCAGCCTTTCGGAGTCCCCACCCTCAGCTGAGGTGTTAGGGATCTAAGCAAAGTAACTCAGGATTTTGTATGGAATTCTCCAGATAAAAGAGCAACTTATCTTTGAGTATTTTAAATTACAAAGAAAATAAAGCATCTGCAGTTCTAACTTAAGGTCCAGGCAAAACATTTTATTACCTCCTTTCCTCTACTGCCACTTACTAGCAAGCAAATCNCCCCCCCCCCCCCCCCCCAAGTATCTTCACCAATTGTGATTGATAGGGGCAAAACAGACCCATTTTAAGCTTCCCTTTTCTTCAGTTAAATCTGTTGCCAAAACCACTTTGTGGAATTGGTGACTTAATACGAACACAGGGCTTGCAGCGTATTTGCTCAGCAAACCTGTTTGTTTCTAGGTGGCCTGTTTAATGTTTTTGCACAAAGCCCTTAGTGGTTTCAGAACGTACACAAAGATCATCGGGGTTTCTTCTGCTTCATCTTCACAACAGAACACAAAGAATACCTTTGCTGGAGAGGAAACGTCCCCATGAGATAGTGCCAACAAGACTGCAGATTTTCATTTTACTTTGAGTGCCATTTCCCTCAGATATTTTTTTCCATTAAAGGATAGGAGAGGGCTTTAAGTCTGTCATTTTGAAGGAAAAGATGAAAGAGGAAAGCCCTTATAAAAATCAGGTTTAGTTTTTTGCAGAACCAATTTTAAGGCCAGTGCCAATCCTGGCACTCAGGACTGAGTTCTCTTTCCGACACTTTGTACATTGCTTATAGTTTATTTTATCCTGCCACACTCAGCAACTATGGTTTTGAGGCCTGGCAGAAGTTTGTTTGGTTCTGTTAGATGTTCAGATGCAGTTGCTTTTTGGCCAGAAATTAGTAATAATGACACCAGAGTTATCTCTCTCACATCTTTGCTGGCTTACACCAGATATAGGTCTCCCAGTGCAGTAAGCACATACTGAGCTACATGAAGATTTCTGTGTTCCCATGGTAGGTATTCAAGACTGGGGGTACAATATTTCTATAATGCTCACAATTGAAGTTTCACCAGCTGAAGGACACTGGTAAAAATCTTAACACTGCAAAACATACTCTTAGTAGTAACTGAGATTGTATTAACCTTATATTTACCAGAGATTAAAAATATACTACATTTTAACATGATGCTGCTCATCGTTTTTGAGGTATGGCAGTAGGAAAGCAGTTGCAGCCCTAACTTACTTGATATTTCTGCTAATAGTTTCAGGGGAAAAAAGTTCAGAAAAAAGCAAAACAGGTCCTATTCTGAAACCACAGCAGTTTCAGCAGTTACCCAAGTGGTGCACCCAAACCACACCGAGGACTCAGCTTCAGCAAAAAGAGATGAACAAAATGGTTTACCACAGTAAATGCTGTTAACTTGTAGTGAACTCCACCCATAGCAAGCATTTATCTAATTTCATACCCCACCGCAAGCTTTAGGGTTGAGAGCTATAGTTCAAGGCAAATATCATCTCCCTGGTAGGAGGCAATTACAGAATTTGTCTTACTGAATTACAAGATATTGACAATGAGGCAACGAAGTTCAACATTTAGTGTTCTCTATACTCCAAGTTTCAACGATGGTCCTAACTTTCTGCTGAGAATTACCACCTTACTGAATTACGAGAAGCAGGAGGTTTTTGTGTGTGTGAGGACTGGATTTTGCATGCTCACAGGCAAACGGGGCAGACTTGAGATGACATGACTTTAAACTTTCACTAAACAAGGACTCCTTTCCAGGAAACTCCTTTCTGCAGTGAAAAATACACTTTAAGAAGTCAGAAGTCAGTCACTGTGCCAGCTAGGACAGCGATAAGTAGTGAATAGCGTGAGTCAAGTCCATACCTGCGATTATCTTTATCTAACGCCAGGGTCCTGCCTCTCACATCTTTTTCATGCCTGAGGAAGCGTTACTCTAGAAAACCTTGTCGACAGTGCAGTATGTAAGGTGCCTCCCAGCCCATCTTTCTTTTGGCACTTGACCAAACTTCTGTATCATTCCTAACTTACTCAGCATGTTTTCCACCACGCTGTTAAATTATCCAGCTCTCCCACTGAGGGAGTCTAAAACTTTAAGAACTGTGATCCTTAGGAACTTAGAGAAACTTATTTACTGGTTTTTAAAACATGCTTGAAGACTAGTTAAATTAATACCAATTTTCTACAGAACATTACAAGGTATTTATCCACAACAGGGGCTATCTCTGCACCGTATTGCAAACTCAGCTGTTTGGTGATAAGAGTTCTTTGCACAAAAATCACACCATATTATTTTAGTAGCAGAAGGAAGACTTTTTCCCTATGCAAAAAGCCCTCGAAACTGCTTTTGCTTAATATTTGCAAAACTTGCAACCTGAGCTAGTCCCTAGCTCCAAAAACCTTAGCTTAAGAGAAATATTCTGAAAGCTACAACCTTCTTGAAAGGTGAGGTTAGAGAATTCGTTAAGAGATTCAACAACCTGTTCTGAAACGCGTTCTGATCAACCTCTTTCAACAATCGATACCGAAATATCTTCACTGTCAGAGAGCAGCATAAACAACAGAATCAAAGCGTGAGTGGAATTTTTAGTTTGTGGCTGGGCAGGTGCTCCACCCATGAGTCATTTATCCTACCCAACAAGGGATGCCTGAGTTCTAAGGCAACCATCAGGTCTTCTAGAAGGCATGAGAAATAATAATAATTTTAAAAAGAAGTGTTCCAGTCAGTCAAAGTTTGAAGCTGACTTGTTCCCTCTCAGCTGCAGATGAGGGGAAAAAAATATTAAAGGTAAACAGGCACCGTGATGTTTGTGAATAACCTTGGGGACTCGAGCAGCTCTAAGGAAACAGGTGTGTGGTACTGCTCAGAAAAACATGACACTCCTGTACTCCTGCGATCACGCAATGAATAGAGGACAGAACTCTGTACTCTCCTCAAGACCAAATGATTTGAGCCCCACAACTCAAAATATACCCATGAATATAAATGCAAGGGCATTATTTTTTATTTTAACTTTTTTTTTTAGATTAACACAGTTCTTTCTTTTGTTCCTGAAATCTGTTATACCTAACATGTCTTCTTCTTACCATTATCTCACTAAATACAGAGTAAATTTCTATGCAAATTTACAATGAGGACATTGTATATGGTGCAGGTCAAAAAGAATGGCCACAAAACCGTGCTGTGTTTAAACACTAACTGTTCCTATGTTATCATTTTCTTTCAAGAAACAAAATCAGTAAGTGCACACAACACAGCATTCAGGCTTTGGCTTGCATGCTGTTACACTGAACAAGTGGTAAAGTCTTAATTCTCATCTAATTGAGACACTGAAGACAAACCATAGGCAAACACACACTACTAAAAACCCTCTATCAGTTCAACTCAAAACCTGCTTTTTCCTCACTGAAAACTATCAATATGAGGTCCCTGTGAACTGACAGTGTTCTGGTACTGCTTTACAAATGAAAAATATTCTAAAATGGTTTAAAAAGTCAAGCCATAAAATGCCTTATGATTACAGAAGTGACACATATGAAAAAGAACCCTATCATTGACATAAAGGAGGAGGAAGCATCAAACACAAAGGCAGGCAGCAGCAGAGCAGGGCTGTACAAATACCGCCTGGCTCTGAGCTGCCTGCACTGCCCTTCTGATTCATGCAACACAGCAGTGGCTCACTGCATTACGCATCTAATTATGCACAGTAGTAGCAGCAAGAGGTACCTAAAATGGTTCAAGGGGTGCAAAGACATCCCAGAGAACGTATCTAGCCCAAAAGCTTCCAGTCAAGACCATCCTGGTCCAGGTAAGCCTGGACTGTGTGTGCATACCTCATCTGGGTATCAGCTTACTAAAGCTCTGAAGTCAAACTGCTTTCAGAATGTTTTATTTCTGTGAACATCATTAATCACAAGCACTTGGAAGGCAAATCTATCTTTAATAGACCTTCCAAGATCCAAGCACCACATGAACAGAATGGACAAGAGCTCTGTGAGTTGGCTGCTGATTTCTAACCTTCTTGGGGCTGACAAGAACCTTCTCCAGCAACTGTACTTGTGAGGAAAGGGCAAAGGACCCTCACACAAACCCAGGAAAGTGTTTCTGTAGATGAAGAACTGCAACACACATCACAGCTAAAAGAGTTTGCAGATCAGCTCATTACAATATTAAGATCCTGGAGATCTTCAAGCCCTGACCCCTTTTCATTTGTTTTAAGTCATCAACAGGTTGAGATTGAATCTCTCTTTATCTGCCAACTGTCAAGATGAAACAAGTAGGACTCGATCAGTCAGGCATTGCTTAAGTCAGGAGGGGCCTCTTCTGACTTCATTGGTGGGACAGCAAAATACATCTAGCAGCTTTGCAATCTGATCTGGTAAAAACACTGAGCCCTAACTCTGTGGCATCAACAACATAATTCCCATTATTTGGTAATAATTTCTAGCCACTCATTAAAACCTGTGCAAACCTTTGTGCTCACACTGAGGTCTGCTGGGGCTCCACACAAGCCAGGCATTTGATGGATTAAAATCATACTTCCCAATTCAAGCACAGGCTGGTTCATGCCCTGGTCTGTCTTCAAGACCTTTTGCAATATTTTGACATTTCCAAACCACTACTAGTGATAAAAATGGCATGAGAACAGATTCAAAGTCCCTAACTCAAAGACAGAGGTGTTAACCACTAACCTCTGAAATGCCAATTTAGAAATTTAGTTGCCATCCTACATGAGAGAGATAAAGAATAAATGGATTAAAAAACAAAAACAAAGCTAAAGTTCTCCAACAAACTCTTTGTGCAGTCTGTGCAGAATAATAATGTCCCACTATAATTTACCTTAATACCTGTATTTCAAATAACTGCTAAACAAACCCAGTAATTTCTTTCTTACATGGGATGAATGCAACAGGTGGTCCTTGGAATTCCAGGTTGCATGCTATCTTTCTGCTGCTATTTATGTATTGGCATCCCAAAGAAAAACTGAATTTTTAAAGTACATCAGCACTGAAGAAATTCACTATTAATCCAATGCCCGCCCCACTGATTGTCACTAACATACAAAATATTTAATATAAATTGTAACATTTACACAGGCTAAAAAAATAAACAAACTAGTGATAAACATATTTTATTTTATTAAATAATCGTTGCAAGAAGAAAGCACACTGCAATTTCTTCCTGCATTATTAGGACTTTTATATTCTTTCAAGGTTAAAAAGGTCAAAACCACTATAAGCAAGCAATAAAAATTTAGAAGAGGTTGAAGGTTACACACTGGTTAGTGGTGAAGGTTCTTCCACTAATATCACTGTTTAACAGTACTGTTATAACCGCAATGTGGAATGCATGGTGCTTCATTTAAAGGAAGTGGTAAGGGTGGGGCAGAAGGAGTAGGTCCCACGATCAAAGCACTAGAGCATAGAATTTTACTTACAACCCAATCACTGACACCCACACAGCAGCTTCCTGTACTTTAAAAAAAAAAAAGAAAAAAGAAAAAAGAGAAAAAAATCTGTTCTCTCTTTTTGTAATCAACAACTTTTACCTAGAAACTAGTTAGCAGTGAACTCTGACTGATTTCAATCTGCAGCTCAGGGCAGAAAACATAATTATCCATCTGTGAGAACCTACAAAACCATTTTAACTGACAGGTTTCAGGGGATCAGCCCTTTCAGACTTTTTAGTTCTACAGAAGAGTCCTACAAGACCCCAAAAATACTTTAAGAAATATAAACCACCCAGAGGTTCAGTAGTACTAAACACTACAGGTAACCCTCTACAAGCGAAAATAAAGTGGACAGCCTGAGAAAACAATTTGCACTGGAATTTAGACCTCTGTCACAGGAGACCTTTGCTTTAGTATGTCAATATAAACTACTTTTATTTTTTGTTAATGTATACAATAATCTTGTATTCCATTTATCACAGCCCATTATGCAAAGCACAGGCCTCTTTAGATCATTTTGTGGTGCTTTTAGAGCATTATTTAAGATACGGAATCAAGAAATATAGAAAACCTTCCACGTCTCTCCAAAGAGCTCATCAAGTTCTCCAGTACCACTTAGTGAACATCAAATTACTTCAGCCAACTCCCAGGGGAGCTGTATGAAACCTGATGTCCATTAGGAACTTCACAAAGATCACACACATACTCCCTGGGGGATTTTTATTAGAACAGTCTAGTCAGGAGAGCTAAAGAGGGTTTGTTAGGTGATCTTCCTCAACCCAAGAGGAGAATCTTAAACCAGATAAGGGACAGAGATCCTGCTTTTTCAAATCTTTCTGTGTAACAGTTATGTTGGAGCTCTGCTGTACGTTGGCATCCGGGCTTGCTGCTTCTGAAACACCTGCTCCTTGTCATTCTCTGGTTTTACTCACTGCTTTATTAGCCTTCCTCCAATTCTCTTTAAAGGTTCTGGACTCTACCATTAAGTAGTTATAGTGAAAAAAGCACAATAGAGCATTTAATCAGAAAAAAAACCCATGGAAGTTTCTCTTGGGCCAAGCAAGGATCAGTTTAAGACTTGTTAAGACCTGAAAGATCTCGGAAGACTTGAGTTCAAAAAGGAGTGAGAAAGGAGACAAATAATTTATCAACAAAGAACAAGCATAAGCCTGAGATACAATTAAGGAAGTAATCTCATGATTGTCACCCCTTCTCAACCTTAGTTTTCGAGAAGGGAAAGATACAGATCTTAAGGGTGTCTAATTCATGCCACACAGTAAGAGCCTATCCCTGGCAGATAGTAACGACCACAGACAGCTTTGAACCGAGGTATCTGCTAATACAGACAGCAGACCATAGCTGCTTCTCAATGTCCAAGCTTTAAAAAAAAAACCCCAAACACCACTAAAACCAAACCAACCAACCTTCACTTCACAAACAGCCAGCAAAGAGGTCAGGGTAAGGCCAGACAGCAGTTACCCACTGCAACCCTGGTATCGACAAAGCTGGCAGTGGTAGAGGAACTCCCTGAAGCATGGTCTGAAAACTGTCTCCAGAGCCTGCATAGGACAGCAGTTAATCTGAACTGCATGCTCCTTTGACAGGTTTCTCCAGGTAGGTCTGAAGCCCTTTTGACCTGACCTTCACTAAACAGCAAGAGGCTATGTCTATGTTCAGTTCCAAAGGTTTGCTCTACCTTTGTCCTCATGAAGAGGCAAGACCTGGGATCAACTCCTCATTCCTCTGGACAAAACCTAGACACCTGGGCAAGAAGGGAACAACCTCTGGTGGGTTTTGCAAGTTTCTCCTATCAACAAATATGTATTAGTATCTTCTACTTAACTGTAGAGTGTTGAGGACTAATTTTAGATTAGATCTTTGCTGTACCTGTGTAACAAATGCAAATGACCCATACCGGTGCTTTTCAATATTGAAACTCCCCCAACAGAAAGAAGAGTTTCACTAAAAAAGGGTATGAACTGGGAACAGAAAAACTATAGGTTTGTCTGGTAATAACTCAATTTATTCATCCTTCAACAAGATCTTTATCACCTACTTGTTTTTTTAATTAAACAGACCAATGAGAAAGGTAAGAAACAACGGAAGTTTCTTGCCTGTTGTTTGTTTTCTGAGCAACGTTCCCATTTCTGACACACACTTTCTGCCTGTATCTCTTACTAGAATCGCAGTATATTACTATATAATTTCTCATGCTCTAAGTAACCACTGAAGATTGCTTTAGTTGTGGAAGGAAGGGAGGAGTATAACTGCATAGGCAACACAGGAGGTTCATTTGCTTTAAAAAAAAAAAAGCCCTGCTTTGTTTCCTCCTTAGTCTATTTTATCATAACAACATTTGCTTTTGGTAGACCAGCGGAACCTTACACATACTGTGTCTCCAAGAAGAGGGGAAGGTTCACATTTAAACAAATTTATAAAGGGTGATTAAAGGCTGAGTGCACACATCTAAGTTCAAAACAAGTTATCAAAGCTAGAAGTTCTTCAAAATTCCTCAATATGTACAAAACCAGGGACGTAAAGCAAAAGAAAACCCACCCATGTAGGTGAGGCAGTCCTACAACATGCATTTCTCATCTTTACAGCTAACTTTTACACTGTATTTGCTAGGAAGAATCATGTTTCAAACAAGAAATAGAAAGAAACCACATGAAAGAGAGAATATAGGAGCACTTAGAATTTTTTGACTCAACTTTATACAGGTCTTTAAACACTAAATTATTTTATATAGACATTTCTTAAAAAGATGGGCACTTACATAACTTGCCTTGAAAACCAAATTAAGAGAGAACAGTAACATCACTCACAGTGGCAGAGAAGCTGAAGGCAATCTGATTTATTTCTGCTTTTATTCATCTGTGTCCTGTGAGTTGATATTGGTCAACATTACATATTATGAGGGGTTTTAATTACTAACAGCTCTCTAGGACCTCAATAGCAGAACACAGTTCCAACAAAGCCAGCGTGGAACAGACTGCTTCAAGAACTCTTCCACAATCCTAGAGGATTTCACAAGTTTCCATCAATACTCACCTTCACAGAGCCTCATCCTTTGGCTGCAGGGTTTTAGCATGAACCACAGCAATAGGAACAGACAAATGCTATGGGAATGGTCTGCTCCTAAGGCCACTGTATTAGACAATGTTTTCCAAACCTTGGATCAATCTATGGGATAGTTAACAACATCCTCAGGATAACAGGGAAAGTGCTTTCTACTACCAGGGTGTATCCAAGGAACTAGTTCTTAATAATTCACTTGCAAAACCAGACAGGTCAATGACACATGTAATAAACAGGATGGGTGCAGGGTACATGCTTTGCTCCAAAATGCAACAGCACAAAGGTAGACAATCCACATATTTAGTCAGGGAGAAATTAATAATAGAAGTGTTTTCTTTGAATGATGCTTCCTAGCAGTGTCAGTGGATACATAAGAATACTAGATGTTGACCTACACATTTAAGGCAAAATGATGTGCCTATTCAGAAGGAGAATACAGCTTTTTTTTAGCCAACTAAAAGTTCAGTAGTCACTGAACTATGCTACTGTTGTTAAAAGGAGACTTGAAACTAAACAGCTCTACATGGCTGTAGAGTTCCTGTCTGGTTTACTGACAATTCCTGCCAACTTATCCATAATCTCACCTCTTCCTCCATGATTGAAATAGAAGATGAGATGAAAGACTGTCAACTTGTCCTTATGTCTAACAACAGAAAACTGGGGCAAGTGGCTATTTAAAAGAGAACCTCCTTACCACTGGGTGGCTTGGGTCGTGGAGGGACATTTTTCTTCGGTGGTAACGCTGGTGTGTCTGATTTGCTTTTGAAAGGGTCGTCTGAGAATCCCACCCCTCCGAAAGAGGAGGCGAAGGGGTCTGAAGCTACTGACTACATGAGAAACAAAGAAAAAGAATGTAAGCCCATTGTAGAATATCTGTTGTTTCATGAAAGCTACAGGTTAACTCAAGTAAAAAGCATTCACTTCAAAAAAATTAGGAGAGATTTAGAGAATTATATCAGTGGTGTAAGAGGCTAACACCCACTGACAGAGGTGCTAGGATTTCATTAACATTCAGAAGTACTTAGTCTTAATCACCTAAGTACTTTAGAACTTTTAGTCTTAGCAAAAAACTGATGAGAAACATAAAAGTAAAACTCTACGTTTTACTATTTGGTAGTGAACAGTCATACTACAGTCTGACCTTCACTCAGATAAACACAACCACGACAGAAACTGGAAAAAAATAGTAGATTATAGAATGGATGGCTCTTTCCCCAAGCTTTAAGTTACAAAGAGTTATTTAGTTTGGGGGAGGGAGTTGGGTAAAAGCTCAGGGAGAATTCCAAAGTATTTTTTTCCTGTTTCCTATATTCAGCTGGTTCTTGTGAACGACTCTATTGATTAAACAAAGGCAGAAAAATTATGGCATGTAGGGAAACGTATCATCTTGAAATGAAGAAAGAATGATTTTGTATGCAAAGCTAAAAAACTCACAACTGTACCTTCACTACAAGCTGACTCAAACACTCAATATTTGTAAAGACTGTTGCCACCTAGAGGAGAGCTAAAATCCCCTCAAAAGCAGTCAGAAAAGTTAGAAAAAAAATACAAGAGGTTTAATTAGTCAAAGTGATATGATAATCTATTTCCTACTTAATATTTACTCTACTATGTTCGAGTTTTACTGTGGAACTGCAGCTGATGTCAACTGGAAATTCCAAACTCCATGTCAGAAAGCCAACAGCAGGCTGCCTGATCCAGTTGAGGAGGGAAGGACCTAGCTCTATCTCAAACAGTCTATACCAAGAAACCAAGGAAGCAACAGTTCCATTAAGAGCTATAAAACGTCATCAGACCATGCTTTTCACCTTCCCATGCTTCCCTGTACTCATGGAGAAGTTTAAGAGTAAGTCAGGATGCTATGAGAGGTAAGTACCCAAGAAACAAACTTTACAACATAGAGGAAAATTGGACACTGAAAGACACCAATGTCTGGAACAACTAATCTTTCTTACAAGTGAAAACTCGATGGTATTTCTTCTGCTCCTCTGAAACTTGAAAATGTTTGTGAAAAGTTTAATTCCTGCTGAATCTACAACCAAAGACTCTCTCATACCTGAGATGGATGGAAAATGCTTTGCTAAGTTACTGGTGAGGCTGATCGGAAAAAAATTAAAAGTGAGTTGTCAGCTGAAAAGTTACAATCACATCACACCCTGGAAAAAAACACCTATCTGTACATTCATTTTTAAAAAGACCTTATAACCTTTACCTTTGACATCTGACTGAAGTCTGCAAATCCCTCACCACTACTGAAAGCACCACTTCCAAATGGATCCAGTGTTCCAAATGGATCTGAAAGAGATACAGGGGAACAAAGTTATTTAAGATAAGAATATGAAGAATGCTTTCTGCCAACAAAGTACAAAACTAGGCAGGTGATTAAAAAAAACACTTGCATTTTGATCTGGCACAAGAATTCCATAAAAGAATAGGTGATCTACAAGTTGTTTGAAGGAAAGCACAAAGGAAGAAAGAGAGAGAAGAAAACTGAAGCATATAGCATACAAAAAGATTTAACTTTCACAATGGAAACAGGACCACAATGAGAATTGCCAACAGCTCACACTTTCTTTATGCTTAACTTTTACATTTACATTTTCAGAGAGAGATAATTTCTTACTCATCTTCATGAGAAAATTTTTTCTCCTTACCTGGACCTTTTGAAGAAGAGATACTGGAAGACGTAAAAGGATCACTGCTTTCAAAAGGGTCAGGCTAAAGAGGAAGAGATATACATAATTATTGTTCTGTGGTCCCGTGCACTTGTCTTTTTATGCATAGAAAAATCTCTTGCTCTTAGAAAATTTTTTTCCAATTTCAGACAATTCTGTTCAATGCACATACAGTAGGATAAAATCAACTGATTATATGAAATCTGTATTATTAGCACATTTGATTATTGACAAGTCTTGAATAAAACACCAAGTACCTACAAGTGAAACACATTCATGTGAAAAGTGCATCTCACAAAAAATACAAGCAGTATTCGTAACCAGGGCAAAAGAAGGATTTATACCCAAGTGTTCAGTTTTTAAGCAAGAGACTGAAAAATCAGGTCAGGCATTTACATTTTTGCTAATTCAGAGTCTGTATATTGCTTCTTTTTAAAGAGATGGTGTTTGCAGTTGCTCTTCAGTTTGAAAATTTAATATAAGGTAGGAGTATTTAGTGATATTTCATTCCTTTTTCAGACAATAAGCTTGCCAATAGTAAAGAAATGTGCAGGTTTAAAAGTTACTGACCTTTGAGGGTAAAGCTGGGGGTTTCGTGAATGGATCTGAGGTAAATGGGTCACTCTTCACTGGCTTCTTGAAGAAATCCTCAGGGGCAGAGCTACGAAACGGGTCACTTTCCTTAAATGGATCACCTCCAAATGGATCTAGGAGGAGTATGGAGAGGTAAATAGAACACAGCACCTAGCATGCCCATAGTGAACCATTCTATAATTGACATCATACTCACTGATGTAATTTTTCTTACGAAAGCACAATTATTTGTTCCATCAGATAAAACTTCCAGATACC
>VZTU01019638.1:0-20230 GCA_013400835.1 Zapornia atra | reverse complement strand
TTACACCAAACTGCAACAATATTATTTCCATACAGCCCCAAATATACTTTATCACTGTATTCATTTATTTAATTAGAGTACTTACATATGAGTCACTTTACTTAAGCTGTTGAAGGAATGGGCCTCCAGACTCTGAAGCGTTTCATCTATGGAGATGTAGCTAAACACCAGCAAACAGAAAAGAAACAAATCTCACACCTTGATAAGCCACAGCTAGTGCCCATCATATGCCACTTTATTCTTCCTCTCATTCTTTTTGTTACCCAACTGCCATCCAACACACAGACAAGCATCTGATGGAGGAACTTTTAACAGGATTTTGATTTTGACTGATGCCTTACATGCACCTACACTGCAGAATACAATTAAATAAAAAACCCACCCACAACAGTGGTAAGCAGCAAAGGCAGACATCCCTATTTCCCATTTCAGAATCATATTTCTTCCCTTCTCTCCACTTAAGATCACCTTGGAGTTCTCTAGGGGATCTAGCCCTCAGATAAATTTGCATTTTTTTCTATACTGAATTATTAAAAAGGAAAGAAAGGACTGAAGATGGTCCTTGGGCCATCACTGCAACAAGTGTTACAATTTCTCTAGAGAGAAACAGATCAGTCAGGACAACTGATGTTTTGATATCGCTGAGGAAAAAATGTGGTCTAACATTGCATCCTCATGTTAGGGCTAGGAATTAGAGACTACTTTCTGTGCCCTCCACGATCAAAATGGCTCACCTTACATCATGCAGACAAGTGCTTCTCCTCTCACATATGACAAGAGGCAGAGGAGCAGCAACAGGGATTCCTCATCCCCTTCCTCACCCCTGCAGCCACCACATCCCTTCCCACACTGAATGTGACATTTTTACTGTATGCCTGGCTAGGAGCTGACTGAATTACAGCTTTACATCTTTCAGCTGTGAGACAAAAGTGGGAAGGAAACTGCTTGTTTTCTTTATGTATTGACCTCCACCCTTCTGCTTCACAAGCAGATGTATTTGTGTATGTCATTTAATCCACATCATCATTGATGACAGGGAAATTAGTAGTTTGATTTGCTTTTTTGTCATCTAGATAAACACCCAAAAACCACACAAATGTTCAAAATCTCCTCTGAGACAGGAATGTCAAACAGAAATGTGTATTAATGGTTGGGCTCTAGCTAATGAACACATAACACATTAAATGTAAGGAATAAAAATTGTAGCATGAGAACTGGAAGGAGTTGCATTAGAAGAACAGGGAAAGCATGTTTAAATTCCCATTTTGAAGGCCTGTTACAATTCAGCACCTCCTTTTCCTACCAGCTGTGTTTAGTTTGCAGGATTTCAAAATGCCTTCAACACCCACTGCGAATAGCCACAGCTTCAGCACCAACTGCACAGCTTTAGGAAAAGTCTGTTTGCAGGGAACACTTTAATCACCACTGCCCATTCACAAAGATCTTGAGAACACAAGGATCTGAAGAAGACCAGGACAAGACAGTAGCCACAATGTCCTCTCCCTGCCTTTATTTTATTCCTTCTCCTTCTTTTCACCTTTCTTCGCTCTTTTCCAGCCTCAGCATCCTCAGTGTGGCGACACTGGCTGTGTGACAGCAGAGTGCAGGGGTGTGGAAAGGCACTGGTTTGCACAGAGGAAAACAGTGAACAGGGGATCTTACTCTGCATGGGGCTGCTGGCAGACAGCATGATGCAATGCTATCAGGGATTCTCTTTTGCATGGAGAAGGGGTGGAGAAAACCGCTCAGGGAGCTACAGGTCAGGTGTCTGGGGGGTACTCATGAATGCTATCCCAAAGCATCACCTGAGCCCAGAAAATGTTCCTTATCCTTGATCTTAAAAATACTGAAAGTTAAAACTAAAGGAAGGAAGGTTTAGATTAGATATTAGGGGGAAGTTTTTTACAGAGAGAATGGTGAGGGGCTGGAACAGGCTGCCCAGAGAGGGGGTGGATGCCCCATCCCTGGCAGTGTTCAAGGCCAGGTTGGATGGAGCCCTGGGCAACCTTGTGTAGATCCAGGCCTGAGGTTGGTGGCCCTGCCTGTGGCAGGGGGGTTGGAGCTCTCGGATCCTTAGGGTCCCTTCCAACCCAGACCATTCTATGATTCAACCTGTCCTAAGTCAGTAGGTAATACCGTGTGATGCCCTTCTACCAAGATTCCGTGTATTTGCAACTTTAAGGATGTCAACTAAAAATTTCTCTTGCATCTGAATATCTTATGAAACTTTTTTTTTCCCCTTCAGTGCACTGATGCATTTCTAGCAGGAATTAGATTTGCACTTGAGCATTTCATTGAAATGCTTTTTGTTTCATTCCCCTGGCAAAGCAGCACAGGGAAACAATCTCTATTTCTGGCTCAAGAGTATGTAGATACGCATTAATTTAGGAGAAATTGTAGCTCTCAAATTTTTGTTTAAATTAAGTTCATAAAGTGGACAACTAAATTTTCTATTCAGTATAGAGGAAAAAGGTTTATTTGTGCAAATTATACAGTAGAAACCACATAGCAAAATGAAGTGCTATATTTGGAACAGTAGACACCGTTCTCTATCACCCTATTGAAACTTCAGAGTATTTTCTAGATTAGTTTCCAAAGCAAGGAATGACTTGTTAATTTTCATTGCTGATGGAAATTATGGGCTGGGAGAGGCAAATGAGACGTTGTACATTAAAGGCCAAATCATATACACAGGAGCTATAGTTAAAGTACATGTAGTGGTTCCTCAACCCAAAGTTTATATCAAGAAGGGGGGAGTTCATGATTTGCAGTAGCAGCAATGCTACTGACAACTATCCAAATTTAAACTGTTGTCTATAGTTCATTCATTCTTCTTTTTAAAATTAACAAGAAAAAGAATAATGTGTTAATCCAGAAGGCATTACACAGCTGGAGAGAGGGTGTAATGCTGCCACATCAGGCCCTGATTTTAGGCAGGTTACTGCTATATGCAATTGTATCTATATTATTTTCTTACACATAAATATGGAGTAGGGGGAAGGTAAAACTCAATATTCAGATACTCTAAAGAATAATTTGGGGAAGATATTGGCATTTTGTTTTCCCAGGTAGCCTTGAAATCCCAAACCAAATAAACTGACATGGATGCCAAAATATTATCGTTAGCTGTGTAAAAAGTACCTATTCCTCTCCTTCAAGGGCTCACTGAATTCTTCAGATGAACACCTGTGCTTTTACAAATTCATAAATATTACAATTTGATAATTTTATAAACTGAATAGTGTCTAAGTAATGGATTATATGTCACTGAAAGCCAAAGAAGAGTCAACATCCTTCTGTATTTAAGAAAACTCTGTTTTGAACAAAGTTTATCAGGTATATATATACATCATATGAAGGACATTCCTCCCCCATAAAAATTATCCCCAAACAATACATTATGCATCTCATTAAACTGAGCTGGTAAATGAGGCTGCAGACATTCAAGAACAATTATTTATAAGGATTTTAGAAAGTCCTTACTTCAATACACCTGGATGAAGCTATAAAATATAATTAGGCAAACCTCCATGTCCCCCAAAAGTCCCGTTTCATAAATTCTTAAATAGTGCATCTCAGGCAAAGCTCAGCTGGAGTTGAGACTTGCACGGAATGTCAAGGACCACAAGAAGAACCCCTGTTGCTGCATTAGTAATAAAAGGCTGAGCAAGAAAAATGTGGGCCTCTTGCTGAATGATATATTTAGTTAGCAGCAGACACAGATAAAGCTGAGCACCAGACCGGATAAAACCCCAAGCAATCTGGTTAGACCTTATAGATGGCCTAACTTTGAGCAGGTAGTGGACTAGAGGCCTCCTGAGGCCCTTTCTAAATTACACAATTCTCTCATTCTAGGGAGTGAACTGGGAGATGGCAAAGAAGTTCCCTGTATCAGAGCCATGCACAGGGTAAGCCAGCCACCAATAAGAAGAAACAAAGGCAGGACAACTTTGTCTCAAGATTGCTGACACCAACGAGCACTGCAGCCCAAGGGTAGCCACTTTCAGTGGGACAAAAGTTGACATGAGGCGAATAGGTAGAGCATAGAATCATAGAATGGCATGGGTTGGAAGGGACCCCAAGGATCAGAGAGCTCCAACCCCCCTGCCACAGGCAGGGACACCAACCTGCCAGGGTAGGTTGCCCTGCCAGGGCATGTTGGTTGGGCATTTACCATGCATCATATCCATGCACGTGTCTACATGCAAAGGAAGTGATACCACTGAAGTCCCTCTGAGATCACAGAAATACTAATATTTTGGTGAAAGTCTATCCCTGGTCTAGAAATGCCACAGGGTCTCCAGTGAAATGAGTTACAAATCATGCTGGAAACTGGAAACAATTTTTTTAAGCCAGGACCAGAAATAGAATATGTTCATTTGTTATGAATGAAACTGTTTCTCATGTTTTCTGAATTTAAAAAAAATTACAAAAAAAAAAAAAGAAGGTAGCTGTATATCCTTATTTATCACATCTACTTTAATAAAGGAGTGTCTTATCGAAAGATGTCTAATATGCCTCCTACAGCTGGTTCAGGTTATGAGCAATGGGATTATTGCCTGCAGTTCTAAAAATGAGTAAGGTAGCCAAGGTGCAAGAATATTTTCAATCCAGAAGATTTTATACAGAGACACAGAATTTTTGAGAAGGGAAGTGAATTTTAATAAAAGATCTAAAAGAATAATATCAGAAACGGAACTTACATCCTAGAGATGTTGGGGAGGTTGGAAAAAGCATCACTTGGAATTGTTCTTAGATGAGTCTCCATAAACCTCCTGTAGAAATAAAAGGTTGGTAGTTAAAATCCTTTGGTAAGTACAATTCAATATTACAAAGTTTAGGATCAATTAAAGATGCACTTCAGGAGAGAATGGGATTTTGTGTCTTACCCATCTGCAGGAGGTTTTAGAATAATAGACAGTATTTGAGGGAAATACCAACAGCTAAGTTCTTAACAGAATGAATCCCTAGAGGACTGACTCCTCTAAAAAAAAAGGAGCAAATGCTTTGGAATAAATAGCCTATAATGTCTGTTGAACTTAGAGTTACAACTTGTCATTGCTGGATGAGGTAATCTCTGTTTTTTCCAGTACATCTGGGAATACATTTACATAATTAATAGTCTGAAGAAAAATCAAGAACAAATGATAAACTTTTCCTACAGGTGCTGGTAAGGACAATTTTCTGTTTCATAATGTGAGGTATCTACTAATAATATTTGATTTACACAGACAAGAATAGTGTCATCTTATGATTTATCAAGTTTCTGGAACTTGCATACAAGAAATAAAAATATCTGTGGATATTTTTCTTAAAAATAAATGTTTAAGAATTTTTTAAAATTCTTAAAAATTCCACCTTGGGTATAACTACAAATTAGGAGAATGTAGACTCCTACCACCCCAGGGGAAGTATCTGTCTGCTTCCCAAGTATACGTCTCCTCCTTCATATGCTGGTTACAAGACTGAGTAAGGAGAAACCAAAGACTTCTATTTTTCCAACACTGTGTTGATGTTTGTCTGGACCTCAGTCAACCCAGCTCCAATGGAGCATCCAACCAGGGGCATGTCAGTTGCTCCAGAGGCACACTTTTCTATTCCCCTGCATCCACAGCATCTTAACAGTGTTCTCCCATCCTCCCTTGGTCCTCTGTTTGCCAACTCACATGATAGTTACTTCCCATCACCAATCATTACAGAAAGTAATGCTTAAACTGCCACTTAATCATAACTCCATGTCATAGAAAAGCAAGGATTTAAGCACCATCCTAAGTCTCTCCTTGACTCCCTGCTCTTTTGTAAGACATTCACCACTCTCTGTTTTTGTCAGATGACTAACGGAGTCACACCCATCATTCATGAGCTACACATGGGTGAAGTGAGCTCACATTAACCTCTTATTGACATACCTGAAATTTACACATCCCACCTCACCTTTCTCAGCTTGGAAATGCTGGCTAATACCTATGAATCAATTATAGCAAAGTTG
This sequence comes from Zapornia atra, assembly GCA_013400835.1. Classification (NCBI taxonomy): domain Eukaryota; kingdom Metazoa; phylum Chordata; class Aves; order Gruiformes; family Rallidae; genus Zapornia; species Zapornia atra. Next base: position 14,241 of record VZTU01019638.1, on the reverse strand, counting down.
CTTTATTATGAAACAACTCTGCATTTATACATTTCTAGATAAGGGTCCTAATCTCTGAAGAATTGGCACAATGAAGAAACAGATTTAAAGGCTGTATTTTGACTGAATGCCTGGGAAATTTCATTATGTGGGCAAGACACGATAGGGTACAGAATGTGTCTAGAAATGGACTCATAAAGAAAGAGAGACAGTAGAATGTAAATAGAAAGAAATCTTAGAAGAAGGGAAGAAATAGCCCATTTTGTGACCAAAAAACCCCAAATAAAATCTGAGGTGAAACAGCACCAGAGATTGTCAGCAAAGCAAAAAGACCCCAAGTTCCAGTAATGCACCCACTACATAAACAACGTGCTAAGTAATAGCATCTAGTAAATACTGGCAAAGTAATTGGAGCTTGTTAGCTGCTGTTCTTCAAGTACTTGCTGTCTTAATGGATTGCTGACTGAGTTTGAAGAATCAATGATTACTCAGACCATAAAGTGGAATCAATGCAGCAGGTGTGGGGCCAGGGCCAAACTTTTAAGCCAGTTTTTGTGTATGACCACCTGCAAAGCTCCAGTTCTCTCTGAGTTTTAAAAACCTGGGGGCTGATACCCTGGTGGTGATTTTAAGCCACCTCCTTGAGGAACTCAAAACCTTGAAGAAAAAGAAAATATAAATAAGGCAGTGCTTCAGTGAGTCTGTGGATAATCATTGGTTGGGAACTACCAGGCACCAGTGGTGTATAAAAGCCTATGGGATGGGCAGCAATTCTTTGGAGTGGGAAGAAAAGAAGCTGAGAAAATTCTCAACCAGCACAGTCTGTGATGGAACAAAAAGGAGAGTTAATTTATGTAGGCTAGGTTTAATTTAGCCCAGTCTAACTGCATATGAAGATCACAAGCTTACCAACTGTGTTAATACACTCTGCAGGCTCAGAAAGTAACAAGTTTTGGAATTTAAAGCCCAAAGCTAGAAACAAGAAAGGCAAGAGTGGTCAGGAGTTCCAGCCTACCAACCATAACATACAGTGTAAACATAGAATGAATAATTGAGAACTCATTACATTAATGGCCTGTGATTCCTCCTGTCTTGCATGCATTAGAAATGTTCTTTAAACCTGCATGTTTCAATTTGAAATTTAGGGATTTCTGTATCCAGCCAGCCACAGTATGTTCAGGAAGAAAGTAACCTTCTTTAGAACAAAAGAAAAATCTTTGCTGAGAAATTAAACACCAGTTTTCCAAGTAAGAAAAACTCTAACTGTAAGCACTTACATATTTAATAGGCTCATTGAATTTCCTTTCTATATAAAGGCAATGACAACTCACAGGAGAATTTAAAGAAAAAATTGCTTCTGTACTAACCTGAGTACAACCATTTATTTCTACTTTTATTTTCTCATTCAGATTAAAAGCCTTGATAAATCCAGAAAAAAATCTTCAGCCTTTATTCCATAAAATCTTTCAGAAAGAAGAACCCAAAGCCTGAGGCCATTTTCATTACAAACTTACCATCAATATTTGCAAACATACAAAAGCATACAAATAACATTTTTCCTAAATGACCTGTTTCAAAAATGTCAATAAAATGTTTTAGAAAAGCTTTATTATATATATATATATATATATAGTATGACATTTAATTTGTTTCTCTTAGTGTCATAGGCCAGAAAATCAGCTTGAAGTTTTAGAAATTTTTCTTCTGCTTTGATATTCACTCCAAAAGTTTGGCCTGTGAGTTCCTAACAGACCAACATTGCATCTATCATGAAAAGGAAACCTAAACCTGGTAAGAAACTTTGTGCAGACCTTCACATTTGTGTTGTCCTCTGCCCCAAACATCTGTCTACTTGGAAATAAAGATTTTCTTCACCAGAAGTCAAGTACTACAGATATTCAGCTAACAACTGGAACAACTCCCATGTATACTCCCTTCTCATCTTCCCAATCTTTAATAAAGACACTATTTCTTAAAATTAGTTATTTTCATTAATGAGGAAGATAAGCTTTTTAAAAAAATGTAAGACCACATAGACTTCAAAATAGTTTGCATCTGCATAGAAACAACCCTGTTATTGGCTAAACTAGAAATAGAGGTGTATGTAAGTGGAGATTGTGAAGTGCTCAAACGTAAAGAGATTTGTTTAATTTAAATGACCATAAAGTGTCAATGCACAGAATGTAACCCAAGAACCCAGCAGTAAATCATAGCATCATAGAATGGTCTGGGTTGGAAGGGACCCCAAGGATCATAGAGCTCCAACCCCCCTGCCACAGGCAGGGACACCAACCTCCAGGCCTGGATCTACACAAGGTTGCCCAGGGCCCCATACAACTTCCACTGTGACTACACATAATAGATAATGTTAACATTATGAGGATTCACTAAGATAGGACAGACTGCAGCGATCAGTCACATGTACTGACCAGTCCCATTTCACATGTAAGCAACCTCTTTTACATGTCTTTCTGTTTATTCCCCCTTTGATCCCCTCCCCCTGCACATCACCTCATCAGTTTGCATAATTGCACCAGTCCATCAACCCAATACCCAGGACCCCAGGTCTGCATCCTTATCAGTTGTGAAGTCCAGACTGGCCCCTCTTTGAAGTGATGGCTGCAGTTTCTTGATAGCCATCACTGACCAGGCTGCTTTCTTGTCGTTATTGTTTCTCTGTGAGGTCTGTGTCTTTTGTATGCTTTGTTTATTGCCTCCGTTTCCCTTAGTATCCCATCTGACAAGGTCCTTGATCAGATAATCTTAGGGAGCAGACACTCTTTCACACACTCTTACAGGTAACTTGATTTCTCTGTGTAATATAACAACACAGAATGATTCTTTAATACTGTTAAACTTTGTGTGTCTGAGTCCCTCAAACAAAAAACAACCCCTGTTTTTCAACCTCCTGCATTTATTTAATCAAGCAATGACACACACGCCCCACCCCCCCAAATACACACTGTAATGCACATGGAAACATTTGCCTAACAGCAAATACTAAACTGCTGGCTTAAACTATTTATTATAATGTCTATGAGATTAATTCTACATTCACGCTGCATTGTAGTTCGAAAGCCTCTCTGGGAAGGAAGCTGTACAATGTAGGGCTTGGTTTAAAGTACCATTTATGATATACACTAGATTTTAGCACAGTCTCACACTTTTTCTTTACACTAGATCCTCTCAGTGCACAACAGCCTACCAAAGAACTGTACCTTGCATACAAATTCCAAAAACATGGCTCTGGATGTGTTCAAGGCTTGATGGTTCTGTCTTCTACTTTACTATCTCTTGGACATCAAATATACTCCCTGGACCTCGATGGTGGCACCACAGAATCATAGAATCAGAGAATGGCATGGGTTGCAAGGGACCCCAAGGCTAACAGACCTCCAACCCCCCTGCCACAGGCAGGGACACCAACCTCCAGGCCTGGAGCTACACAAGGTTGCCCAGGGCCCCGTCCAACCTGGCCTTGAACACTGCCAGGGACGGGGCATCCACTACTTCTCTGGGCAGCCTGTTCCAGCCCCTCACCACTCTCTCTGTAAAAAACTTCCCCCTGATATCTAATCTAAACCTTCCTTCCTTTAACTTTAATCTATTCCCCCTTGTCCTGCCATTGTCTATCCTTTTGAAAAGTTGATTCCCCTCCTGTTTCTCTGCTCCCTTCAGGCACTGGCAGGCTGCAATGAGGTCCCCCCTCAGCCTTCTCTTCTCCAGGCTGAACCAGCCCAGCTCCCCCAGCCTCATCTTCATAGGGGAGGTGCTCCAGCCCTCTGATCATCCTCGTGGCCTCTCATGGAACACTGGTGCACCTAGACTGGCAGAAATCCTCTGTGACAAGGGATCTGACCTCATGCCCCAGTAATTGGCAGAGAAGGGAACCCTTCTCTCTCTGCTGCAGCCTGCCTGCTGCAATCCCTACAGCTACATCGAAGCCCGAGATAAGGAAGCAGAAAGCATCTAAGCTGGCCATGCCAGTACTGAGAGGACATTATCTTTGAGCAGGAGGGAGCTGAAGGAAAATAGTGAACAATTCACATGAAACCAATATTCTCCTCCAATATAAACTGTTTCATATTTTCTATATTAAGAAATATATGTCTAACCATATATACATGATTTTAACAACATCCTCAGCAGTATCTGTGGTGTTACTTCAGTAAGCTACACTAGGGCAGTAAATATATATTTTGCATACTTAGCTGCTTCTTTTAAAAATGTTTTTAAACGTCTGTCTACAAAACATAATGAATAAATAGGGCTTACCCAAAGAATTTCACAGAATCATAGAATCATAGAATGGTCTGGGTTGGAAGGGACCCCAAGGATCACAGAGCTCCAACCCCCCTGCCACAGGCAGGGACACCAACCTCCAGGCCTGGATCTACACAAGGTTGCCCAGGGCCCGATCCAACCTGGCCTTGAACACTGCCAGGGACGGGGCATCCACCACTTCTCTGGGCAGCCTGTTCCAGCACCTCACCACTCTTTCTCTAATTTCAGATTTAAATGACATGATTTATAATTTGAATTATTAGCAACAACAGCTACAAGTATTTCAATGAAATATTCTCCACAAATAAAAGGAAGGGGGGAAAAAAAGGACCATATGTGAAACAAAGTAAGAATTTTACATAATAATTTAATCTTTCTGAGAAAATTCTAACAAGCAGTGACCTTCCAGCTTTTGTATAGGAGAAATAACTACGACAGTTAAGACAACAGCTAGGGAAACAATTATTGACACATTAACTTCTAGTTTTTTATAGTCAAGTAAATGAAAAAAAATTAAATTTAAAAAAAAAATAAATTATTATTCTGAAACAAACGCATCGTGTCCTTTCAGCGGTGCAGAAAACAGCTATAGAAAGGCATTTGACAGAGACACAGAGCTTACCAGAAGGCGATTACCACCTAGTGGCTAATGCCAGTAGTACCAATGTGGTGTGAGTGATGGAAGGACTCGCAGGGCGAGGTAACTAACAGGAGGAAACCACCAAATCCGAATTTGCTAGAAGCCTAAAGTAGCTACTTTACCACAGTTAAACAGCTGGCCGAAAGGGTAACATAAAGTATATGTCAAAACTGACACGGCAAAGTAAAGAAATACTAGATTCTCTCCAAATCAAAGCGTGGAGATCAATATTTGGGACATCTCTGCAAGGAAGCTTTGTGCGCTAACGTGTCCTCTTCCCTCACACACAGGCACACGTGGACACTGCCAGGTGACAGGCAAGGATTCAGGGTGGTTACTTGCTAATATAAAGCACCCAGAAAACACTGATCCACTGTGCTGGGATTTATCATCGCTGAGTTCGCCATCACCCACTGCTTCTTGCTGGGTTGGAGCAAAGAAAAATGAAGACTTTACAGGGGACACTGGCTCTACTGAGTGTTACTTTCCATTTAGCAACAAAGCAGTAGGTTGCTAATATTGTTCAATAGGTTTTAGAACTGTCAGTGTTGAATAAAGCCATGTTGATGGCTGAATAAAGCCATATGGGTATTTCAATACCTGCAAGGCAGAGGTGTGCAATCCTAAATGGTTGAGATACTGAGATCTGCAAAAAAATGTGGTGGGGAAGAATCCTGTTCTTCAAAACCTTCCAAAAACTGCACTAATACAGAGAAGTGCTCAAAGACACTGGCTAAGCAAGTTTTTTACAGAGAGTGGTGAGGGGCTGGAACAGGCTGCCCAGAGAGGGGGTGGATGCCCCGTCCCTGGCAGTGTTCAAGGCCAGGTTGGATGGGGCCCTGGGCAACCTTGTGTAGCTCCAGGCCTGGAGGTTGGTGGCCCTGCCTGTGGCAGAGGGGTTGGAGCTCTATGATTCTTGGGGTCCCTTCCAGTCCATGCCCTTCTATGATTCTATGATAAGCAGGTAAAGACAAAGTCGGTACCACTAAAATCTGAAGAAAAACCCAATAGGAAACTAGACAGTGGCTTAATGTTTTGCTCAGTCTGCATTTCAGTGCTAAAGAGAGGTGGCTGTACAACAAGCACACAACACAAGTATTTCTAGGGAGTCATAGGAAGAGGATCACAGCAAAGACGATGCTTCAATATGCATTTATAAATTTCTGCAAAAGATGTCATGAAAATAGTACCCTTGCAGTGACACCGCTGAATATCCTAAGAAATGGCAAGAGATAACAGGTCATTTTAACATTGCATTCTATATATGTGGCTCAGTGAAATCCTGATTTGGATAGATCATTAAATCACTTGCTCTCCATTTTGCAAATTCATTTTTCAAAAGCTTTCAGAAAAAACAAAAGTTCAATACAATTTTTAAAAACTCTAATGGAAAATATTGGGATTTACAATTATGAGAAGTCAACTTATGCTAAATTAAAACTGGGTTTGATAAAAAATACACACAACTGCCCTGCATAGTGGTAAGGTCTTTGTAAGGCATTTGTGTTTAACATTAGAAGGACAGAAATTATTTTTCCATTGATTTTTGCCTTTATGTATAAACACTAAGACTACAGGTCAGCTGTTTTAAATATTTTCTCCTTATTCAAGGCAAATTTGAATAACCAATATAGTTCAAAAGACAATCAATTACTAAGTGAACTTAAAAAACCAAACCAACCCCAAACAAAATACTCTAAAAATCAGTAACTGCTTTGTTTTGGGAAATTTGTTTCCAAGCCCTACACACACATACCCATAAAATGAGTTCTGAACAAAACTGGGAGCTACCTTTGAAATTTTCAGTTCATATCAGTTTAAGATATTGTTCACATTCCTCAAAGGAAATTATTAATACACTTCATGGTACAATAGGTACCTGTAAACCCAGTGCATATCTGCTGGTTTTGCATCAAATAAAGTAGAAGTCAAGTTAAGAACAGCATGAGATATCACATGTAAATATCAAACACAGACATACAGCATATTCATTGGCCATTTGACTTTTGGCAAAACCTGTATATTCTGTAGGTTATCATAAGGGCTAGACTTTTTTAAAAGAAAAGTTTTAGTTGCAATGAGTTCATCTTCTGAAGAACACTGAGGCTTTTTTTATTTGTAAAAGGATTTAGCTATTTCTGAAGCCAAAACCAGACTTGAGCTTTCTTAAAACAATGAATTACTTTTCTAACAAACACTCTTATAATTACCAAACCCATTAAAATATCAATTGTCTTTCAGATAAGCACTTAAACAATAGTATGCACAGACTGCAATGCAAAATGCTTCCAAAATACTGCATTTTACAGCAATCTGTACTTCTAAAATTTCCTTGCAAATGTGACATGTTATTACAATTACTGCATGTTTTGTTTCAAAAGGCACTGTATTACTTCTGTAAAGATGCTGGTGACGTGGAAAAATCCTGCATGTTGACATATACTAGGGCCAAAAAATTGGTATGTATTGTCCTTTCAGTTAAGTGAAACATTTTGTTCATAAGCACAGTGGTGATTCATAGAAAAAAACCTATTCTAGGGATTTGTAAAGTTATTTACAAACTATATCCTGCTTTACTGTACACACACACAACAATCCAATGAAGTGACCAGATGAAGAACAGGCATGAGTGACAGCAGTGGATCAGAGAGACTACTGAAGGTCAAAATAGTATTTTTTTAACATTGAATACAATTTTTCCCTCCCTATATTGTATCAATAGCATTCTGGTATGTTTGTAACATTTAAAATTCCTGTGTCACCCCACAGAAAACCAGCTAGTGCTGGGAACTGTACAAATGCAAACCAAAAAGCTATTCACATTCCCAGTAGAAGGGAGCTTTAAGTTCCACCAGTGTGCTTTAACTATACACATAGCTTGCTCGACAGCAGAGGGACTGCAAATAGTTCTAGTGGAGATGCTAAGAAGAAATGAGAGTACTGCACAATGTCACAACAGACAACGGTGACATAGCAGTAGAAACTTGTTTTTATCCATTCCTTGTCAGTGGAGATGTTTGATCATCTTAGTAGCAAAAAGGTCTTTCAGACAGGAGTTTAAAAACTCTACTTAGGAGAGGATTTCAACAGCCATTGAACAGGCTGTTCAATGTGTTACAGTCCACTGAATCTTGAAGTGCTACTACAGTCAGTTCTTGTTACGGTGTTTTCTTTTGACATTAAATTCCAACCCATTCCACTTCAGAAGGGCACAACAGACTTCTCACCCAGTACCTTACCTTCTTACCCAGTACCTTACCTTCTCCTTACCCAGCTACCTTACCCAAAGATATCCAGGTTTTGTGAAATCCAACGCTACTGACTCAAGTGGAAGTAGTGATAGCATCTACAGAAATTCATTACAACTGAGAAATGGAGTTTACTGATACCACGAAATTTCAGATAACAGCAGTCAGAAGAGGTTCACTTCCTACAGAGAGAGAGAGTAAGAACAGGCTGTAATTGCTGGCAACTATTGTTTCTAATCTGAGGACCACGAAGTGCCCATAATTGCTGCCAGCTGCTCAGCAGAGGTCAAAAAGGCAAACTGAACATTAAGAATAAATAAGATAGAGATGCAGAACAGAATAAAAAATTTTATTTTGCCATTGTTCATATATATAGCACCTGAAAAAGGATGTTCAAAGGTACAGAATGATTTGCATACAAAAAAAAAACCCTATGAGGCAGCCACGAGAGCCTGTGTTTCCCCCAGATCCTCCTTTTTGCCTTAAAGGAAGATAGAGGTGATGTTTGCCTTTTTCAGACATCATCAACCTCCCTTGATCACCATGACCTTTCAAAAATGATAGAGTGGCCTCACCGTGATATTGACCAGCTCCCTCATCACTCTTAGGTGCATCCCATCTGACCCCATAGATTTCTGTATGTCCAGAACACTTTGGTGCTGCTTTAGTATCTCTTGACCTGCAGGTAACGCTCCATTTCCTCAGGCTGTGCTACTAGGCAAAGGGACCTAGGAGGTCTGGGAGCAGATGAAATAAAACCAAACAACCCAGTTCAAAGAAGGCATTGAGGTCTTTTCCATATCCTTTGTCATTAGGTCCCTTGTCCCCCTGAGCAGTGGACCCATAGTTTCCTTGGTTTTCCTTTTGTTGACCATGCACTTACAGAGTGGGGTCCTGAGGTGCATCAGGGGGAGTGTGGCCAGCAGGTCGAAGGAGGTGATCCTCCCCCTCTACTCTGCCCTGGTCAGGCCCCACCTGGAGGATTGTGTCCAGTGCTGGGCTCCCTGGGATAAAAAAGACAGGGATCTCCTGGAGAGAGGCCAGAGAAGAGCTACAAAGATGATGAAGGGCCTGGAGCATCTCCCCTGTGAGGAAAGGCTGGGTAAGCTGGAACTTTTCAGCCTGGAGAAAAGAAGACTAAGGGGGGACCTAATTAATGTTTATAAATATCTTAAGTACGGGATGCAGGGGGAATTGGCCAGCCCCATTTCAGTGTCTGTGGGGACAGGACAAGGGGCAATGGCTGCAAGTTGGAGCACAGGAAGTTCCACACCAACATGGGGAAGAACTTTTCCCCAGTGAGGGTGCCAGAGCCCTGGGACAGGCTGCCCAGGGGGTGTGGAGTCTCCTTCTCTGGAGAGATTCCAGCCCCGTCTGGACGCCGCCCTGTGCAATATGAGCTGGGGAGCTGCTTTGGCAGGGGGGTTGGACCTGATGAGCTCTCCAGGGCCCTTCCAACCCCTATGATTCTATGATTCTATGAGAGGTCCCTCATGTACCCATCTTATCCTTTGCCAGTTTCAGCTTCAGCAAAACTCCCGTTCTCCTGATTTGATTCTTGTATATAAGACTTTTCGTACCCTGTGCCCTGGGTATCTGCTTCTGGTCAAGAGTTAGGATAGGATCTTGGGTGAGATGGACCTTTATGACCCAGTACAAAAACTGTTAAATTTTTATGCTCCAGGACATTTCAAGGAGTATGTACACACACTCGTCTCCCAGGAACTAACGAAGTAATCTGCTTTCAACTCAGACCCATTGGTCAGAAAAGAAATGCCCACCAAAATGGTTTCAAAGACTCCATGTTAAAAAATGCACTTTTCCCCTCACACATTTAATTAAGGGATTTCCAGCAATGGTACTATGAACTAAGGCTATATGGAATGGAATTTTTCTGCAGAACTTCTCCAAGTGGTCAATTTCCTGTCCCTTCCTCCACAAGGACTGATGCAAGTTGGGAAAAGGGAAGTCTCTGTTGCAACAAGACAGTGAACAAAGGTTAAAAAAATGAAAGTCTAGAGCTTAACACAACTATTAGAAAAATAGTTCTATTCCTTCTTTGTGGGAAAACTCAGTTACAAAGAAAAAAATGATCCTAGGACTTCTTCAGATAGCTTATCTCTTGTTACAGCGTTTTGTCTGACCTGAACATGACCACATGGGTTCAACTGAAGCTGAGACCATCCTGATGGAAATTTTGAAATTCGTGTAGCCCAGAACAAAAGGTTTGTTCCTGATACAATTCTGAACATGTCTATCTATACTGATTGCAAAAACAAAGCTCTGTGCATCAGCTTTTTTCTGGTGGCCAAGAGGAAAAATTGGTACCATAGATGCACAAGAGAAGAAGCTTCAGCATTTTCACCAAAATGAAATTCGTTTTCTACATAGCCTTTCTTTCTTGCCACTTGCATATGATTACAGTATTTTTTCAACTTTTTTTTGGGTTCCTTTTCTTGATTTCTCTATGAATCAGACCTGCAGATTAAAAAGGTTTTGCAGTACAGAGGCCATTCTCCCAGACTGTGAAAATGTTTCGCTATTGAATCCCATCCCTTTAAAGAAATCTTTGTATGTTTATTTGTGAATAAGGAGGTAATTTGATTGGAATCTGACTAGCTGAGCAGGGATTATAGAACAGCATGCTTTAGTTTATATTTTCTTTATATTTTCTTTATATTTAAAATGTAAATTAAGAAATTTACTACTATTACATTTGAACAAAGAAGCGACATCTGGTTTTGCGAGACAACAAAAGTCTGAGGTCATGTATGACAGAAAGGAAACAGGCTTGAAAAACCTCAGAGGCCTTTATAAACAGTCAGAGATACTTCAGCATTCATAAAGATCTTTGAAACCTAATTTTTCTGTACATATGACAAACATTAAAAGCACATAGGGAACTTTAGAGCAACGTTCATCATACAACTGTTAAGATTCACCAAAGGACTTTTAGAAATTTAACTACACTGGAAGTTAGTTCAAAACTGCTTGAATTTCTACTGAAAACATACACAGTAATTTTGGGTTTGTATTTGCTTAGCTTAAATGTCTTTCATTTATAAATTACAATGATGGCAGTGCTCTACCTTAGGGGAAAAAACACAACCCCATTCCAGAAATACGTATATATTATGTATGTAAATACACAGCTGTCTACTGCCTTACAGATGCCTGTATTTGTCTGTATCTGTCTGCAATCCTACCTTACTTCTGGAGGCAAGAACCATTTATGTCCTGTCCTTGTATGATGTCCACAGCTAGAGTTTTGGTCCAAAAATGAGAGTAATACAGTCAATGAGTGAAGTAACAAATGCAATTTGCTCAATTTCTCCTATTTGAGGAATGTAAGGACTGAGCTGGAGTTGACTTCTGGTGATGACAGTGCAAGTTAAGCACAGGCAAGTATGAGAAGGGCAACTGGTATGCAAATGGACGTTCAAAATGTAGCCTCTTTAAAAAGGGGATCCAGTACTATAAATCCAGTGGCAGCTTTTGAAAGACCTTTTCATTTTTGCCTGTCAGATTATCTAAACTCCTCAGTGCAAGACAAGGGAAACTAACAATGCTGGTATGGAAACCTGAAGAGCATCCATGACATTTTTATTACCAGTAACAAAAGCAATGGTGTACCAGCTGGTATTCCAGACTGTACAACACTTCAGGTTTAGATTCTTAGATAAACTGCCAATGAGAGTGAGCATGGTACTGCAACACTGTGATAAGGCTGATAACATACAAGTAAATAGATCTAAGTTTTGTGGGTGATCAAAGAGAGCACATTCAGCAGTTTCCAAGGCAACACATTTATTTGTATCTTTAATTAGATCTTCCTTCAGAAATAGTTTTTGCTGTTATTTTCCAGCATGTATAAATGTTTATGTAAGGATTTTACATATTAAGTTTACACAATTATCTCCTCCTGAGGGAGGAGAAAAATAGTTCTTACCAACCAAGCAAACAAAACTCCCAAAACCCCAGTCTATTTAATTTCCAAGATTGTGAAAGTTTGGATAAATAAACTCCAAATAAATTAAATTATTGGTTCAAAATAAGGAAAAAAAGAGCAAATGAAATTCCATAGGGATCTGGGTAAGAACTTAGGCTTTTTAATCTACATTCATAAATGACCTGGAAAAGAGGGGTGAACAGTAAGGTAAGAAAGTTTACTCATGGCAGGAAGTTACTAAGGTAGCGACGCTGAGAGCTGACCATGAAGAATTTCAGAAGGCTCTTACAGGACTGAGTGGCTGGAAAATAAAATGGTAAATGAAATTTGGTGTCAATAGATGTAAATAACACACAAAAGGAAAATCAGACATTGATATGTGTTGAAAATTACAGGTTCATTTTCACTCAGGAGCAGATCTTGATATTATGTTAAGTCTTGGCATTAGATTAATGAAAACACAGATTCAGTGCTTAGAAGAGTAAAATAAAACAAAAATCAAATTATTAGAAAATACTAGGGAAGGAATAGTTAACATACTTTTGTCACTGTAGAAATACAGGATTTGTACTGGTATTGTCATGTGGCAGAGAATATTTACTTAGAAACTGAAGAAATACAAAGAAAGCAAGAAGGATGATCAAAGTTATGGAAGAGTTCCCACAGAAGGTACTGGGGAGCCTGGGACTCAGCTGAGGAAAGGACAGGGAGAAGATGGGATTGATTGTTTTCTTCTTCAAAAACAAGAGGAAAATGCCAGATATATGAAGTTCAGCAATCAAAAAAAACCAAACCAACACACAAATCCACCAAAACCAAAAGGAAAGTGTTTCTTCATGCAACAGGAAGCAGACCTGTGAAATTCCTTGTCAAAAGACATTGTGGATACAAGAAGCTGATATAACCTCAAGGCAAAATTGGATGTGCAACTGAAAGGAAGATCCACTGAGAATTTCAAAACATATTTATGAACAGGGTCAGGAAATTCCTTCAACTGAAAAAGGTGAGAAGCTGGGAAAGTATTCAGGGAGTATTACATGTGCTTGGTCTGTTCTTACCCTTCTAGACTGTCTGCAGTCCCTCTCAGATATGGAGTACTTGGAAAAATGGGTCCTTCATTTCAGTCAGCCTGGCTATTCTTATGTTGTTAATGTCACTGCTGTAGACTAATAAAAGAATTGTTTCTTATTTAGCTGAAAACTCACTTCACTTCTATACCTCAATTAAATGTATTTAATTAAATGGTGGAATTTTTGCCAATGTAATTCTTCAGCAGCTAGAAATAATTTAATATTTTTGCAGGAAAAAAATAACCTACTGGAGCTCTATGCCCAAAAACATATGGGCAGTTCAATTTTAATGCTCATAGTTTAAGAAGGAGGTAGAAATGTTGGAGACAGTTTAGAAAGGAATCACAGGTTTAAATAAAGTATGGAAAAATATGCCTTTCAGTGGAAGATGGTTCAATTTATCAAAAGAAAAAGGAGCCATTTGATCTTGCTGGCTGTGAGAATGTAGGGTTCTTTGGTCTGACAGGTAAAGACACCACAAAATCTAGTGGCATAAAGCTACAGTTGCCCAGATTTCATCTTGGGAGAGGAAGGATTTATCCCAATCATTTACTCCAGGATAGTTCTGGCATTTTCTTATGTTCAGAGGATCAAAATTAGAAGCCTGAATTTTTTGAGTCAATGCAGAGAGTGGCAATTCACTCCAGAGTGGCAATTCAAAGTGCATAAATTCAATGCCTAAATATACTTCTCTACTTTGTACCACACAGCTGTAGCTGCAAACACAGACAAAAAGCCAGGGTGATTGAGCATTTGAACAAATTGTTAACATTTTTATGGGATTCTTTTTAACATTATTATTAAACCAACAATATATGAGTTGTTAAAACCCAAACAATAAGAAAGGAGAAGGAGCTCAAATTAACTATACGTATTGGGAGGCCTTATGCTTTTTATCACCTGGTATGTCAGACTAGATGTTCCCATTAGCCATACTAATAGTGCATTCTATAAGCAGTTGGAAGTAGTCTCAAGATCACAGGCGCTGGTCCTTATGGGGGACTTCAATTACCCAGATATTTGCTGGGCAAGCAACACGGCCAATTGCATGCAGTCCAGACAGTTTCTGCG
>VZTU01019637.1:0-70412 GCA_013400835.1 Zapornia atra | reverse complement strand
CAAGCAGTCACTAATGAAATACTTGGCTTCTAGTGCATAGTTCTACAAAACTTCAATGTTCAGTGTTCACCGGTGGTTAGAAGAACATGCTAAAGACTTAGGAAAGGAATAAAGAATAGAAAAGTGAACGTTAGCTTGTCATTTAAACACATATGATAAGCTTGAATTAATTCTTCATGTTATGCGCAGCTCTGGTTCCCTTGTCTCAAAAAGGATTAAGAACTGGCACAAGCGAAGACAAGGAAGAACGAAGCTTATTATTAAATTATTATTAAATTACAAAATTTCCAGCAGAGCAATGCTCCTTCTTTGCTTTTGCCTTTAGTTACATTCCACTTGTGTTCTGCTTCTCCAGTTTTCCCTTCCCACAGTTAGAAACATATAGCTGGGATGTGTGACACTGTCCAAGTGATGGGCTGACAGTTTAACGCTTACAGTGGGAGTCAATTAGGAACGTAGACATGCTTTTATATGTAATAGCTTAGGTAGGAATGGCAAGAGGGAGGAAAAAGTTGCTTGTTTCATTTGTAATAAATTCCTGATGCCAGGTGTATTCATCTTTAGTGTTCTAAGGTTTAACTACCATGTCAAACAAAGAAATAGTTTGTCAAAGGAAATTGAAGTCCTGTAGGGCTTTATCAGGCCACCCCAATACTGTCAGCTGCTGAATAATTAAGAAAAGGAAAAAAAGCTTCTGTGGCTCAGATTCTTTTTCCATTTATTTTGTCATAGTATTGCCACTGTCTCGAGGTCTAGACTCATATTTTTTTAACAAGGCAAAGGCTATGCAAATGTATTCCATGTATCAGAAGCAGCAGGTCTGTCAAAGCAACAATTATGCACAATCTTGAGCAAGCTTTCTCTGTGAATAGAGCACTTTAGAGTGCCAAAACTTACGATGTGGAAAAGTATTGTGTACATTTGCCTTTTTAGCTAAAGAAAATTTAACAATAGTTACAGTTATTCAGTTCTGCAGGGAGGAAAAAGAGATGCTTTTACATGCTCTGTGTCTCTGTTTTTATAACAGTCTTACAAAATGTAAATCATATTGTAATAGGAGTCATTTTAAAACAATTGAATGTGTGGGTGTAGATAGGAGTAGCCTTTTGACAGTTCATTGCATGTTGCTTTTTAAATCATCAGTGTGCATTATGTTAACTTCAAGTTTGTGTTTTATATGCAGATAAAGGTGTCAAAAAATGAAACCTTTTATTCAGCTAATGAATGAATACCCTTGGAAAATGGATAGCTATGTTCTAATCTTGAAAGGTAACTACATGGTTATTTTGCACTTTCTTCGTAATCCTTCGTTTATAAACAAATTAGTATGTATTTCTCAAATTACGAGTTTATAGGAGAAAGCATTGGTAACTAATGATTTAACTTTCCTACAAAAATAATTTACTTGATCTGAGATTTTGTTATGTGTTAAAATTCCTTCTTCATTATCATCCATATTTTGCAGACAATAGTTAATTACTGATTGAGGTAAGGTGGAAGCATGTTTAGACAGCACAAACCAAAATGTTGTAAGGAGGGAAAGCAGGGAAAGTACGCTTTTTTGTTCATTTAGCATAGAGTAGAGGCAAGTTCTTGTCTTTTGAAACTGTAGTTTCATGTATGTATTTTGGTTGTTATACATAGCTGATGGCAACCGATCAGTGATTGAACAGGAAATCTGATTGAATGATAAATCTGTGTGCCTTGTCCCCAGTTTGAAACCCTTCAGATAATTTCAGGTTCCTCTGAGACTGGGTGTTAATGCTGGGAAAAAGATGAAGCGATCTGCTCATTCTGTGCATTTTGAAAAAGATAAGGTGTAGATTTTGGTATTCTTATATTCATGGGCTGAAAGATGTACATACGCAGTTGGTTCTGATGCTAATTTGCAGGTGCTGATGTCTATCCAGAATTTCTTTCTGTATTCTACAGGGTTTTGGCAACTGACTTGAATGGAGCTTTCCTGCTTTCTAAGGCCACTAGCCACATTTCTTTTGAGTTCAGGGAAGCAGCATTGTGTCTTTAATGGAAGTGTGAATTTATATGTTGGATGTTGGGGAATAAAGAGGAGATTTTTATCAAGGTATCTTTTAAGATACTAGTATAGAAAGAATAAGGAAATAATGCTTAAGATTTATCAGCTCAAAGGAAAGTTCCTTTACTACCATTTCTTACAGTGACAAATAGCTTCAAACTTGAATGAGGTGAATATTCGTCCTTAAGTGATTGTATAAATTGCCAGTGGAAATGCTGTTAAGAACATGAAAACTTCTTGCTGTAGTTGTGATACTAGTACACAGTAGTTATTAGGAGTTCTGAAATAACAGGCAGATTCGTTGATGTATGTAGCATATACATACTGGATCTGATAGTTACATGTAAGGAGCTGCTTAAGTTTCTTCTCACTTCAGAACTATGCTGTAGCCTGTCTGCTTCCACTCATGGCTGAATTGGAGGTAAAGCCACAATGACCATGCTTAGAAAACCGAAACAGTCCTGAAATGCTCTAGTGCAGCATGCCTGCATAAGTAGAAACCATAAATCCTTCAGTGGCTCACCTCATTCTTTTTTTTGATTATTTCTCTCAACTCTTTGATTTCTGTGACCATGGAAAATGAGCGTTTTTGAAAGCACATCTGGTATTTTTGCCACTGGATTTGCTGTCTTAGCTAGCAATCTGTTCTCAGCTCTATTGTCTATTTGTGCAGCAGTGGTTTCCCTGGAGGTTGTGTGAGAACAGGGTGGGAATGCAAACCAGTACAAAAAAAAGAGCCTGAAGTGTAAAGCAAGCTTTCAAGTTAACATCAGTGTTAATAAAGCTGAGGTCACAATGAATGTTTGGAAGACCTGAGGAGGAGATACAGGTATTCAACTGTTCATGCACTATGTCCACTGAACCTTGTAAAACAAGACTCCTACCGCCACAAAGGCCAAGCTAACCTGTGTGTCAAGCTGACGTCCCCAGATGGGGCAGTGTCAAGTCAGAGAAATATTTATGATTCTTCTGATGGGTGGCGTCTTATCCTTTGAGCTGTCACTTCTCATGAATGAATAGCAAATCATTCTAATGGCTTGCTTTTCTTAGCACATCTGAATTATGACAGCATATTACATATTTTACATATGTTATGTAATAAAGGTGGCACGCGTAAGTGTTGCATATGTTATAGCAAAGGATTTAAGTCTAGCTAGCTGCAAATTGCATAAAATTATATCATTTGTTCTTATTACTGAGCCAAATTTTGTATTACTTAGGAAACTTAAAAATAAATGTTTCTCAAATTGTGGCGAGCATTTAACTTTGAAATTTGCCTCAGTAATCACTCATTTTGTTCTATTAGTCTTCCTTTTGCCCCAGATAGAAGTGACTTTAAGCTATAATTTAGCCAGAGGGGGGAACATTGTCCATTAGGAACTTAACTTTTCCTATTTGTTTTTGATGGAATTGAGCATACCTGCTATGAAACGTGTCTGATGTGGTAAGATTTTCTATGTATTTTATGGAAAATATCTTTGGTATTTGTGGTTTGGGTTAAATAATTCTCTAATTGAAGCAGTATTAATAGTTCCTTCAATTTACAACAGTAGTCTTTACTGAAACTGTGTTGGTTTTAGTGGACAGACTAGTGGAATGTATATTTTATATAAAAGTAAACATCAACATTAAAAGAATGCTCACAGATAACGCTTGAGAGGTTGCTAGAAACAGGTTTTTGGTGCTTGGTGTCAGTGAGGTACAAGGAGCAAAGGACAGTGTTGTTTCATGGCATCTCTAGCAGAGTAAGGAGGAGAGGAAGTTTTGCTGGAAGCTGTAGGACAACAATTGAAGTAGGAAAGAAGTAGTTTTGTAAGGGTTTGTATAAGAAAGAAGACAAGCAATTGACAAGAGGAGACAGGTAAGTATTTTCACCTTCTGTCATGATAAGATTTTCAGTGTTCTACAGGTTAATACAAAAAGGGGGTTTTGTTAGGGGTTTTTTTGGTGTGACATCTTCAGGTTATATGGAAAGAAGTAGTTAACTTCTAGAATGGATGCATTCCTTTTAAATGTTTGCCACTCTAAAGCAAGAGTGCGTGGCATGTAAATGTTTACATATTCATGAATACTTAAAATAACATTTCTGTGCTCATAACACACAGAATAAAATTGTTGCTATAGCCCTCAAATTTGAAAAGATTAATATACTTCTACGTTCTATGCATTTCTTCCTGTTTTCAGGTCTCTGTTCATCAGCGTCTGAGATTTGGTTTTATTTCACAGCACAAAGCCCAGCCTAGACTGAGCTGTCAGTTCTCCAAATAGATGTATTGGCTTTTCCAAAGCTATAATTAATTTTTTTGTAAAGCTAGGAATGTAATGAGAAGGTTCATTTATAAGCTGATAGATGTTATGATTTATTTTTCTCTTTGCAAATGTGAAACCCATACCAATTTCCCATTTGTCACAGGTGAATTACAATCTTTTGCAGAATATTCAGGTGCAGTTTTTGAGGGGTGTTGCACTGAGGCAGAGTAGCGCTCCTCAGCAGGATGCTGAAACTTCCAGGAATTTGACTGGAGTATGTTGTGGTTTGCTTCTGTGTGCCTGGCCCACTGCAGCTGTGAGAGCTCCTGAGTGACCTAGGTGAAGTGAGTCAGAGACATCAAACTAGGTTTGTACCAATATTCTCATTACAGCTGGTGCTAAATGGCAGCTAAATTGGAGTTACTGAATCAAACTCCAAGTTCATCTCCTTGTTTGATGTGTGTTGGCAAGAGTTAGTTGAAAAACTTTTTTTTTTCCAGTTCTCTCAAAGAAACCATTTATTCTGGTTAAGTAGGTGGTAACTTTCACTGTTGACAAGGGATCATCACTTCCCAACTTTCTATGTATTCATACACAGAATTTGTAAGGGGAGCAATGTTGAAAGATCAAGAGCAAGTATTGTTGTATGCACATAAAAAATGCTTGAAGCACCGTGAAAGCATAATCTTACTTTTCTGTGAAATTACTTGAATGATTGATGTCACAGCAACCTCTGTGACAGCGGACAGAATCTAGCTAAGGGAAGAGATTTTCTCTGTTTATTTTGTAGAAGCTGTAGTCATGCTTTACTCTTTTCCTGTGTGCGTCCCTCTCAGCTGAGTAAAATAAAAAAGATATATTTTTCCAAAGCATTGTAGAATACCAGAGGTTAGCTGAAAGCAGAAGAGCCTGAAATACATTAGGAGACTTTGAACTCTTTTTCATTCTGCTCTTTCATATAATTGAGAAGTGTGGATCCAATGCCATCTATCAGAATTACTATGCTATGTGTCATAGTACACTATAATAAAATACTGTATTATGACCTGAACAAAGGGTCTTGAACCCAAGGTTCTACGTTATTTTCCAACCGTAGCAAACAGTACAAGAATTCTGCGAGCTCTTGAGCATGATGCGCAATAAAATCTATGAAGGGCCCAACAACACACAGCAGCTGAAATAACCTTTTTTTAAAGAAAAATAGCTAGATTGACCCTTTCCCCAGTGTTCCTTTAAGATCATCAATACTTTTCCTTGGAGAATGTCAAAATTAATAGAGAAGGAGTTAGCATGTTGAGTATTTTGAGAAGTTGTGTGTTACTTGACTCGTAGCCATTGGGAAGTTATCAAAAAATTACTGTGCTGTTACTGTGTGTGCCAATTGAGAGCTAAACTCAGGACAAGTATTGTCTGCTCTTTACATTCTCAGACCATAATATCTGAAAAATTTTCTTAGATTTCTACATAGGTACTTTCAAGTCATTCAGCATCATATACTGCAAATCTTAGTTCTCCATTTATAAGAGGGGAGCTAAAAGATCTTCTCAGGTGCTTTATGTTTCTAAAATATTCTGAATATGTAAAGTGCTGTGCAAGTATTA
This sequence comes from Zapornia atra, assembly GCA_013400835.1. NCBI lineage: Eukaryota > Metazoa > Chordata > Aves > Gruiformes > Rallidae > Zapornia > Zapornia atra. The sequence goes on along the minus strand of VZTU01019637.1, from coordinate 64,526 downwards.
AATAGAAATATTTTCCTCTTAAGCAAGATAATTGGCTTTAGTTAGATTGTAGCCTTCAAAGATCACCTGAAATGATTCAAATGTTCTGTGTGACCGTTTGTAGCGTTAAAAGCTTTTGATGCTGTCCCCAAGGCCTCCCTAAAACCCCGTTCAATCCTGGTCTGTTTTTTCTCAGGCTTTCTTGAACTATAAACATGATGTTTTATTTGGTATTTAGGGATGTTCCTGGTTTACCTTTCCTGCTTTTTTTTTCTCTGCTAAGCACTGTTACTGCAATATGTTAAGACAGAAAGGGTAATAGATTTTCACACTGGATAAGTATGGTCATGGAACATAAATCCTCTAATGCCCAAAGAAAATAGTGGAACACTGAAAAAGAAAGCCAAAAAAAAAAAAGTCTATATACCTAGGGAGAACAGAAGGCATGTGACTGTAGGAAATAAACACTTCTGGCATTGGGTATGCAGTTGTTTATTATTTACTTCAGGTTATCCTGGAAACAAGATTTACAGCTGATGTAAACAAAAATCTGAAGGGAGAAGGACGTTAAGCGAAATTAAGTGCTTTTAGAGAAATTTATGTGTGTAACAGGCAGCTATTATTTCAACATAGGCATAAGAATAGCAGAAAAGGGAAGAATTTTCGTATGTTCTGATAAATGCTTCTGAATGCTTGGCGAAATATTTTTATTTAAATATATGATCACTATCACCGTTACTATCCTATTAAAAAAACCAAACCCAGAGTATGTTTGTATTTCTTTTTGTAAGGTATTAAATCTTTCGTCGTTATGTACTTGGTTTGATTACTTGAAATGTATGAGATACCAAGATGCTCAAAATTGTTTCTTCTAGTCCAAAAAGAAACAGGAATTGGAGAACTGGCCTGAACATCGCAACATAGTTGTTATAATATCATGAAAAGCATCTGGGTTTAGTCAAGATTCATATTTACGAAGACACCTATATCCACTCTTGATACCCAGATGGCAGTGGATAACAACTAGGTTCTATACAGAAGCTATAATTTTGCACAGCTGAAAGCCTGACATCAAAATGTCAATCTAATTCTTTTTCAATCTTTTTTATTTGCAAACTCCAAACCATTTTTTGTCTTGAAGCATCTCACTACCAAAGAGTAAATTTCAACTTATTTCAAATATACTCTTTTTATTTACCTTTTCCTAATCACAGGGTGTTGCCAGACCACAAGTCAAAGGCCACTGTCCCAAGCGTCTTTGCCATCTTATGTACTTATGACTTGTTTAAAGAAATGTAATCAACCGTCTAGCAAATTATCAATATGGTTCAGAATATTTTTTCAGGTTGGTTGTTAGCACAGTACTGCACTAGTTCATAGCATGGATCACTGTCTGCCAGGGGAGCAAAACAATGGCAATTTATAATTTTTTCCAGATCTCATTTATTTTCATCTCCCACATCCAGAATTTTAAAGTTGATTCGTTTGTATGAGTTTGAAGTTAGGAACACTGCCCAGTTGGACAAAGTGGCACACATTTTCAAGAAAATTCCCCTCATTATATTGAGGGAAAATACAGTCTCAAAGCTATAACTATGTAGCTTAAATTGTTTTAAACATGTAGAGGGGATTGTTGTGCTTTTCAGGAACTGTCAGCTCTTATTAAGCTGAATAGTTGTATTTAATTATGTGCTGGACATTAATCCATTCAGAAATGCTTAAGTGTGATTGTGATATTCCTCATGAAATCTGCTTGTTCAAGGTATTTCCCAGTTTCTGTGGTACGTTAAATAGGTTGATTCATTCTGCTCTGATGAGGATACCAGTGTGTTCCTAAATGTTCTTCCATATGGTTGCGTTCATGACCTCTTCCTTTTAATGGAGCTTTTCCTCTTTGTGTGTGTGTGTCTTGGTAGCATTTTCTAACTCTAATTGCATGGGTGCAGAGAAGGTCCAGAGTCCCTGTGTGTACGGTACTTTAAAACTGTAGTCACTGGAGTTGACTAAACTGTCATAGTGCCAGGTGTCTTGATGCTAAACTGACCTGAAAGCAGGATTAAACTTCAATGGAAATTTTGAGAAGTCTTCTTTTCAAAATTACTATAATGCTGAAGTGTCAAAAGAGAGATATATGGGCAGCTGTCCTTTGGTAGCCCAAGCAGTTAAAGGAGTTGCCCTCTCCACTCATTCACTGCTGCTGGTGTAGCTTAGACAAAATTGTATGAGTTAACCTTGTGGACCTTGTAATAATTTGAGTAACAGTTGATGGGGCTGAAGAGCAGTTATCCAAATGGTAATAAAAAATCAGATGTGGAAGCAGTGGCTGCTTCTTAGGGGCAGAAACACATTGATTTTGGCAGGTGCTGCTTAAAAAACCCTAACATTACATTTTTAATCTTTGAGGTTCATTGAGATTTTGAGGTAGATAAATTATTTAATTGTAGGTCGCCTTATGTATGAGCAAGAATAAGAAGTCCAGGTTTAGACACCCAAGAAAGCTCTGGGTACCTCAGATGTCTCATCTGCTCCCTTGCTGTGCCGCTTTCCCTTCCCAGTATGGGAATATTCAGCCAGAACCACCTTAAATTTAGGAAAGAAGAATGCTAAGCACAAAAATGCATGTAAAAATCTGCTCTCCCCGGTGATTAGCTGCCTGAATCAAAATTACACTTAAGTATTTTCTCTACTTATGATCCAGTGGGCCTGATTTTACCCAATTATTTTTGAACAACAAATACCATTAAAAACAAAGGTGGTTTTGCTGTGATAGGAACCCAGGATTTTTCTCCTGGCAGGTAAGTGTTAGCCCCAAGGCCGGGCAGTCAGGTTCCATCTTGTCTGCTTCTCCTCTAGGTCCAAGAAACGTTCTTCCCTGCACTTAGGCCTCACTCAACTAAGGGTCCTGATCAGCACAGCAGATCCCTTGGTTGTCAGGGCATTCCCTGTTAATACGAAAGGTGTCTCTGAGTTCCTCCATCTTGAAAAAATGAAATTTTCATCAGGTTTCTGTGAGATCAAGCAGGAAGGGAGTAAAGAGTTAAAGAAGCTTAAGTAGGTGCTGATGAGTGGGTTGGACCAGTTTCCAATCGTAACATGGAAAAGTACTTGAACTGTTACTTTGGGAGTAGCCACAGTGCTTCTGAGACAAGTGAGCACTACTGCCTAATTCTGCTATACAAAGGAAACTGCACTGTTATAATTAAAATCAAGGCTATTTATTTGTGATTTTCTTGCAGGAAACAGATACGAGCTCTTCTAGGACAATTTAGCCAGTCAGAGGCTTTGTTAATCTCCTCTGGAGTTGAGCCAGGGACTCTAGATGGGGTTGTCTTGGATGCTGGCTGTTCTTCTATGCAATTTGATACACCTGAAAGAGGCTTTTCCCTGCAGAAGGATGGACCATTGGATATGAGGATGGATAGTAACAGGTACCTGTCAATAAAATATTTCTCCTTGAAACACAAAATCTTTGTGCTCAGCAGCCGCCGTACATTTAATTTCCCCTTAAATTAAAGAATTCTTATTGTAAAATGATGACTTTTGCACAAGTATACTGCCTTTCTTTTGCCACAGAGCTCTTCTTGATCTTAATACTTAGAACACTGATTATTGTCTATTCCTTCTTTGAAATAACAAGAAAGTTCCAATGTTGAGTAATTAAACCACTAACTTCTGTGTTAACTGTACAGTTACAGGGGCATCTCACTCTGAGGCCAATCTCTCCCTGTTATTTCTGCAGTTCCTCATACTGTACTTGATCTACAAGTTCACAACCCCTTAGTGCAATCCCTTTCCTTTTTTGCCACACTTACTATTTGTGGAACCTTCCCTTAAGCACATTCTGTTGCTTCCTCAGGAAAGGAGCAACCTCCCTGTTTTCTGCAGTGGCTATCTGAACCAGTGACTTCTCTTTAAAAGGAGTGTGGTGTAAAATAAATAAAAGTTCATCCATTATATCAGCTGCAATCAGACAGTGGCATTGTTGTTAACACACTAGTAGAATGGTGTTTTCCATGCCCATAGCGTTATTGTAAGCTTTCTTTAGCAATATTCCTTTCATATTGTGTAGGAGGCACATCAGTCTTACTTGTCAAATGAACAATTACTAAATAAATCACTTCTATTTAATTTATTAGAGTTGGTGTTTGGTATGTTCAAGAGCATGAAAAGCAAGAGTGGAATGATAATTTCTACTTACGTAGCAGTTCTCATGTTCAGACAACCCAAGATATATTTCTGTGGCACTGTGCTTTCTACATGAACAACCGAAGATCTCTGTTGTATAGATGGTGGCAGTAATTGCATAATGCATTACTGGGAGCATGATATTTTTTGCTCTGTGTTTTGATGAGCCTGTAGACTTAAGAAATGTCATTTGATCTTTTGTTGCTCACATAGATCCAATGGGAAGCCTCAGTTTCTAAAGAATTATCTTAATACATGAATGCTAAGCTTTAAAACAGCAAATCTCCTGGTACTCACTCTTTCCGGTTTTGTATAAATATCTCATATGTTTCTTGTGGGATTCAGTCCTCAGATCCCAAGAATCTGAACTCAGGGCTTGTATTTGCATCATGAGGATACATACATGGAATAGGAGCATAAGAACAAAGGATACCTGTGGCATAACAAAAGCCTTATGCCACAGTTGTTGCTATGATACTACTTGCCTCTGTTTTCTAAGTTTTATTATCTTTTGTAAGATACTGCAGGAGAGTAATAAATGCCTGAAAAATATTGTGCACATTCATGTCTCTGTAGAAGAGAATTTATTAAGTAGGGTTGGATGTTTTCTCTGATTAGTAAACCCATATATGATGTTCATAAAATACCTTGAACTATTTCAATAGCAAAGTGACAGAGATTTAAAAAAATAAATGTAGGGCTTATACTGTTTATATTGTAGTAATTCCTGTTATTTGTAATATTAGGTCATTTCTATTCTCTCAAAACAGCATTTGGTTATAAATTCATATGCCTTTTAGTGAAAAGTAAAATTATTTTCATGAGCAATTGTTTTCATAGCAGGAGATGTGAAAGAAAAGATCCTTGAAATCAGTTCTGACTAGAAAATAACATATGCAGGGTGACTGAAATGAACCCATAAGGGGCAAGCTTAGATTCTAAAGCTTGGCTGTATAAAAAAAAATCACTCAGCATTTCCATTTTAACGTGATACTGAAATGTATTTGTTCTTGTCAACTCATTAAGCATAGTTTATGTTAATACTTGGAAGTTTCAGCTGTTTGAATTGTTATTAAGGAACAAATGCCATTTATAGCGGCAAGAAAAAGTCTTTAAAAGGTGTAAACTATATCTGTTTTCACAGGGTTGCTGTCTTACTTAAAAACCTCAAAGGCACTTGTATGCAGTGTGTGTGTTTGACTTTATGTCTCAATGCTATGAAGCTTCACCTCTTGTCAATGAAAACTGACGTCAGTGAACTAATTGGCTCTTCTTGTGCGTAGGTACCCTGACATGCCCACTGCTGCTGATGTTGTGAATGCTTTAGATCAACAGGCGCTTGCGTCCATCCTGAGAACATACGGGGAGGAGAGGCACGCCAAGAAAATCGCTTCAGCCATCGTTCAGGCACGCAGCATATACCCCATCACCAGAACTCAGCAGCTTGCAAGCATTGTTGCAGGTACCCTCATTAATTCTTCACAGTGGCTGAGAAGAAAAAATATTAATCCCCAAAGTCCCAGAGGGATCTATTTGTACTTGAAATCATGCAGGATCTAATCCTGCCTATTCTGCTCTGATGTCAGCCCTCGCTCTCTTTTTTAAGCTCCCACTTTTTATATTGTAGTTTGACGATTAGTTTAATAATAGATTTTACATGAAGCGATTTATCATTTTGCCAACCAAGTTGAAAGACAGAGTGACAGGAGCCTAGGGAATTCTTTATCCCAGCTATTGATAAGCCTCCAAATATCACATACGTCATCCACCTCTCTTAAATTTCTACATCTTAATATTTTGAGGGGAAGTACCATGGCAGTTTCCAGTTGTGAATGAAATCAGATCATTCCTGTCTGCTTTAAAGAATCAGGAAGCAAAAAGTAAAGCAATACATAGCTTGCTTCACCTTGTGAATGCGAACTAGATCAGCCTGAAGCGACTATTGAAATACTTCATCTTACTTCCTCTTCACTGTAAACAACTTGAACAAAATGTAGTTAGGCAGGAACTGTGCTCGCATCAAGAACCTTCATGGTTGTGTTGTCAAGTGAAAATTTCCAAGAAAGAACATAAGGCACAAACCCCATTCATTAATATTATAACATGCAATTCTGGGAGGTATATGTATACTTACTAATGAAAATTACTGAGTCTTGTCACAAATAAGGCTGAACTGCTGACTTCTTTGAATATAGACATTTAAAATGGCTATCCAAATTTAATAATTGCTAAAGAATAGTGTTAAATGTTGTATCTTTATCCGGAAGCCTTTTTTAAAAAAGGTTTGTATTTCTGTGAGGATACTTGAGCAAAATGTCCAGTCAACCGAGCTGATATGATGAAAGGGCCCGAAGACACTGCTTGCTGCTGTAAGCCCCTGCTCTAAATATAGTGAATGTGAGGAACAGTCTTAAAAAATCTAGAGGTAAACCAGTATGAGTCTTCTATAAAATTGGAAGAGTTACATTTTTTAATGTGGTTATGAACATCACAAAGGAATAATTCAGGTCTTTGCCACACGTATCTCATGCTTTCTGATAAACTTTTGATTAAAACAGTGTACCATTATTGAGATCAAAGCATCCATATTGCTGTGCCAGAGATGTAATGTGTTGGAAGCTGTAAACCAGTGACTTGGTAACTTCTGAAATAATTTTGTCCACTAGTTTGAACAAAGAAAATAACAGTACTAGTGTATAAAAGACAGTGATTGAAAACCCCTTCTAGTTTAATGTGTTGCGTGTGAGTCATCACTTAACGGACGCTATCTGTGACAATGAAACGGATTTGTTGTTCTCACTTTAAACTCTCTGCTATATTTGAAGAGCAGCTTGATACATAATCAGGTATGCATCAGATGGAACACATGCTGAAGACCATGAATCCAGCACGTATCTGCCAAGATAGTAAATCTGTATGTTTTCTGTGCTTGTTTTTGAAGTAGTTAAAACAGTTTTAGGATCATTACGCTGATCCCTGTTTGGGTAGAACTTCTTCGAATTTTTATTCGATTATTCCAGTAAAAGAGCACAATGGTAGATCCTACTAAGCTTTGGGCTGATTGTACCTTAAGAAAATCTCTGGTAACTATTATATATTTTGTTTAATTTATCATCTATCATCAATTTATATTCTTATGCAAATCATGTCAATGAAGCTACTGAGTTAAGTCAGACCTAAAATGCCAGTTACCTCAGCTACAAGGATCCTCTTAGTGACGTAGCACAAATAAGTCCCTGACTAGTTCATGACTTTTTCAGAGTAAAATCTATGACCTAATAGTTAAAATGTCAAGTCCTTTAAAAAAATAAAATATTAATTAGAGTAACGGCCCGTGGTTTAGATTTTGCAGAAAAACAAACAGAGCAGGATCAAGTTTTTTGCTTAGAATAGCAGCCAATAAACAAAATATGCTGGGTATTTGTGTGTCTGATGGTGTCAATATCTGAGAATTCATGTACAGTCTGTATTTCTTTCACATTATAGGTTACTATGGCTTTAGATTTTCTAGAAAAACGCCAAAGTTCTGTGTTAAGGTCCAGCTGATAAACAATGAATTTTGATTGAGATTAGCCTGAAACTGGAAAATTTCATTTCTGTTTATAGCATGCTAGACTTCTGGTATTTCCTACTACCCCCTAGAAGGTTAGAACACGTATTTGTGTATTGCTGTTGCTAATTGAAGGGGAGATAAGAGTGAAAGACATAATTAAAAAACACGAACAAACAAACCAGCTCCACAACAGTTGCAAAGCAATCAGATATTTCTACAGTTTGTATTTTCAAGAGTTCTACTTTTAAGATAGAGCTGGAAAAAAAATGTATATGAAGATACCCAAGTTAACCCCAAGGTGTTGTAGGCTAAGTGATTTCTTGCTCTCTTTTGTTCTAATTCAAGAAAATGATTTGTTCAATTTCTTGACAAAAGAGCCTGATGGTTCTTTCTCTACATACTGTGCCAATGAATAAGGTCCTATAAAAAACCCTCAAAAAAGGTGTGTGTGTGTGTGTATGTCTTTCTAAATGTGGTCCAGAAGGCTTCTGATCCACTTAAATAAATTTGTGAGCCTTCAGTTTACATGGGTAAAAGGAGGAGTTTTCTGTTCATTCATGTGAACATCGTCTCTTCTTGTAGCGCAACCCAATTCCACTCACTGTTTATAATTCTCTCAGAGCTATCTGGAATGATAAATGCTCTGTAAATACTAAAGATCAGTGGATCTTAACTGAAGGTCTGTCAGTAGATATGTGGAAGTTGATTAAGATGCACTTCCTGATGGCTTTGGCTGTAGCTCATTGAGTGGTTTGGAAACAATAGATTAAACTCAATGTGCAGGAAAACTGGTTAGAAATTGTGGAATTTTGAGAATACAACTTTAATATGCTTTTTCCATACAACTGATGACTTCTTTTCAGTGGGTAATATTCCCTGCCATCTATTAAATTTTCTTCAAAACTTAATTTTTCTTAGAGTTATCTAGATTAGTCATCTATTGACAGATAATTTTGAGATCATATAATCTTTTGGGCTTAACTCAAAAGGAACTGATGATGAGATATTAAAGAAACTTGAAAAGTTTAAAAAGATCTTTAACGGGTAAAGCCAGTCTCGTTTAGAGTAGTTCACATTTATAGACTTTAATTATCAGTTTGGAATTTGTAATATTGCCTGAATTTCAGATGGGTGAGAATTAACACTGTACTGAGGGAGCCTAGACAAAAGGACATTAGTTGCGTCACAGAAACTTATTAAATGCAATGCTAATTCAACAGACGGATTCCTGCAAACAGGTGCACGATCTGAATTAATTTTAAAACTCTCCCACTCTCATACACTCTGGGGACTTTAATAGTTCATATTGACAGGCACAGCACATTGCGAATTTCATTCACAAGCTTTAAAATTTCAATACTTTTCAACATGTGAAGCTATTAGATTTTTAAAAGTGTAAGTAGCGTCAGGGCATCCCAAAACTAAAAATGATAATTTCTCTCACTGGGATTTCAGACCAGTCATCTAGCCAGAAGCGTGGTGTTTTTATGAATGAAATTCATTTTACAAGCTTCCCATACAGATTTTTTTTATATATATATTTTTGTACATTGTACAGCCTGTTACCAGGAAGGATTTTCTTTTAGTGTCACGGTAATTGGAGGGGGCTGGGTGAGAGATTTTGTGCCTTAGCAAAAAGCACAAATAGTTTTTTATTTAAATATATCAGAAGACTGAGAGTGGAGTAGGAAAATTTTTCAGCCCTGGAGCATAGATCATGGAGCCTTTACTAAAAAGATGAAGGCCAGCATGGCAGAAATCACTACCACAGATCACATTTATTAGTTAATCCCAGTCTATGAAGACAGATCAGTAAGTCTTTTAACTTGGAAATGGTTTGATTTTGGTTGTAGTTTGTGGGGGTTGGCTGCGTTTCTTTACTGGTTTCCTGATGTCGTGCTCTGTACTGTTATGTATAACCTGCAGTGCCATTTGTGTGTGCTCAACTGGGGCATGTAGGACTGTATTATACTTAGAGAATATACCTGGGTTTTAATTTTCTTTTCTTCAGTGTGTGATTAATTTATTATTAGGAATTAATTTATGTCATAGGTAATCGTCATAAATTGTTGTAGGAAGACACTGCACTCAACAACCATGGCAAGACAGATGAAAGAACCTTCCAAAGACCTGTTAGTGTCCTGGCTGTGCTGGTAGCCCAAGTATCTAATTTCTTTTGTTTATTTAATGTTGTCATTGCAAATAGCAAAATATTCAGGATCATACTACTAAAATTCTGGCCAGGTATCAGCATGTCGTAGAATCATAGAATGGTCTGGGTTGGAAGGGACCCCAAGGATCATAGAGCTCCAACCCCCCTGCGACAGGCAGGACCACAAACCTCGAGGCCTGGAGCTACACAAGGATGCCAAGGGCCCCATCCAACCTGGCCTTGAACACCTCCAGGGACAGGGCATCCACTACCTCTCTGGGCAGCCTGTTCCAGCACCTCACCACTCTTTCTGTAAAAAACCTCCCCCTAATATCCAGTTTAAACCTTCCTTCCTTTAGCTTTAATCCATCCCCCCTTGTCCTGCCATTATCTGCCCTTTTAAAAAGTTGATTCATCTCATGTTTTTCTGCTCCCTTCAGGTACTGGAAGGCTGCAATGAGGTCCCCCCGCAGCCTTCTCTTCTCCAGGCTAAACAAGCCCAGCTCTTTCAGCCTCTCTTCATAGGGGAGGTGCTCCAGCCCTCTAATCATCTTTGTGGCCTCCTCTGAACCCTCTCCAACAGTTCCACATCTTTCTTGTATTGGGGCCCCAGATCTGGACACAGTACTCCAGCTGGGGCCTCACGAGGGCAGAGTAGAGAGGTCCCTTCTGGCCACCCCTCTTCTGATGGAGCCCAGGATACCATTGGCCTTCCGAGCTGCAAGAGCACACTGCTGGCTCATGTTAAGTTTCTCATCCACCATGACACCCAGGTCCTTCTCAGCAGGGCTACTCTCAAGGAGCTCTTCTCCCAGTCTCTATCTATGTCTGGCCCAAGTGCAATACCTTACACTTGGGAGTGTTGAACCTCATTAGGTTGACCCAGGTCCACCTTTCCAGCTTGTCAAGATCCCTCTGGATAGCTTCCTTTCCTTCTGTTGTGTCAACCACACCACTCAGAGTTTCACAAGACCAGCTTTTTAGTAGATCTTTATATAATCCTTGTTTTTACAGAAAAGTAAAACATATTTTGGAGACATTGGAGATAAAACTTCCCTTTTTTTAAATGAAAATTCCAGTGACATTGGCTGTGGAAATTTAAACAAAGGATCTCATTCTAGGCTTCTGTTTTTCTGGTAAGGTTCCAATGAAGAACCACAGTTTTGTACCTAAATTACATGCTGTACTTTTGTGGTCTGGGTTCATTTTTATCTGTGATACTTTTGGAAGCTGAACCGCTCTTAGAATATCAGAAATGGATCATCCCCAGAAAATCGGCAGTATTTTTAGAAAATACTTAGACTGCTGAAATATATTAGTTAAAAATCCTGGATCTACTTTGAGAGATGAGCATGAGCTCTGGATAGTTATGGCCCAAAATTGAAGTATAACACTGATGTCGTTCAAGTCACAGCTATAAATTGTTCAGCAAGGGACAGGAGCAGTACACATAGAAACGGGAAAATGCACCCTGTTTTCCAACCCACGAGCTTGTTAACAGCTCATATTTTGTACGGGATCTGCGCTTTTTCATGCCGGTTACGACTGTGCTCATAGAGTGCACATGTCAGGAGTAGGCTTGGTTTTGGAAGATTGAGGGGGATTTTCAACAGTTTTTAAAGTAGCCTTAGAAAAAGAGAGATTTGTTGTGTCAGACCTTTTACAAAACCGGTAACTTTTTTTTATTCAGGAGACCATGGCTTCTGAATTGAACTCAAGAGATACCTAGGTATCTGATGTTTCAACTTCAAATTCTATTGAAGAAAAATGCTATTATGACTGAAACCTAAGACAGGTCTTAGGGAGAGTACAAAGCTATGTATATTTAGCTATTTAGTGCCTGCTATGGAGGCATATGCATGTCCTGCGGTGGTTTTGGATACATTGCATCCTGCTTTTAAGCCCCACTGTTTCATTTAATAACTGTTCAGGAGTTCTGAGTGTACTACTGGTGTTTGTAGCTGTTAATTGAGCATTTAAATAAAACTGCTTGTTTTGTTCAGCACAGTATTCCTCTGTTATGCTCTGAGACACACAAATAGCCATCAGTGGTTAAGGATTCCATTTTCAAAGAATCTATTTTTAGTTATGTAAAGAAATACAGAAACAGATCCTGTGCCAGGTACGAAGAGCTTGGTGTCAGTTGGCTTCTTGGGACACCTTCCCTTCTGTGATTTAGATTTCTCCTTTTAGTTCAGTTCTTTCATTAAAACACACTTTGTGACTCCTACAGTGAGAGTATATAGAAAGCATAAAACACGGTGCTCTCAAAGACAGAAATTATATCAGCTAGATACTGTAACTTTTCCTAGTGTTCATAAGTGATGGAGGAACCTAGCTACCATGGGTTAAATCTATTTACTGTGTTTTGTGAAATGGTGTTTAAAGCCACAAATTCCTGCACAGTAGTTTCTGTTGGGAGAAGTTCATCCTATCGCCACTTTCTGGCTTGAAGGAACAGAAAAGAGCCAGAGCTATGGCAGGTGACTTCAATTAATTCAGGAGCTATTAGCATTAGAGTCGGAGGTGGGGAGCATAGCTGGGAGAACTGACTATGCAGATAAATCATCTGTGTGATAAAAATTTTGTAAATAATGATTGAATTCTTAAATCCTGTTATTGTCCTCTCCCTTTGAACACTGGTGATCGCTTATGTGATGCCAAACACGTTTTCTGACGGAAGTAAAATCTTACCTTTAAAACTCTCCAGAACTCCACTGATAAGTTCTTTTGTGCCAGTGTGCTGGATTATGGTATCTATGTTCATTTTTTTTTTTATTACCTGTGTATGTGTCACTTGTTTGTAGATGTACCACGTTCCTTTCTTTCACTCCAGGACGTAGAATGTAAATTACTTGATTATGAACTGCATTTACTTCAAACTCATTGCTCCATTGTGTGGCATGTTAGCACTGTGATGGAATTAGGGTGTTTTAGTATATACACACCAACTGTATTGCCTTATCTCTAATGGGCCCTCTTGTTTGGAAAAGTAATTCTTTCCAGTTTTGCACTAATGTTACTCATTCGGTTTATCTCAACCAGAGTCCTGCGCTCGCTTACATAATAGATCATAAGTTTACTCAGGTTTCACCGATCTTGTAACTCTTGCACTCTTAGTCCCTTTGATCCAGCCAATCTGGCTTTCTAGCATTTTGCTCTGTACCCAGATAATGAAGGTTCAAGCCTAAAATGCATTCAATAATGATATTTTAAAGTTTCTATAAAAATTTCAATCTCTACAGAGGTTTATAACAAGAATTTTGGAGAAAGAGGTAGTTTTACACATCTAGTAAGAATTATTGAATCTGCTGATTTTTTTCTTTGGCCGACAAATGCATACCTTGACTTGTTCTGCTGTATAAGCACATGGTAAAGCAACAGTTTTAGCTGTGTTTTCTAAATTTCTCATGGTATTTTGTGACAGTTGGGAGAAACACAGTATAATGGTCAACAACTTTTATCCCCAAACAAGGTTGCCTCTTTTAAGCTTTATGTAATTCATTGAAATATACTTAGAGACGGGTAGACACTGTCTTCATATTCTCTCTGCCTGTGAAGAAATGCATAATTGTCTAGAAGGAGTAAAAATCATGTCACTTGTTATTTTTTTTCCTTAAAAGTGCAAGCCAGGCCATGAATACTGACCTGATATTGACTATACGGAGCTGTAAGGTGTAGGACTTACCCAGCCCATCTTTGTTTTTTCCCTATCTTGGTTTCAGCCATCATTCTGCATTTTAATTTTGTGAAGCATTTGAGGAAGGAATTTCCATGAAATACTGTACGGAAAAAAAACCCAACCACAATCCAGAAAGTTTCATAGGATTTATTTTCAGAAATGTGAAATCAAAGGCGAAAATAAAAATAGAGGGAAGCTCAAAATTCAGGGTTCAGCTGTATTTTCCTTTAAAGTCACAATGCACGAATGGATTAATGTCAGGATAGCAATGTTGAAATAGTATGATATTAACATGCAGGTTTTAAAATTTCACAGGTGCTTTTCCAGCATCAGCACTGTATGCACGGAAGGACTTGCTTCAGAGACCTACGCATGTCGCTACCAAAACTTTTCAAGGCCTGCGAATATTTGTAAATGATGAGCTCCATGAACTCTTTATAGGACTGAAGACAGCTGAGAAGTTTCTAAAACCTGGAGGTCGCCTTGTAGCCCTCTCCTTTCATTCACTAGAAGATCGTATTATCAAACGTTTTCTTCATGGAATAAGCATGACAGAGAAGTACAATCTTGGCTCAAGGCAGAAGATAAGACTTGCTCTGAAAAACTGCTTCGAAGAAGATGATGCACAAGACCTTCCTCATGGAAAATCCAACTCCAGGTGGAATTTTATACAGAAAAAAGTTCTCACGCCCCAGGCCAAGGATATTCAAACAAACCCAAGAGGAAGGTCGGCCAAGTTAAGAGCTGCTGTTAAACTCTGAAGCAAAATATATGATTATATAATTGTGTGATTTCCCTAAATTTTGTTTTCCAGAAGGCTAACTGGACAGATAGTATCAAGCTGAAAAAATAAAATGAAGTCTGTTGGAAAACATTTCTCACCTTTGTGCTTCTTTTTAATTGGGATGTAGTATAGAGCATAAAAAGGTAAAATAAATGTAGATAGGTGGGTGTCATTAATTATACAAAAATACACCTTTTTAAAAATAACATCAGAACTTAAGTTTATAAAAACTATGGGTTTGATGTGTTTACAGGATTTCTGTCAGATTGAATTCAAAACCCCGATAGTAACAGTTTCAATACAGTAGCTGATTGAGACAAACATCTTTATGGGGGTGGATTTCACACACCTAAGTCAGGTGTGTGGTTTAGTCTACAGTAATTTTGAACTCACCTAGGAGTTCATGATATATAAAGCTCGGTTAATTTGTTGCATGAATGCCTGTTGGATGAGCTAGTTCTTAAATTGGTATCTATTGTTCTACCTAGGAGTTTTCAATTGGGCTTTTACCTTTTTTTAAAAAATAATTATTTACATTTGAGTGATCACATGGTTATTTAATGTTTATGGATTCTAAATCATAAATGTATGTTAGGAAAAAAAGACACTTGAATGACCACTGTTTGCACTTAGACACTCTAGCAGTCAGAAGATTTGTATTTGGTCATTTGGATTTGTTGCTGTGACCCTAACCTTCATGCATAGAACCCACACAAGTTTTATGTGTTAATGGAAATATAATTAACCCATTAAAAAGGGGTATTGTGGGTCTTATGAAGCATTCTCTTTTGCTGGTGATGATTTATTAAGAGTTGTTACTTAGGTAAGTATTGAATTATCTTATACAAGGCCCACAATAACAACCAGTTTCCTATTTTAATACTGTACTTGATAGTCAACCATGTGACTTTTTTTTGTAAGTTACTATGAATTAAGATATCAGTATCTTTAAAGACTGGTGTTTTGCTGTCTTTGTATGTTAAAAATGATTGGAAAATAATAGTGTAAGTTTCAGCTTCTTTGACATCGGATTAATCTCTTCAGGAAACAGTTGTCATTTGGGTGATCAAATTGGTAGTAGGATTTCATTTGTGATAAAGCTTGGCTGGTAGAATAAAAAATGCAATTTCTGAGGTAAATGATTATTGCACTAGCTTCTGTAAGAGAGATGACTAGATCATTCCAGAGTTGATTTTCATCAAACATCCTCCTTATGTTAATGTAAATTATTACTTCACGATAGTTTTTTGGGTCATATTGACACATAGAAGTTGAAATTTAGGTTTATTGTCTCTAATGTACAATATATTGAAATACCTGAATATTGTTTAATTCCTTGGAGAAGTCATGTAATGTATTAGATACACACATGAAAATGCCCATCACAATCTGAAATAACACTTGAATGATGATGGGCACTTCATATTTTCCTGAAATTGCACTATTTTTCCACTAGTTTTATTATACATGCTATTAAATATTAAATACAACATTCCACTTCAAATAATATTACTTACTGTTGACATCTCAGAGAAAACAGACTTTACCTTAAATAGACATTATTTTCATCCAGACATTAAATATAAATAGCTAATATTATTTTTAGCTAGGATTCCATACTGAAATGTACTCAAATTGTAGGTTGGAAAAATTGGGCCTCCAACATAGGCCTAGAAGAGCTGTGGTGCTATGTTGTGAGTTGTTGAGGAATGCACTTCAGGAAAAGACCATCCAGTTATTGTAGTTATGTATCTCTATCCCAGAGCTCATATGAAAGAATTAAAATTTCTTATGCTTAAGATGACACTTAAAATTCATGCTTCTCATGTCAGATTTCAAAGGTACAGTTTATGACAGTTGAACTACTGTTTATCAGTTTTTATAAATACGCTCCCTCAGTTAGGGAAACTGAGAGACTTTTCTGTACCTTTAGCTTGGAGTTCCTTAGCCATGGCTGTTTGAGCTTGTCTGTCTGGAGGATCTGTTTCTCTCCTCTGAGGGTCTCCTCACTTTCAGCATTAAACTTGTCATGGAGAGTCCTGGAATGTTAACCTCTCCTTGCCTCAAGACATAATATTCTGGGGAAAAAATTGCATGTGACATGTTAGTAAAACTAAACTTTTTTAACCTAATCAAAAAAGGTGTTTACGAAGGAATTGGTGCCTGGTGGAAACTGGTCTTGCTGAAAAGCACATCATGCTCTCAAGGTACGAATTTTATGTCATTTCTAACAACTTGGCCATTTAACCTGAGAAACACATTTTAATACAGCCAAATATCTATCGACAGCAAAAAAAAAAGATTGTAGGCCATGCTTACAAGCTATATGGCAACACAGTGGTACTGTGTGCTACGGGAAGAATAGAAACGTCCAGTATGTGGAATATTTGTAGGGAATATCAAGTGGCCGATGTGGAGAGATGACAGTTTTAACAAAGAATATGTGCGTGCAGGGCACATTGGTAAATTACGTTTCTTTTTGTGTTAATACTGTAGAAGGTTGTGGAAGAAAATTGAAAAATGATTAAATAAAAAAAAAGCTCACAGACTATTCCTGCACATAAGCATGCTTTCTGCTGAAACTATCAGAAAATGTGGTTTGATTAGTTAATCTGCATGAATATGAAGGTCTGATAAGCTTTCAAAGGTACTTTCCTGGTGAAGAAATTTGCATAGAGCAATTATTTGAAAGTTAGGCTGTGAATAGTTTTTTTGAATAACAGTATTTTTAATATACTTTTGAATTATAAGCATAAGTAGCTGCATTTCCTAGCCCATGAGGACCTAGCAACAATAATTCCTTCCCTATTGCTTCCTAAAGAGAAGGAATCCATTTCACTGTTTCAGAGTGCGAAGGCTTAATCACATTGTTTTCAGGTAATGTAAGGAATTAATGTCTGTCTTCAGGTCTTTTTTAAACTCTTGCAGCTGAGTAATTTCTCAGTAGTCTTTTATAGTCATAACTGCTGAAAAGTCTTTTCTGAGATTACCATGATCTGCTGAGATTCTGAACGTATTACAAACAGGGAGATACTCTCTTTAATACAGCGCTGTTAGCAAGCCGTAGTGGAACAGCACAGCGAGGGAGGAAGCATGAGGAACTGTGCCCTGAGGAAAGGTGACAAACAGGGGTGGCCATTTGCAATAAGCAGTTGTAGACACAGGTTGTTGCTGACTTTACTCAATTAAATTAATTTTAAAATAATTTAGGTGTCGGTCTTGACTCATTGTTTGGAGTGTCACTGTACAGAAATGCCCATGGAAAATGAGAGGGATTTGAAAAAACAGAAGTAATGAACTCATCAGCCAGTTTGTTCCTGCCCATCTCGCTTAACATCTTCCCCTCTAGCAAGACTAATAAAGGGGTCAGACCTGCTTCTCTTGTGCCCCAAAATCTCTCCAGGAAGGGCACTTCTGTAAGCTTGGGACTACTGTCAACCCCACAGTTGTTCACTCGCTCCCCTTCTCCCTTCACTGGGATGGGGGAGATAATTGGACAAAAAAGGCAGAACTCATGAGTTGAGAGAAAGACAATTTAACATGACAGGGAAGATGATTATAATAGTAATAGAACATGCAAACCAAATTGATGCACAGGACAATTGCTGATGACCTGCTGACCACCAATGTGCAGCTCCCACGTGGCTCCCATGTGGGATGGCTCCCAAACCATGGCCTAACCCCCCAGCCAGCTTCCTTCCAAGTTATATACTGAGCATGAGGTCATAGGGTATGGACTATCCCTTTGGCCAATTGGGGTCAGCTGTCCTGGCTGCATCCCCTCCCAACTACTTGTGCACCCCCAGCCTCATTGATGGGGCAGTCTGAGAAGCTGAAGTCTGTTACTTCGTATAAACATTGCCTAGCAACAGTCAAAATATCAGTTATCAATGTTATTCTCATGCTAAATCCAACTCAGAACTTTATACCATCTACTAGGAAGAAAATTAATTATATCCCTGCTGAAACCAGCAAATGTTCTTCAGTGTAGTATGGGAGTCAGTCTTTATATCCATACACTTATTTTTTCAATATAGCAGTTGATTATATCTACTCTGTAATTTAGAATACTGTGCAATCATATTTATAAGCCTTTCAGTAGTATAATCAAACGAGGAGTCCTTTTTATACCCGAGGTGTACTGCAATTAAAGTAGGATTTTGTGAATTAAGACTGCAGTGCTACAGTGAATGTTGCAAATAATTGAATAATCATAGACTCAATAGAATTATATGGATTGGAAGGAACTGGATGGAACACCATCTAGTTCCAACCCCCTGCCATGGGCAAGGACAGCCTCCACCAGACCAGGTTTCTCAAAGCCCCATTCAAGCTGGCCTTGAACACTGCCAAGGAGGGGGCATCCACAGCTTCTCTGGGCAGCCTGTGCCAGGGCCTTGCCACACTCATAAAGAATATTTTTCCTATTATAATTGAAATCTACCTTCTTTCAGTTTAAGGTCATTCCCCCATATCCTGTCACTCCATGCACTTATAAACAGCCCCTCTCCAGCTTTCCTGTAGGCCCCTTTAGTTACTGGAAGGCTGCTAGAAGGTCTCCCCCAAAGCCTTCTCCAGGCTGAACAAGCCTGCCTTCATAGGAAAGGTGCTCCAGCCCTCTGATCATCTTTGTTGCCCTCCACTGGACTTGTTTCAACAGGTCCATGTTCTTGCACTGGGTATCCCAGAGCTGAACATGCTGCTCAGAGTAGAGGTGCAGAATCGCCTCCTTCCACCTGCTGGTCACGCTTCTTTTGAGGCAGCCTGGAGTGCAGGTGGCTTTCTGGGCTGCAAGCACACATTGCAGGTCACATTGAGACAGTGTGAGTGAGTGGCTGCATTGTGCTTAGCTGCTGGCTGGGGTTAAACCATGATGGGTGCTCTTGTGCCTGGCCTGTGATCCACCTCCAGGCTCTGAGCATCTGTTGCTGCCACTGTGGTCAAACTGGTAGGAGTGGGTTGGGTTGGGGCTCCTCTTTGCCATCAACTTCAGTTCAAAGCTGTTTTCATTTAAATGAACATAGAATAACTTTTTCCCTTCCTCTTCTTCCAGCCTATGTGGAAGACAGAAGAGAAAAAGAGGTTTAAAGAGTATGAAATAAGGAGTAAAGTTCACATCTTAGGAAAAAAAGGAATGAGGTTGACATCCACGTTTAACAAAGCTTTGGATATGCAGTGTTCTGTTAGTTGATCCGTTCAGTGCCTGATATTGCCTGCTTTGGGGATAAGCACTAGTGGTGCGAAGGCTCCGTCTCCGTACGTGGACGCAGGGCATGGTTTCTATGCATAATCAAAGGCACTGGTGGGAAGGTGCATATGCTGCTAAATCCAGCACTGTGTGTTTTTCCCTCTGTCTCCTCTGCAGTTAGAAGTTTGTTTGCCTTTCTGAATCCTCTGTAAGCTTTTGCCAGGGTGAATGAGAGGGAAGGGCTTTTCTTGTTCAGAAAACTGTAACACCTGTCCATCCAACTTTCTTAGCATTTATGCCATCTAACACTTTTTTTGGACATATTTTACTGATGATGTGCACTGTTTTTCAATGTTGGTATTACATCACTAAGGCAGGAAAAGGGGCAAATATTTGTTCATGGGAAATCTAAGCCAGAAAAACAGAGCAAGTGACAGGTTACTTGAATGTCTCACAGTACTGACATAGCTGTTTATAAAAAAAACAAACCCTTTTCCTTGTACCTTGATCTTTGGGTAAGTTATATCTTTTTCCTGCTGCTATTGAAACCTGATTTGCTCGGTTGTAATAGTCAAAAACAAGCTGGAGTTTGTTTAAATTTCTTTTTATGCTTGTAAATTTAAACTTAACACGTTTTTTATAGTTGTCCCTTTAAAGAGGAAAACTGGAGATACGGCTCCCTCTATCTGTCCTGGGAATACCTGTGCTTTGTGCTTTTTGTAGAGCACCTGCAAGTTACTGTGGTAATAGTATGTTTATTGTCCACGTGAAAATACAATATAAAAACATGGGGATAACTTTTTTTACAGGTCTATAGTTATTTTCAGTTATGTTAACTGGAATTTTAAAAGAACAAAGGGTGAGTAATTTTCTTATTTGAAAGTACTTCAAGGTGCCTACTTCAAAAGGTAGAGAAACAAACTTGCAAAGTAAGGTTCTCAAACCTATAATTTACTTTTAGAATAAAAATTGTATGTATAACATTTCTAGCTATTCTTTAGCACCCTTGCAATTTTTCCAGACATAGCAGTGGAAAATGTTTTGTGTGGTTTTTGTTGACATTATGAAAAAAACCCCACATTTTCTGTGCTGGTAGAAAAATCTGCATAACCAGTGACGTATCAGGGGATACGGCAGATACTGGAATGAAAATAAATTACATTATATAAATCATATCTTAGAATTCTTACGTGCTGTGATCCCTGAGTAAAAACCATGGGCTCAGTGTCCTCCATTGTCATTTGTTCACGTGCCACATTAATTTGAGTCTGTGGATGTGATTCTGGCAAAGAAAATGCAGTCTGCTTTTCAGTTTCAGGTTTGGTTGGAGGTTTGTATTTGTGCTGATTTCAGCTCTGAAGTCATCCCTGCTAGGCTTGTGAAGTTATTAATGTTTTGTCACAACTATGGGCTGGGCAGAGAATGGATTGAGAGTTGGAAGACTTGGGGGTGCAGATCAATGACAAGCTCAACATGAGCCAGCAGTGTGCACTAGCAGTTCTGGAGGCCACCTGTGTCCTGGGCTGCATCAAGGCCAGCATGGTCAAGGGAGATGATTTTGCCCTTCTGCTCTGCTCTTGTGAGACCCCGCCTGCAGCACTGTGTCCAGCTCTAGTATTCCCTGCACGGGTAAGATATAGAGCTGTTGAAGCGAGTCCAGAGGAGGCCACAAAGATGATTGGGGCTGGAGCACCTCTCCTACGAAGACAGGTTGCAAGAGTTGGGCTTTTTCAGCCTGGAGAAAGAAGGAGAAGGCTATTGGGAGACCTAATACTTAGAGGGGTCTTACAGAAAAGTGGGAAAGAGACTGTTCACTAGAGAGGGTAGTGATAGGACGAAGGGTAATGGCTTCAAGTTGAAAGAAGATAGGTTTAGAATAGGAAGAAATTCTTTACTGACGGAGGTGAGGCCCTGGCACAGGCTGCCCAGAGAGGCTGTGAAAGTCCTATCCCTGGCAGTGTTCAAGCCCGGCTTAGATGGGGCTTTGGTCAGCCTGGGCTAGTTGAGGATGTCCCTCTCCATGGCAAGGGGGTTGGAACTAGATGGGCTTTGAGGTCACTTCCAACCCAAACCATTCTATCATTCAGTGATTCTATATGAGCTGTACCATACACATAACTAACATAGCAACATAACGTTAACAAGGTTTTATCACAAGTTAGCAACTATAAAAAAATCTTGAAGCATCATGATAAAATTTGTACACTAAAATGTGTGGAACTTAGCCATCGACAATTCAGGCTAGAAAAAGCTTCTTTTTTATTACAAATTATATTTCAAGCTCATTCCTGCACACCTTTCCTGTAAACTGTGTATTTTTCTCTTCCTAATCAGAATTAATTTTGTGGTTAAAGAATATCTCTCATAGACTTTGCAGAGAGCTGAAATAAGAAGTATTGACAGTCCTGGCTGATAAGCATCTGAAAATGAAGATACCATAAAACCTGTTTTGTAATATAGTGCAAAACTTATATTCTCAAGAGTAATGACACATGCCTACCTGTTACTGCATGCACAATCTGAGCACCTCATCTTGCCACCTTTACAGGTACAGCTTTGTTATGCTTTATTTCTAAACTGTCCTGTTTCTCAAAGTTGTGATAGAAATGAGAGGTGAAGTCTTGGCAGGCAAGAGAGTCAAAGAGAGAAGGTAAGCCCAGTGGGCTTGGCAGGAGTGTCACTGTTGAGGTAGAAGGGACTTGACACTGCAAAACAGGGTCCACTGGCAGTACAGCAGTCTGGGATAGCTGCCTGGGCTCATGCCATAGTAAGTAAATACGATAATACTGAATTAACGAAGGTCTTGATGTAGAGGCAGGTCTCCACTGGTGCGTATTGCACTGCGTTTCACAAGGGCTTAACGATGGTGGCATTGGGTTTCAGAAGACTGAAGTCCAAGTAATCCTTGGAATCGAAGCTGGTAATTGATTTTGTGCTGCCTCTCTTGGAGAGCCAGTGGCTGACAGAAATTTGAGAGGAATGGGAGTATGGTGTCCAGTGTTGCTGCCCCTATTAATTGTAATAAAAAGCTTACACTGAAGCTGCACACTTAATGTGGTTATCACTATTACTCAGTCTATTAAATATTAGCAGGTGATGCAGAATTATGAAAGCGTAGGTTAATTAAATGAGCTTGGCAAATATGCTGCCATATAGTTGTACTGCACTTAGTAGCATTCTAACACTAAAATAACTAAGGGATGATTAGGGATGTGTCACGCTAGCCTTCACGCCAGGACCCTGCCAGTCCTTGTGCGTGCCCTTAGTAAACACAGTGAGTTGGGCTGCACCCTGCGCACCTGGGCAGGAGCAGTGCTGCAGTGGATGGGGCGATGACTGACACGTAGATTAAAATCTGAGCCTCCCTTGAAAATGTGACAATATCTTGCATTTTAGAGCATCGACTTATTAGCTAATGCTTTATTAATGGAGCTCTAGTTATTTGGAAAACAGTGTAGCGCCAGCTGAGCGAAAGGAGTGTCTTCTGGTTGCTGAGTATATTTCAGAACTTTTTTCTTCTCTTTTTATTTTGTTGTTGTTGTTCCCCTCAGGGCAAGCTGGTTACTGTTCTTTTAAAATTAAGTGGGGCTTTCTTGGAACCAGCAGCAGTCAACATTTTTCTTTGTGGAAAAAATTATTAATTAATGAAACTAATTGCAGTGACAATTGGATTCAGTTATATCCCAATGGGAGCGCGGTCCTCCATAAATACCATGTTTCCCAATAGTTCAGCAATTCAGCAGCACGTTGAAAATATTCTTTTGCAGTTTAGTCACCTCCATAGTTACAGTTGGCAAATATTTTCCAAGTCTTAGCTTAGTTTTCAGGATTCTGCTGTTTGTAAAAAAAAAAAAAAAAATTAAAAAAATTATGAAGTACTTATTTTTCCTGCAAAAGGTAATTGATTCCTTTCTTTAAATATGGTATTGTGCTAAGAAAACAGTGGGGTTTTATTATTATTTTTAACTTTGAGAAAATACAGATCTTAATTACTTCTCCATAACTTCTCATTTGAATTAATTGTTTGCATTAGGAATCCAGAATTAATGTTGGCTACTGAATAGAGCTATTGACTATCATGTTCCCTCTTGCACAGTGTGTCATGCAAACGGGCCAAAGTCCCAACTCCACATCCTATAGCCACAGAATAGCAGGCACTCTTCAGCATCTCATTTACCTTTTGTTCCTCTTAAGTTAATAAGGAGGCTATAAAATTCTTTGCTAGGTTTTCTTTTCTCTGAATGAACTCCACACTTTTAATTTTACTTAGTTTTGTGTATAAAAATCAAGAAATATTTCCATGTTCAAGTCTCTGTCAGATTCAGTGTTGACAACACTCATTGCCTTTGTAATTAATGATCTTCCAAGTTTTCTCATGGGCGTGAGAGTCTCAGCTTTCCTGAAACATTAAAGTCGATTCCCAGCCTTCGTTGCTGCAGAGGAAACCATGGGAATTGGAGCCCCTTGTCTTTTCCATAAGTATTTATGATAACTAAATGTAATTTGGTTTTTTTTTTAGGACAGTCATATCACTTTTTTTAGCCTTACTTCTGATTTTTTTAACATTTTCAGCCCACCCTCTCTCTCCACTGCCCTCTGTTTCTTCCCATCTAGCAGGTGTGTGCATACAGGACTGGGTCCTTACTTGTCACCTTACATGCCATCATTCTTTTGTGGTATCAATGTGTACCATCTCAATTAGTGTAGGATGCCATTAATTATCAGCTTATAAGGAATTTTCATGGAACTTTCTAATAAAGTGAAGGTACAGAGCACATGTGGGTATGCCATTGCACACCTCACTAGCGTGCAATGCATGTTCCCTGCATACATCACTGCCTCTGGTCCATTTGAGATGCTCTTGGTTTTTCATTTATTCACATAATTATCTGGCTTTTGTTGAGCACTGCCTGCTGAAAAGCTGCAATTCTAGTTACTGTCTTGGGAGTACAATAGACGCAGATCAGATATCTTTGTTTTTAAATTAATGCATAGAATTTGAGAACATAAGGGTTTCTCCTAAATGTCTTCCAAACTGAAATCTGAGCCAAATCGTTTGTAGTAATTGTCACATATCTTTAGTGTCTGTGAATCCCAGTCATGACAGAGTTAGGAACATATGATGGCAGTGGTTTGAAGTGGAAGGAGACTTGTTGGGATTCCTGCTGATGTGTGATTTATCAGCTAATCAGCTCATCTTCAACACAGGAATTTTTACACTCTGAAGCACAAAAGCTGCTCTTAAACTTGGACATTTACAAATGGATCCTTAAAATTATTTCTTATGTTTTATATCCCAGTGAGGTGACAGATTGTTGAATTAAGTTCATGAATGAAAACATGAATGAAAATACAGCTGTGTAAACACAGTCTTTCCCAGCAAACAGTTTCCTTAGTCCTGATAGCTGTAGTCAGTGTATTTCCAGAAGAGCTTCCTGAGCAATGAGAGGCACCTTGCCAGAATGAGACTGCCAAAGCTTCAGGGAGAGTTGGGGTCTGTAGGTTACTCGCTGCTCATCCTGTCCCTGAGGCAATACTGTGCAAGGAAGCTGCAGGAGTTTTGGATTAGACTGGGTCTGCCTGTGGACTGAAATCTGCAAGGAATGTTCGGTGGTATTAAGAGACTGAGGAATACCTCTAGCGCTGCACAGCATAATTGGCGACTGTGTAATTTAAAGTTGCCTTGGGTAATGATAAAGATTGAGGGTTATTATTGGAGAAGGAGAATCATTTTATCATTCTCAAAAAGAATACTGCACATGACTTTCCT
Source organism: Zapornia atra (assembly GCA_013400835.1). Lineage (NCBI taxonomy): Eukaryota > Metazoa > Chordata > Aves > Gruiformes > Rallidae > Zapornia > Zapornia atra. Next base: position 39,233 of record VZTU01019637.1, on the reverse strand, counting down.
TGGGCAGGTTAAATTGGAGGGGTATATCTTCTGCAGTGGGGAGAAGTGTTTAATTTGAAAGATAGTTCTTTGGGAATATCACTTTCAGTGATTAAAGTTGAGATATAATTCAAATCGCCTGAGTCATGCTTCCATTTTTTCCCCAAATTATGCCACACTGGTGGGCAGTTAGCAATTATATAGGGTCTGACCCAGTGTTAAATTCAGCAGCTTGAAATGCTCTAAGGCTTTAAAGTGTCGTTGTGAGACAACTTGAGAAATGTTAGAATGTGTGACTAGTGCCCAGTTGGTGCCTTTAATAATTATTATGAGCTCTATTTGCATTCACTGCAGCCACTGCTTCCTTTCCAGAATGCGAGGAGCGGGGAGTTGTAGCTGACTGCTCGCCTTGGCAGTGCATGCCGTAACAGCTTTTTATGGCAAGAAGGGGCAACTGAATATAAATGTCCTTTTTCTTAACCCAGCAAACTGCTTATGTAAGGTGCACTGGCATGACGAGCTGTTAGATGCCTGACGGTTGTGTGAGAAGCATCAAAAATGAATAGTGGCTTTGCTGTGATTTCACTTAGAATAAAGGATTAGCTTAAACGCACATGATCTGTAATTACTTGAGTTTATTTTAATAGCTGATTTAGTTAAACTTGTGCCGAGGACACGTGGAGTGGAAATGAAATCTGTATAGTTAAAGCAGAGCTATTAATCCTTGCTGAAGCAAAATTCATTAGCTTGACAGTGCCTTAGAATGACTATGTTGCATTTGGGACAGAACAACTGTGTCGCTCACACTGTCGTTTTCTTCAAGATACTAACCTGAGTCTGTAGCAGCTTGGGTTTTTTTCTGTGATGCTCTGCTTTCGTCGCTTGTCAGCTGACTCGCAGGCATGGTAAACTGTCACTAAATGCCAAGTCATGTTAGAACTTCAGCACTTTTCTTTGCTACGTCTGCAGTTATCTTTCTATAGCAGGTTTTGTAGCAGGTCCTTTTTTCTAGAATTATTTAAAGGAGTACATGGCACACCAGTAGAGCAGTAATTCAGAGAAGAGCTGGGAAGTGTAACTTTGGAAAATAGCATCTTTTGGGATTTTCTTTTTGCCCAACAAGGTTAGACTGTTAGAAGCCTGTACTCTTCCCTGGGAAATGGCAACGGAGCTCATCTCCAGCAGCATGCCAACAGCTATTTGTCATTTCTTCTGAGTTTAATCTACTGGAGGATTTATCATCTGTGGCAGATGTCTGTAAATACACAAATCTATTGATCTAGGGCTCATTTCTGCAGAAATGTAGCTGGCAAGGATGCTTACTTCTCCTCCGTGCTGAATGTAGAACATGTTGCCTTTTCTATCTAGAAAGAGGAAAAAAAGAAAGTTAAGGGGGTTTTGGTCCATTATTGAACAGCAGAGGTTAACAGGCTGGGAACTTATGCTTTCCTTTATTACCCTTGCTTCTTTCCTTTCTTATCATCTGCACTCATCAATAAATAAATAAGTTAATTAAAAAGCTATTTCTGAGGGACAAAGTACAGATCTTTAAGATCTATCAAAACCTCAGTAAAAGATTTAGCCTCTGGCTTGAAAAATACACAGGGTTATGGGTGGATGAAAGCTCTCAGCTTCAGTGGTTTTTATCACTATAATGAGCTACACACGTTGCAATAATAAATGAATAGTAAGGCTCCCTGCCAGAACTTGCTCAGCCAGCGGACCATGACAAGGCCCACTAAGCAGAAAAGGTAAGATGAAAATCCTATTTACATCAGTGTCCAAAATTTCATAGATATGTTTAATCATGATCCTAATATTTTGGAAATGTTCCAAACGTGCTTGAAAAAAATATTCAGAATCTAATTAAATGCACATAGGGAATTCTTTCTGATGTACAACTGGGAGTTTATGAAGTGTCAGTATGCATGTGTCCGCCTGCAGAAATGAGCATATTATTTAACATTGTAAGAAATTATATTGTATCCTGTACAGTTTTATTATTATGACCTTTCTTCTGCATTGCGGGCACTCTGTGACTGCACTGCTCCACCAGGCGTCCTCTCCTCCTTCTCTGTCACCGCTGACATCCCTGGCCGTTGGGGGAGCTGCTGTTCGGAGCTTTCTGTGCAAACAGGTGCATTGGTGCTGAGTGCTCCCTTTGATAGGGTCGATGTGGATTGTCTTCTGTGTTTGGACAGTAAGTGGTCAGGGACTGAGTAACGCAGAAAGTGAGTGGTGCTTGAAGCTCAGTGATGTCTGGTGCTTGCAGGCCCCCAGATCTCATAGCAGCAGAGGGCTCTGCAAGGTGAGCCTGAGTGAACAGGGCATGGGCCACCAGCCCCACGTGGCTCCTCACCTAAAGAGGTGAAGGGATGGCTTTGCCTTCCCTGAGAACTAACCAGCATTCTTCCAGAAAGTAACCAGTTATGCCGTTTTGCTTTCAAATTGCAAGTCAGCCTCTGCTGGATGTTTCTCGTGGCTGCCCCTCGTTTGAGTTATCTGTGGGGAAACAAACAGAAATCTTTGTCCCAGCTGGCATAGATCTTTGAAAGGGACTTGTGATAAACTCCTCATTTTCCTCTCCTTGCACAAATTCATAAATGAAGTTGAATACTGATATCTCTAGGTGTGTTTATTATGTTCAGTGCTGATAACAACTACTGGGGTAGGTAAGTAGGTGCTCATACTCAAGTACAGCCCAACACTGTGGGTGGCTTTTAACGGAATAATCTTTGCTGCCTGTATGGAGCAGGCTACAGCAGTTCCTGTAAACCACAAAAATGCATTTTGTGAACAACAGGAAGAATGTTTCTCTCTTAGCAAGCTTTACTCACCTAAGAATTAAAAATGCTTGAAAGCTTAAACTTACTTAAAATATTTTCAGCTTAAATATTTTTGTTGGACACTTAGCTGGTCATTCCGCCTATGCAATAAATAAAAATAGCTAATATGAACAGCTGTGGAGAAGTCATCACTATTCTTTTCACAAGAGTCAACACATACTCATTAACATGAGAGTTTCATTTTGCCTGCTTAGTTTCTTTAAAAAATAATAGAATAAATAAGCTGTAGCAGCCACAGAAGAGTGGGTGATTGGTTCCTATTATTTTTCTTTTAATATGACCATGAGCCCTACAGCTTTGTGATTCAGTTTCATGATTTCCTTCCATTTAAACTAAGTGGCTGTTTTGGGAAAGATTCCTTTCCTTGAAGATTAGTTCGTGAGTGGGTTTAAGATGTTCTTGCAGAAATATATTACTGTTTTCTTTTATAATCTTGGCAGAGACATGTTGTTTCATTAATTATATCTTATTTTCTATATTTAAGCTTTTCCAAGATGTAAAAATAACAGTGTTATCACCTGTTTCAGCAGTCTGCTTTCTGTAAAGTTCCAGGTATCCTTATTTAAATGAATTAAGTCTGTATTCAAAAATAGAGTTGTGGTTCCCCTGCCTATATAAACATATCCATCCCTTCCCATTAATAACAATCCATCTGCTGTAGATATTTCCAGTACACTGTAGTGAGGCTCTTCCCCTTATCAAAAGGAAGTTTAGTTCTCAAATTGGGGATGTGTGGAAACACTAGAGAAAGCCAAGTTGTTGCTGAAAGGGGTACAGTTTATTCCATAGAGCTGAAGTCAGCATGAAACTTATGTACTATGCCGTGCTACGCAGTGCACTGGTTACTTGATGTGACAAAAGTCTTAAATTGGGAATGCAGTGTTGTAGACTGTCATGAAATTGTTAGTAAATTGTGTATTGATTAATGTGAAAGCAAGAGTAGTGCTTGCCAGGCACAGTGGTCAGGGCAGAGCTCTGCATTCTGTTCCCACCTTGGTTCCTGCCTCCCTGACTGATGACAAGTCAGACTGGGATGTTCTGGTATGAATGCTAAGACTTAAATGCCTAAATGCATGTTGCCTAAGTTGCTTGGCTTTGCAGAAATGCTGCACACCAAAGCTTAACTAACCTGAAACAGCTTTCTGGTGTTTGTTAAGGGAAGAGGAGGCTTCTGTTCCAATGCATCTTCTCAATCAAATGATAGTTATAGTTTATAGTCATTTCTGACCAGGAAAAGGTGGATCATAAATATGTGTGCATATATATATATATGTATGCTTACAGAGCTATTTATAAATATGTAAATACTTATCATCTGAATGTCATAGATATAGAGAACTGACTGACAACAAAGCTTTTCTTTACTATAATTACAATATAGCTCCTGCTGCAGAATTGTCATTGCACAAGCATAGTCTCCACATGGGATCATAGTTCTAACTCGGTCTTTATTAGCTACTTTGTCTATAAAATAAAACATTTGCCACATTTCTAATAAAATGCTGTTTTATGTGAGTATTAAATACCTTCTGTTGAGTGAAGTATCAATTAAGCGATGAATTGCGAACTCATGTAATTTGAAATGGTGCTAATTACCACTGTAAGGTCTTTATTGATGCTGAAGCCTTTGGATGTAGACTGAAGGAATAAACGCCTCATGTTACACAGATCAGCTTTCGCATGGCAGTATCTTTCAGTTGCTGCTTACCAGGAGCCAAAATGTTTCTTCTCAAATTCTGTCTTTCCTCTATGTAAATCCTATCTCTCTCTTCTCTTCATGTTACTGAAATAATCTACAGCCTGCTGGAAACTGCCTTACTAGTGAGTGTATTACACTTCTCCAATATGATGACCATTGGAAAATGGGAAGCATTTTCAGCCAAAATGCTGAAGGAAAAAGTATGTATCTGAAAAGCATATCTTTTACAGGTTTTAAGTAGATGGAAAGAAAATTCTGTTTTTTCGTTCTTTACCCCAAAATGTAAGTACAGAAAAAAATGAGGGTTTGGCCATGTTTTCATCTCTTTTTTTGGTTTCTTTTTTCTTATTTTTTCCGCCCTCTGCTGGAGTTTAGATCGGATTTCCCTTTTACAGAGGTATCAGTGAGTGCTACAATGGCAAATAACTCCTGAAGGCTAGGAATTTTTTTGCATCAAAGGTCTTACACTGTAGGGTTCTGGATGAGTCCTACACTCACTTGTTTACCTCAGAACAAAGTTTATATAGTTGTGCTGTTTTACCAAACTTGAGTTGTATGAAAGCAGGTATGCATATATACATACAGACAAAGGAATCATGCTTCATTATTTAGCATGACTATCCTTAGCGTATTTGAGAAAATAAGGGCAGGTTGATGAAGGGAACTGCATATGTGAGTAAGTTCAGGAGCTGGTGAACAGATCATGCGTTTCCTACATAAGTTATCACGATGCTAACACAAATACGGTGCAGTCTGATCCCTACCGTTTACCACACTTTTTCCAGTTACGTTTTCTTGTTCTGTATCTCATGAAAACCCTATCTTTGTACCCTGCAGCTTTAGGCTACTGAATTATACAGAATTGTCAGTTGAAGGACAGTCAAAAAACATACCTGAAAAAGTTAGGGTAAAGGTGAAGTATGCTGGTGTAAGAGCCACATGTATAGGCTCAGTTGCCAGATGCCAGGTCAAAAACTCCTAAATGTGAACAATGGTAATGGCCTGCACTTGCTCATCTACTTATTTGTAGTACCGTCTTGCATCTACATACCTGGCTTCCAAGTGTTCAGCTCACAAGTGACCATTGCAAAGAACTGGGCTATTTGAATACCAATACTTGGAACATGGAAAGAGAAATAAGGAGGAGAATTTGAGGGGTGTGAAGCAATAAGTAATTTTTAAATTAAGGGTGAATTCAGTGGAAAACTTTATGTTAATGCACAGATTTTTCCAAAGAAAATGTGGAGGTGGTTTGCCAGGATATTTAAAATCAGACTTGATGAAGAAATGACAACTATTGTGCAAGGAATTATTCTGTACTGCCAGGGGAAGGAACTGAAAGAAGCCCGTTACTTGTTTTAGGACACTTTTGATTATGTGGGTACTACTTAACTGATCTCTGATAGTTATGTTCAGTATATGAGTAGCTGAAGATGGATGGTAGTCATGTACATTATTCCTGCTCCATTTTGTTTTGCCCCAGCAAATTATGATAACTGCCATACCCATTTTCTTCCCAGAAAGCCAAAGGGTACTTATTGTCCATCTATGTTAGTATTTAATTAAAAGTATTAGTTAATGTCAATATTTCTATTGCTGTGTGATGTGACGGTTGTTTCAAAGAGTCAGGTATGAACAGGGATGTAGAGAAACAGATGGACTTTACCTAAAACGACAATTGAGATGACAAATGATGTTATTGAACTCCAGTTCTTCATCAGCGATGCTTAAAATGTGCTTTTTATCTTTGTGAGGGTGTTTTCATTTCTGTAGTGTTATTTTTGTAATATATGCATATTATAGCAGAAGTAACAAGGAGGCCCTGGTTGGTTTTGAATTTTCTCCAATAATGTGTAACTCATGTTTACATGTGAGCGATACTGCAGAGGCATTCTGGGCTGTAGCAGATTGCCAAAGAAAAGTTCCACGTTCTCCTCTCAAAAGACCCCGCTTCCTTTGGACCTGCAGAGAGCTGTTTGTCTGTAACGCTGCTGCTGAGGAGCGCGTTGAGTCACACATCACAAATGCAGGCTTTGTCCTCTCTTGGCTGACTAGGTTCGTATCAATTATTCTCTCCTCCTGTATTACTTAATGATACACCAAATCTTTCCACAAAGTGTGCATGACTCAAGGCTTCACCGTGCCGTTACCCTTGAACTATTCTCTTTCTGAATCACAGCTTGGAAAGGATTTGTTAGGGGAGATGTTTGGGAAGACCAAATTGCACAGTGTTTGTAACAGTAGGCTCGTTTCTTAAAATGGCAGTTTTGTTTAACCAGCTTTGTTATTAATACACTGAAAGGTTAATTTGAACATTTTTAGGGATTAGGCTTTTAAAAACACACTGAAAAAAAAAGTTTATGTTGAACCTCTTGGAACCCCCAAATAAGTTTGAGAATTACATGAGATCTTTTCCTCTTTAATTAATTTGTCTAAGTCCAGGAATACTGTCTAGTAACCCTGAGTTTATAACATTTCTGATTAGAACCAATAAATGTAAGTGAAACAAAGGAAGAGCTGGATTTTTTTAAACTGTATGCGGTTTTTTTTAAAAAAAATTATTTACAGAAGTTGAAAATCTTAGTAGGAATTAAACACCTTGAAAATCCCCACATGCTCTTATGTTCTTTTTTACGTGTTTGAATAACAGCCTCTGTTCTGGAGTTTTCTTAGCTTTTGGGTTTGTTCTATCAACAAATAAATTTAGAAAGTAATTGGAAGTGAATCACTAAGACTTTTAAATAGGAGATGTGAAACCTGTACCAGCCTACATTGCTCATATCTTACAAAATGTTTCATGTGGAGTCTTGTCTTGTCCTAGAAAGATAGTTTTAATGGCCTAACATAGGGGAGGAGGAGGAAGGTGAAGGAAAGAAACCCAATAATATTGGGGGTGTTACTGCTACTGTAGATGCTGAACCCTTTAACAAAGGAGGTGACAAAGAGGATACTGATGAGTGTTTTTATTTAATCCAGCTCAGAACTTCAGGGTCTAAAACCAGCATCAATTATTACTTTAGCAATAACATGGACACAGTCTCATTCTTTTATGTTGTCTTTTTTTTTTCCCAAGTGATAACACATGCTTGTAATAAGGATTTGTTATTATCATTCAAATAATGTTTTTTGCATATTTGAAAGTAACTGGTAGAGCTAGCACTATTTGGTATTGAAAGTAGACTTTAAAAGCCAAATTTTCCAGGATTCCAGGTTTTGCCACCTGACTTACCCTCAAGAACATTTCTGTAGCAACTCAGCTTTGATGTTTTGGGGTCAAACACGTGAGAATTTTAGAAGCGAGAGTATGTCTGTGATGAGGCTGTACATCATCTAGCTGCTGCTTTGTAACCTGCCTGTACTTTTCTCCACAGTCAAGATGGCCCAGAGTCCTTCCTAGATGCTGTAGCCAGTTTGAAGTCGGAGTTCTCTACGAGAGCAGTATGGCCATGGAGACATAAACCATTCTGGGTGTCCTCCAGACTACTTCCAGAACTAGTCAGCTGTAATCTGGTGGCAGTAAATGTGTATAAATAGACCATCCACCTGGGGAGTAATGATATCTGTGGAACCCTTGGAGGTGACCCTCTGCTAGCAGTACCAGGGGAAATTGTGGTTTAGCTGTATATTCTATGGCTGTGTTTCAGGGGTGTTCTCCCTGTGTCAGGTTAAACCATTTCGCAGGTCAACTCAACTGCAGGTGGCATCAACTCATACAACAATCTATTATCACCTGTCAGAGGCATATATCTGGAGTTATGATCTCCATCTAAGCTGTTGGAGGTGCATAAGGCTGAAAGCTGAAGAGGTAAAGAAAGTGGATGCACTTAACTGCAAAATGTGAGCGCTGTATGTTGAAAAAAGCAAGACTGAAGTTGTAGTCAGGTATATAGTGGCTAAAATCCTCTAGATGGTGAAAACATGGATATTAAGAAAAAATCAGTCAAAAAGGAGAATAGGAGGAGAAAGGTCTGAAAAGGCTAGCAATAATGTGCACTCTTTGTACTTAACCTTTGTAGGAACAATTACTTTATGCTTGCTCTGGCTGTAGTTCCATGCTGGGATGGGGTACCCAGAAGGCTGAGAACACTTGGTTGGTTTGTGTTGCTCATATTCAGTGGAGTAAATTTGTCCTCTGTGATGGTATTTTGAAATCTTGGATCCTGTCAAATTTTGGGGACATTGAATTGCCTTAAATAACTGGGGGACAGGCATTCCTAAGACCTCGGGGAGCAACCAGCCAAGGAGTAAAAATTAGTTCAGATAGATACACATCTAAGCTTCATTTAATTTTAATCTAAACTTCCATGGAATTATTTAGTTATATCTGGAATGTAAGATTTCTGTGTTTAAAAAAAGGAAGAAAAAAACATCTGGACAAAATTTCATTTGACAAAATTTGAAACTCTCCTGCTTTGAGGGGTAAAAATAAATTTCCTGGGCTTCTTTATGTCAATTACATTTCCAGTGGTTTTATTAACTTTTCTACTACTTGAAAAATTTTACTCTCTGCTATGTGTAAGTTAAGGAAAAGAAGGCAAAAATCTCACTATGGTTTCTGACAGATTCTGTCAATCACAGTAATATGGCCAGAGTAGAGAAGCTCTTTCACAGGAGACCTTATTCACCTGTGGAGGGATGACTAAGTGTACAGCAAGATGCATTGACATGTAATATTACGCTAAAAGAGAATATTCCACTTCTAATTTGCCCCTTCAGTCAGATCTAGAGTTATGCAGTCACTCAAAAGGCTGCTGTAGTGCGTAAAAAAAAATCGAACCAACCATTCAGGAACTCTCCAACCCTTGGCAAGACTGAATCCAGGTAATGTCTTCACAAATGCATGGCTCATATGCCCAGAGAAGCTGGAAAAAATGATAACTGTTTTTTAAAAAATTAGTTACCTGTTTATGAGTACACTGACAAGGAGCGGTGTCAGCATGGATTGAGGGCTGCTCAGTCTTGCTTGGCAGTACTAGAGCTTTGTAAGGAAAACTGAAGATAAAAAAGATACTTACAGGCTTCTGTGGTGCTTTATTTAATAAGGCATCGACTAATTGTATTACACTAAGGACTCAGTACAACATATATTTATACAATCCTTGACTAATGGGTTGCCCAATTTTATATTGGCCCCATCTCTGTTTAGGAGCAATTCCCGTAACAGAGCAGGAGCCTTGCTAATCAGAAAGCTCTTGTATGTGTTTCCTCACTACATTACTTCAGCTTTTTGTGTTTTCTTAGGTGATGTTGCTCTGCAGATATCAGGCACGTACTGTTCTCTGAGTGTTATATACCATTGGTCTGCTGCTGTACTCCTGAGAGCCTGGACTGGATCTGTCTCTGAACACTTTGCAGTTCTCTCTCTTCTTCAGATACTTTGGGGGACTAAACTGATCAGGTGGTGGTTCGTTTTTCTTTTTTCTTTTGCTTCATTTTTAACTCTAAAAATGAATGTCTTAAAGTATTTGCTGTTTTCTTTCCTATTATATCACATTAGATACAATTCACATAAATGAAATAAATTAAACTAATGACATAACTTGAAGCTGTTCACCTCTTTACAGGATTTGGAGCTCCACAAAGAAAAGGCAACGATTTCTTCACACTAAATCTTTCATATGGCAGAATTTATTTTTAAATTTCAAAGGTCATCTCCACTGTGTCTTCCTCAGGTCAAAATTTTTTTTAACTTATTCAAGGTTTTTCTTGTATTTTTTCTTTTCAAATTCTAATCAGCTACATGTCATCATACACCATTCTGCTGGACGCATCTACATTAGTATATCTGATATTTGTAAAATATTGTTCTCAGTGTTTTCTGACTTTCTATACATTTTCAGAAACTTTTACTGAAATTTACCCCATCCATTAGTATTGAGCTAATAGATTATATTTTCATAATTATTTTCTGTTTTCTTTTTGTATTATTTTCCATCTTGGCACAACATATTATTTTATGACTGATTATTACTGATTTATGACCTTAACAAGCCCTGCATTTTTTCAGGAGTGCTGGTTTTTGTTTTTTTTTTTTAAATTAGCAAATCTATTTCTAGTACCTGTGAAAAATTATTACATGTGAAAAAAGTTTATCGTTAAATTCACATGTTATTATTCAACCTGAATATTTGCTTTTGTATTTTCTTGAAAAGATCAGGAATAAGGTTGCCATGTGGTAAAAGCATCGGAGCATTGCTCAACAAAACCAAACTCCTTTTCAAGGTAGATTTTTTTTAGTGCAGTGTGAGGAAATTGGTTAACCTCTTCATCTCCTTTTGCAGCTTGTGGAACCAAACCTGTAAGAATTTTATCACTGTCTGTAAAATCAGTTATGGTTTGTATAATAGGAAAACTATTATCTACTTGGTCTCAGTAGAGGAGCTAGGAATTACTCTGCGAATGTGAGGCAACAGGCTGGAAGTAAAGAAAATGCCATTTTTCACATACTGATCTCTGTGCTGATGGACACCCAAAAGTAAGCAGGAGTCTTCCATTCCTTACAGCCATGCTGACTTTGACAGACAGGCAAATTGTTATCATTTGTAACGCAAGATGTGTGTCACACGGAAAGGCCCAAGTGCCAGTAAGTATGGAATTTCATGTCATGTCAGTATTTTTTCATTAACCTTATGTTAGTCCAAACTAGAGAGAATCTCTCAAAATAGGATAGAATAGGTGGCCCACTTTTGGTCTGACATGGGTAGGTATCTCATGACTGGCTCCTAATTCAGCACTTTTATTTTATGCAAGCCTGAAAACCAATATAGGAAGTTCTCACAAAGAGATGTAAGCAGTATGAAAACATTGTCCTGGGCCTAAATAGTCAGAAGGGTTAGTTCTTTCCAGGAATTTTTTCCAGGTGTGAAAAAGGTACCTTTGCAAAGACAATCTCTAAAAATGTACACATGTTACCCTGGGGCTTCCTTGCCTGTGTGCTTTCAGTTATTAATCTTAGAACAAGCTGTGCTTAGGTGTTTGGTCTCCTTGCAAAAATTTACCTTATCCAAAGTGGCATTTCATTTATACGGGTATTGGCAAGCAAACACGTACCATTCTGAAAGAATCCATTAAATAGGGACATGTTAGTTTACAGGTTTAATCCATATGATATTTATTGGCTGTCATACAGGCAATGACAGGCAGCCAACACACTATTCAGTGGACTTTTCCACCCATCTGTTTATCCATCTGTTACTTGAAAAATGGATTGCTTTTTTTCCAAAAAAAGTATTGTTCTAGCAGGTCAGTGAGATACCTTGATGTATAAGAACTTGTAACAGGACCACCTGAAACATCCAGCAGTAGTATCTTAATATGAAATACGAGTAATTGGTGTACCTCTGCTCCCCAGGCCACTATGTTTGATATTGCATCACTAAAACTCATGATGGACATGTTGAATGTACTATTTGTGGGGGAAAGAAGGAAGAAGGTGGCTTTTTGACCATCTTCTCAAGGAATATATTGCTCAGGACACCCTGAGTTGCTAAGATCAGAATTCTCTGGGGAAAAAAAATAAAATTCTGGTTTTAATCAGAACAATAGTATTAATCTGTGCATCATGTTGATTATGTCAAGAAGAGAATCAAGTTATTAACTTGTGGCTTAAAAACTTCATTCATTTAATGTAAATTGGTTTTGTATTACATATTTCTGAAGCCTACAGTTTTAACTATTGCTATCTGATTATTAAGAATGTGTTGGCTCTCAGTAACAAAAAAATGGGAATATGCTTTTGAGGGGAAGAAGTAAAAAAAACTCCATAAACTTGGTAACTTCACAAAGATACCAGCTATGCAAACAGATGTGCACCAGTGATAACACTGGAAACACAAATTTCAAGCATCTATTGTGTTGGTGTGATTGTGCATTGTCACAGTTATTATATCCCCCATTTGTAAGGTAAGAGGAAATGTGGTTTAGAATAAATTCCTTACAGCCCATGGGCTGGCGTGATTCATAGCATTCACAATTAAAATGCCTTTATAGCAGATTCATTAAGGATTTATTTTTGACAACCAAATGGGGAATCGATGACAATATCTAGGAAAAATTTCTATGGGGAACTCTGGTTTCATTTTGGTAACAGTTTCAGCCTAAATAAATGTCTAAATTGAGAAATGTATTGATAATTTCCAAAATATCAAGTGCTAAGGCGTTTGGCTTAAAAATAAAAAGCCCAAGAAATGCCTACAGACACTTTAGCTGATTCAAGAAAGTTGCAAATGAGCAGTGTGAGAGTGCTGGAACATGTAAGATGGCCCCATCTTCAGCACAGTTATTGAGCTATCGTTCTGTAGAGGGAGGGAAGGGAGCCTGCCATTCTTTCAATTTAAGATGATGGAGAGCAATAAGGCAAAGCAGGGAAGAACCAAAGAACTGTGGGCAGTCTAATTTTTTTTTTTCCTGATTTTTTCAATATGCCTTTCTATTTAGAGTTGAGAGGTTTCAGCAACTGAAAAATGAAGATGATAACAAAGTAACGATGTTATTACTTGCCCATCAGGCAAGCATGACTGCTTTATTTAATTTAATTTAGTTGAAAGCATTAATAGTAATTTACCAAAGTGGATCAATCTTTAATATTTCCTAAGGGAGCTTGTTCACAGATTTCACAATTATAAATAATCTAGTTAGGAGACAAAGGTACTGTAGGATTCCCGCCCCTCCTCCACTTCCTCTCCTGGGATATCAGTAAGATTGCTGGTCGCTCATTGCAGAAAGGGTGATTCTGTGAAGACAGAACTTGAAAAACAGTTTTTAATCTGAAAAACACGTGCTGTTTTCTACAGAACAGAAGAAATGCTATGAATGAAAAAATAGGAAGCAAGGAGGGAAAGAATTAGATAGCTTTTCTGTTCTTATATTTGTCTGGGGTAGCTGTATGTCCTGCTTTTGACTGGGATAGAGTTAATTTTCTTCCCAGCAGCTGGTTTTGGATTTAAGATGAGAATAATGCTGGTAACATACTAATATTTTAGATGTTGCCTTAGCAGTCAAGGACTTTTCAGTTTCCTGTACTGCCCTGCCAATGAGAAGCTGTGGGGTGCCCAAGAAGCTGGGATGGGACACAGCCAGGACAGCTGACCCATACTGGCCAATGGGATATTCCCTACCACATTATATGCTCTGTATGTAACTGGAGGGAAGTGAGTGAACAGCTGTGTCGTTGCTTTAGCTGCCTGCTGGGTTAAACTATGACAGTAGGCTGCTGAAAAAAACATGGAATATCATTTATTAAAGGGCTATGGTGAAGGTACTGCTCACTTTCCTATGAAGTAATCACTAAATGTGAAATTTTGAAGTGCCTTGTCTTTACAAACATGCTCCAAGGGCATTAAAAAGCGACGTCATCATACAAATATAATGAAAGACACAAATCTGAAAAGGTTTTGGCAAACTCTAAGGAAAGACTTTGCAGGAACAAGGCTAAGTTTGTAAGCAAGTAACGTAAGGGAATAAGAATAATTTCTATGTTTTATCACTGAGGAAAAAAAAGTCCAAGGAATAACAAGGTGCATTTATAAGGAACATGCAGTAAAGTCACATAGCAGTTTACTGGTATTCTTTATGCTAATTCCCCATGCTGACATTCTTGATGTGCAAAACATTCAAGATAACTTAACCCACCCAGCATAGGCTGTTTCTGGTTTATTTGGGCAATCAGGCCTGAATATTTCAAAAATCTCATTCTTACTCTGAGCCTAGAGTGTCTAAAGAACAATTCATATGGCCATGCTCTGAAAATATTTATTCTAGATTCTTACATGATAAGTTGGCGAAGTTTCCACGCTTCCGAGGATGTCTTGATCCTCAGAAATTACAAAGAAGGTTGTAAGCAGGGAGGCATAATGCACTAGATGGCTCTTAAGGATTCTGTGAAATGGTAGTTTATTTCAATTGCTGCAGAGCAGAGTGAAACACAGATGTGCTTGTTTTCATTAAGGTCTCCTTCAGAAATACATGAGGAACTCACTGCCACCTTTCTTTGCCTACAGTTGCAATTTGACCTTACAGAATATGTACGTGTGTGTTGCAGTTTAGTGTAACTGCTGCTTCAGTGGCTCTTGTAGGCTGCAGTTACAGCTTTCTGCAAGCCCCATGTTTTGAAAAACACTGGTACAGTCAAGGCCGAATTTGAGACCAAGCCTATCAGAGCTGGTCACAGCGCCTCTGTGAATCACATATAGGAGAAAAAAAACTGCTGGCAGGTGCACTTTGCCACGGGAGCGGGAGTGAGAAGATGTAACAAGCTGCACGGACTCCAAGGCCAGGCCTGCAGGAGGGGGGGGAGATGAAGAATGCGAAGAGAAAGTTTCCCCTGCAGCTCGTGGTGGAGTCCATGGTGAAACGTGTGTCCCCCCGAAGCCCATGGACGAGGACGGGGAGCAGAGACCACTATGCCCTGTGAAGATTGATCCACGCCTCAGCAGGTTTGCCAAGGGACTTGTGACTTTGCGGGTGACCAGGCCGGGGGGTCTGGACCCGGACGTCAGCACCCTATGGAGGGGAGAGTCCTGCTGAGAGGCCTGTGGTGAGGGGATGACTCCCCGATAGAGAGGACTCACGCTGCAGAAGGTCGTGGACACGACTCTCGCGTGGGTGGGACCCCACGGTGCCGCAGGGGAAGGGTGTGTGTATGTGGAATCCCCCCCCCCACAGCTGAGATGGAAGACAGCTTGGGAGGAACGGACTGAAACCCCTCACTCTCCATTCCCTGCCCCCCCTGTACTGCGAACGGGAGGGAAGAAGGGAGCGAATCTCTGATTAAAGTCATGAGTGCGAAGAGGCGAGGGGTGGGGGGAGGAAGTAGAAGTGATAATATCTGGGGAAGAAAAGCAGCTTGTTGGGAATCACCGGAACCCCACTGCCCGTTCCCTGCCCCTCCCCGTGCCATGTTGGGGGGGGAAGAAGGGAGTAAAATCGGGATGAGTTTTAAGTTTGCTAAGAAGGGAGGGGTGGGGGGAAGGTGCTTGAAGACCTGGCCGCTTCTTATCTCGTTCCGGTTCACTGGGTGTAGTAGTTGTAGTAAATAGTAATAAATCACCTTTTTCTTTCCTTTATTCTGTGCTGTGTCTGTTTTGCCCATTGCACTAATTGCAGAGTGATCCCTCTGTCCTTATCTCAAATCCTAAGCCTCCCAATATCTATTTTCTCCCCCTTTTCGGCTGAAGGGGGGAGTGAGCGAGCGGCTTGGTGGGTGTTTGGCCTTTGGTTAGGGCCAAAACAACCACAGTGTGTGTATCACTTCATGCAGGAATAGCCTTTCTAAGCAGGCTATTCTGAGGCTTAGTAAGCTCCAGTAAATATTCTTCAGTGGGTCTTGGACAGATTACTTCATGTCTATTAATTGCCTTTAGGGTATGTTATGTAACTGTACTTCCTTGTATGTCATTTATGGTAATTTCTAGAGGTAACTCAAAAAATTGGAGTCAAACATTAATGTTCATTCTTCTGTGAATATGGTGATTTGGTGACTATTAGTATGGAGAGAGAGGAGAGAGAGTTTGGTAGTAAAAAGTGAGCAAAAAGGAAAAGCTAGAAGTTTAAAGTGGAAGAAAATGAGTATAAAAGCCAAAATTAATGTAAAAGGGAGAGAAACATTAGACGTCTCATATATGTTGTGTGGAATCTGGATTCTTTTACCTATTGTGTAGCAGTTACCTCAGTAATTTACCCATGCATCAACACTGAGTGCTTTCAACATTTTTCTCCTTTTTTCTGTCTGCATCCTGGGTACAGATCAAAGCACAGATTAGAGTCTGGAAGACATTAAAAAGTCTTCAGTTAGGCGAAAAAAACCCTAGGCATTTCAAGGAAATCTTATTACAAGTCTTATGACCTGTAGAATAAGTAGATTCCAGTGTAGTTTCTTATGACTTTGCTCCTCCCCTGGGTACAGTGGAAATAATGGAAACCTAAAGGTGCTGATTTGTGGGGTAAGGTACTACTCCACATATGACAAGATGGGCTATAATATGTCTTTACATACTTTTGCTCATGCAATCTTATTCCCTCTTAGAGGCGCTGCACTGATTTTAGTATATCTGGAGCTGCTGCTGCTAGCCCAGAATGAAGAGTCTTCTAACGCTTTCATGGAGAAAATATAAAAATCTGAATCCTAATAAGGGCAGAATTCCAAGTTAACTTGCACCTCAAACATTCATAGCACCTGCAAACTAAGTGAAAACTATGTTTCTAGAGGAGAAAGCAATTACCTTAGATTTTTAATAAATCACGAAGACATGGAGATCTTGACATTCACTTGGTAAGTAAGTAACAAAATGTTAAATTTAAGCTCCGTTCAAGTATAATTCAGAGTCCTAGAGAAATACTTCTGTCTCTGAAAAAAATAGTCTTGCATCATCCTGATGCAAAGTTCAGACTCTTTCCTTGAACTCTTTGTGGCCTGGACTGGGAAAGGTGGCAGACTGGAGAATGGGATATTCTCAACTATCAGCTGCTTCTGCTGCCCAGGAAGGATTAGGGATAGATCAGCAAAACACACTGTCAGCAGGGGTTCACTCTTCCAGGTGTCTTACAGGATCTGCTTCTTTCCCTGGATGGTCTGCTGAGTTACAGACACCGTGATCACTCTGTGTTGTCTGCTCATTGGTATTTTGCATCTGTACCCATTGATTTTATTGGTGTATATATTGCAACAATTCTAAACAGTGCTTTTTAAACTGGAGTACTCCTAAAAATGCCTGTAATGTTCTTTGAGTACTGGGTCAGAGAGGTCGCATAACATTGTATAGCAACAGTATTACTACTTATAGGAATTTGCTTCCGTCATGCTACCCAATGCTAACATCCACATTCATTTACAGGACCCTACCACATCAGATCCATGAAGTTCCATGGGTTGAAATTTGGGAAAATTGAGAGATATATCTCACAGTCAGTAAGGTGCATAACCTGGGATCAAACTGTTAACTTCCATTAAAAAAGTATAAAATAAACAGTAATGAGATCTGGAAGCAAATGTTAGAGAAGTTCAAGCATGAAGGCTTTTTAAAAGTCCAGGAAATGATCTTTCAGCTTGTCCTAAGTTGCTTTTCATCAGCCAACACCTGGAACTCTGCTAGCCCTAAACATCTATGATATTAATAGTTGGCCTTTGCTCTCTAGTTGTTCATTTATTCCACCTGCTGTAGAAGAAAAATACATATATAAACCTTTTATATATCTTATAAATCTTATATACTAGTCTTAAGGGGATTTCATAAGGCTGTTGATAAAATTCAAGGAATCCACAAGAATTGTGTTGGGAAACCAATTACGTTGTCATTGAGAGGTGAATAGTTTTTCAATTGTCAAATGAGTTACTGCATAGGATTTAAACATGACTGTTTCTGCTTCCCATCAGTGATGGTAGTTTTGAGTAAAATGGACTAAAAGATACAAAACTAGCTCCTTACTGCACAGGCCTGCTCTGTCTTAGAGATAGAGTTCCAAAGCTATTTGTTTCCTAGTAGTGACATACCAGGAGAAATCTTTGCATGTAGATTACTGCTGTGTGAAATCTTGTGAGACAGATCTGATCTGCAAGGTAACATGGATGCTAATTAATTATACAAATTGGTTCAGTCATTGCATGTATCTCTGAATTATCATGTATTCCAGGAGGGTAGAACAGCAGTAAAAGTAGGTCTACAGCCTGATCTGGGATTAAGTAATCTTTTTTTTTTTTTCTTTCAGAAAAAAAATTACCTTTGCTTTTGCTACTGCCATGAGATTTAAGAATCTCGTGTCTAATTTTCTTAATTTTACAAAAACAGTAAATTCTCTTTCTCTTCTGGAATTATGCTTCAAATGAATATGGTACTTAGAATTATTTCTTTATTTGGCTCTGGTTGTACTTGTGATACCTGAAGTAAGAGGGGAGAAGAAAAAACGGCTGTATTTGTTTTTGTCAGTTGGCTTGTTGGGTGATTGCTACGTGAAGAGAGGAAAGAAAGGTGCTATGGAACAGAGCTTTCAACTTTATTGTGGCAGAACTGAATCCACTTAAAGTCATGATGATTCATTGTTTGTAAAAGTTCTATTTTTAGTTGGCCTGAATTATATGGAGATTAAAGAGAATCATTAGCATAAAATTCCCCTTGAAGCTTCTGCAGTTGGTATAATACAAAAGACTTTGATAAGATTCTTCAGCCTAGATAACTTTGGAGAATCCCAAAGTGTGCACAAAACACAGACTGGTAACCATACAAAAGCTTTTGTGGGTCAGTGATCTATTCCTCTGAGCACAATGCAACTTTTCATACAGAATTTCCTCCAAAACAATGCTTTTTTAGAAATAGCAGTGTCAGAAAAAAGAAAGTGAGAGATAAAGAGGGGTAGTGATATGTTTATAGCTGTAGGGAGAACATGTATCTTTAGGAAAAGCATTGTTATTGGGTTTTGCTGTTTATATATAATTGTTACAAAGCACTTCTAGCAAGTACAACTTGCAGATAATAATATATTGCCTTCATGTCAGGATCAATATTTCCCATCCTAGGCAAAAATGTCTGGTGGAGAAGCCAAAAGGTACTAATGTTATGTTTTGTTTTGAAGAATCACAGAACCGTAGAGGTTGGAAGGGACCTCCAGAGATCATCGGATCCAACCCCACTGCCAAAGCAGGTTCCCTAGGACAGGTCGCACAGGGAGGCATCCAGATGGGTCTTGAATATCTCCAGAGAAGGAGACTCCACACACCCCTGGGCAGCCTGTCCCAGGGCTCTGTCACCCTCAGCATGGAAAAGTTCTTCCGCACATTGTTGCAGAACTTCCTGTGCTCCAACTTGAAGCCATCGCCCCTTGTCCTGTCCCCACAGACCATAGAAAATAAGCTGGCCATTTCCCCTTGTGTCCCGCACTTGAGATATGTATGAACATTAGTAAGATGAAAAGCTTAAGAACAAGCTTTAGATGCTCCTGTGTAGAAACATAAATGATCTCCATGCTTAGCTGGACAGTAAACACGCAAACCTGTATTGTATACATTCCCTTAATACAGTGAAATCTAATGTCTCAATGTACCTCAACTTGACCTGCTGGCATTTAACTTAAATCAGGGTAACAGTTATCTCCACAAAAATAATCTCCAAAATGCTTTCATTCTTTGTCCTGAAGAGACACACGCTTCATTCCCAGGTTCTTAAATAAAATACATTTGCTATTATAGGACAGGGAATAAAAGGAAAAGTGAAATCAAACACCAATCAGGAAGAATGTGAGTGCATAAGTGTGAGTTTTCATTACAGAAGAGCTGAGATTCACTGGAAATTTATGTATGTGGAAAAAATACTTAGGCAAAGAATAAATCCATTGCAGTAATTCTCAGTGCTACTGGAGAGACCGTTGATATGTCTTTTCACATCATGCAAAACCAGCAAAAGTAAGGGTCACAGCTTTAAGAAGAATTGTTTGTAGGATCTGTTAAACCGAGCAAAATGTCACAGTATGTAGTCTTCCGGAAGAAGCAAACAGACCATTAAATCTTGGATGAATAAAGCATGTTTTCAAACCACTACAGATTTTTGTCTTTTTGGCATCATTACAGCAGTGCTTAGGGTTGTGGCTATGATTATGTAGGCAATCGACGGTAAGGTTTAGTGAAACCAAAATTTGCCCCATGATTCCAGAATGAAGGGCTGTTTTGAAAACTGCTTTATGCAAGGAGAGACCCACCAGCTGCAAAACAGGTGGTAACCCACCAGGGGCAGGCACGTATGAAATCATGGCTCTTTATTTGGATTACAGTGAAGGGAAAAATGAAAGGATAAAAGGTGGAACAGCTGATTCTGGGGAGCAGCCTCCTGACTTTTTATTAGGGCTTTCATAAATGACATTGTGGTTAGGCTATGTGCTGGAATAATGGAGATCCCAAATGTTGGCAGGCATGGGCCTCATAACCAGGTGCATGCCTGCTTGATGTGTTAAAAAATCTCAGTGGTGCTAAGACACAGCTTTGCATGCTGTAATTCTATCTTTTATATATGTTTTATTTCTGTTTAAAGAGCTGATAATGTTGCCATCAGTCCCCAGCGGCTCCATCATGAAACCAAATGTTGGTCTTTTTGGAGAACTTGGAACGGAAGAATGAGCTGGAACGACCTGCCCTGCTACCATCTCAGAGAACAACATAAGGCTGCCAACAGCACAACTGAAGTTATTTTCAATCTTTCATGGGTTCTAGACTCAAGACAAAAGTAAATTTTAAAAGAAGGTAGTAAGATTTTCCTTGTGTATTTGCTTCTTGTCATGCTAATGAGTGGAGAGAACATTACATGTAGCCTTTTTACCAGGGCTTTTATCTGGGCCTCAAATATTTAGTCTATAGCCAGCATTGCACAAAGTAGGCTTTTATAGTTTTTAGGCCATGCCAAGATGTAAGTCCTGTCCAACAGTAACAGGGAATATTTCCCAGCACTGAAGTTTGGTTGCGTGTGCTGTTTCTTGTTAGAATAGTCCTTGCCGCTCTTGTTTGGCCAGGTCAGACATTGTTTTCCTCAATTGTTTCTTGACACAAAGTAGCTGGCATGGGCCAGAGATCACTCCCAACCAACAACTGAAAGCAATCCATTTTTTAGGAAAAAGATAATATAATCTTATAAAAGCCGAAAGACTTTTTCAGTGGCCACAGGGATAGGGACCAAGACCTGATAAAGTTTAGTTATGGAAAACTCTTGTATAACTCCCCTTTTAAGTGGAGTTAAATGCATTCAGCACTTCCTAGGACTGGACAATTTTGTCAGATAGAGAATGCAAGTGTACTAGCATTGATACCATTTACAAAGTGCAGAGTTGTAAAGTTTTCCTGGCTGTACCATGGAAAAGATACAAAAATAAATTTTTGAAAATTAGTATACTGAAATATAGTCATATCAAATAAGGAGGGAGGGTAAGCGATAGAAAGGGAGAAAGGAGAAAATTCGTCCTCCCAGCTTGGAGAGAAAAACAAAGCTTTCCAAGAAACTGAGGTTTCAACATGTGGCATTAGTTTGAGCAATCTGAGAGCCTCTGGAAAAAAAACAAAGGAAGGAGGACTGAAAATGCTTTGGTCCTTAGGAAGTTGGATAACCAGACTGCAGCCACAGTTTGATGATTCTTCATGGGTGGGCTTTTTAAGGTCGAAGGATGTGAGATTAGGAAAGGATTTATGTGAGGTGCCTATGTGGTACAAGAAAGCCAGAGCTGTTCCTGTCTGCTAGACTGATGTGTGGATGGTTTCACCAGGCACCACTGACATGGATTGCCTATGGCAGAAAATTAAAAAGTGAACTCAATTTCTTATTTAAGTAGCTGGTTAAATAAGTATGAGATGCTATATGTGATGAGTTTCACAGAATCTCCTGGGATAGTTCAAGTGAACTGTTAATGTGTAGTGTACATTAGTGCTCTCCCAAGTGAACACCAAGCTGTTGTCATTGAGCAGTAGATGTTCACTGTGGTGAGAGACTTTTACTACCAAAATTTGTGGTAGAAATTTTCTTGCAAGTAAGTGTGGCTGCAGTTTCCGAAGTTGTTTTTCAGATAGTCATTTTAGAATGACGTTAATAACATTGCTAATATATGAGTCATCATATTTCTCTTATTCTCAAGATTTTATTAAGCTGTTACAGAATTTTAAGGATTGCTGATCTCTCTAGTGTTCTGTACTTTCAGTGTGATATATTAGCTTCTCCGTGACATCAGGTGGACTCACTCCCTAGTTTGAGTTACTTTAAAACTATTTCAAACCCCTCAGATTTCTTTTGTTATGACTTAAAACACTTTCTATAGCTATGTCTTTAAAATGGATGTAATTTCTAGCTTGTGTGTTTAAAATCTGTCTGTAGCGGATAATGTAAAAATGACCTTGATCCTGAATTTAAAGGAGTTGGGTAGGAAGCTGGCTGAACAGTATGCTAATAAGAACGTATCTTGTTCTCTGTGTAAGGAGGGGAAAAGAACAACTTCTCAATGAACAACTTTGAGGCTAGAGTTATTTGAATGTTTTTTCTGAATGACGCAAGACTGCGCTCGTGAGAGGCAGATCAAATCCAGCTGAAGAGCAGAAGCAAGAGTCCAGCTGGGAATCCTGCTATTCACTGACTCAGAATAAAGACATTGATAAAATATGAACCTTCTGAAGCCCAGGTACTCCAGGGAAGGTAAAAACAATTTAGAATGAGACAATGAATAAAACAAGTATTTCCAACTTATTAAAGCCTGTTGCTTGTAACAACAAAAGTTTGGTAATATAATTTGTTGTAAATTTATATTTCATTGCTTTCATCATGCATTTGAACTGGGAAGCTACTTATTTCTTGCATCTTGCTGTCACTGTGATTCATTTTGTTATATCTTACTGTTTTATTAAAAATTAACAGTCACCAGCTGGGAACAAAGTCACAAAGTTGTGAAGAACCCATCAATGCCAACTGAAATCAAGGACAAGTTGTTCCTAACTTCAATAGACACTGAATCCTAAGATGGTAAGGGGGACACTGACTGTTTGCTTAAAAGTAATTCCTAGTGCTTCACCTGTGAATTACTAAAATAATATTCTACTGATACTTTAAGATCTGTATTTATCTCTGGGTCATTTGCACATGGCTGAGCTGAATCATAGTTTTCAGTCTGGCTTTAAAACTCAGAAAATAATTGTGGTAAATTCAAACCTTTAGAACTATGGCGCTTACATTAATTTGTCAGCTGATTCACTAGGGCTTTACAGCAACATACAATTTTGCACATAAACTTTACTTCCAAGATATAAGAGGGTCTTTTAATAATCTTCTATAATGGTACAGTTGCCCTTTTTTCATGACAGAAGCCCTGTTCAAAGCAAATCTTGCAAAACAGAGTTTAAACTTCACAAATGCTTGATCCAATAGCGCACCTGTCCCATGCACTGAATAACACAGATTCGTAGGCAGTTGGGTGCAAACCCCACAGAACTAGGATGTTCCACACACAGCAAAGAAAATCTATATAGGATCTTAAGCCTGAGGTTTCTTTTTAAAATGTAATAACTTTCTATCCTCTCCGTGTCCCTGTGCCCTGAACTCAGGTACTTAAGGTGCAGGATTAATGGAGCTAAGTCAAAGAAAGTGAAGGCTATGAAGTGAAGTGTATTCAAGATTTGTAGAATGGAGACTTCACTTTCCATTTACCCTTCCTCCTTCACAGGGGAATACAGAGCAATCCTGTGCTACATGGTCTTCTTAGAGGCCACCATGAACACTTTTTGCATCCAACTAGCAAGGCTGCAGTCCTCCCCAGGTGTTTCTGAGAACATTCTTACTGCCTTGATGTTACCTCGGTGTACATTTTTCTTGCTTTTTGGAGAAATGAATGACAGGAGTGCCTCTGTACATATGGGGAGACCTTCAAGTACTCTACAAAACTTTACTTTTCATAAGTCAGACTTCAAACCAAGGTAGTTGCAAAGGTTGTTTAGGAAATCCCTTTGTAATGAAGCAACCAGCAGTACTCTTATCCAAACACATGGCTACCAGTCAATTCAGTGATTTTATGCTGAGGGGGAGAATGGCCTCAAACTGCCTGACTTGTGCATTTCCAAGTATCAGCTTTTGGGAATGGATGACTGTTGTTGTTCATTTACATATAATTCATGGTGCTATGACAATATTGTGAGATCTATACTGTTGTACACGTAAATTTTAGAAATATGCTTTGATGTAGTTGATTCACATTTTTGCATGCTTGATACAGGTCTATCCTTGTTCTAAACCAGTGAATTAGTATTTCTAATGCACTTGCTGTCCACAAAACTTCTGTTTTGAAGGCAAAGACAAGTGGCAAGCTCCAAACGTTATATAGAGAGGGTGTTTGGGTGTTATTTTTAGAAAAGCTGTATAAGAAAAGCAAATTTATAGACCACATTGCTACCTGTAAAAGATTTGTGGTATGTATCTCCATCAAATCCTAAACACTTTGAATCCTATTTTATGACAGTAATAAATCATGTAATGAGTAACAGAATGTTTCTTGCTGGTTACAAGAAGTGGCAGCGTATTGAAAGGCTCTCAAATGGTGGCCAGAAGTTCATTCTTCCTCTTTTCCTGCAGGTTTTTTCTGTGTAGTCTGTGTTACTTTAAGGAAGCTGGAGAGAGACAGAATATAATTTCCCTGCACTTCAGGTCCTGTGAAAAACTTGGAAATTTCAATACAATTCTTTACTCACTTTTGATTCTAAAACATCCATGAATGCGTGTGTGTCTGTGTGCTATTAAAACAAGAAAAATGAATTGACAAACTTGGCCTTCTTGAGCAAAATAATGACTAGTTCATTTTGTGGCTGGTCACTTCAAACTTCCATCAAAAAAACTGTGGTTATTTGATGTTTTAATACTTTGTTATAGCCCAGATTTTCTTGCCCTGCGAGTTGTTATTTCTTACCATTCTGTCAGAGAGTAAGGAATGTCTGTTTCCACCTTCACTATAGTATATTATTTGGGTCTGTGCTGCAGATCTTTCTTTGGTGAATTAGAGGTGTGCAAGCCATTACAGGTAGCTCATAGCCACTGTCTATTATCTGTACATACAGCAAGTCATGCTGTGCTGTGGTTCTAATTCGGTTATGCAGCTTGAAGTCTATTGGGATAGAGCTGGTACCATCAAGTAACTAATATATTAATTCCAAACGGTGTAATTAATTGCATTTTAATTCTGTTTGATTATTGGACAACAGTGTGTATCTGGAAGCCATTGAACTCTTTATATGAGAAGGTATACAAGTTTCTTCATTTATTCTGAGGACAGATCTATTAAGTTTTTCTGCCTACTCACATTCTGGCTTTGCAAATTACAATTTTTCAAGCCAGAAACAAACCTACATCTTGAATATAATAAACTTTTGCAGACATAAATACTACATTTTTAATGGGCCCCAAAGTGCATAGACACTTTTTCGACCNTTTTTTTTTTTTTTTGTTCAGACTTTAGCAAAAAAAAAGCTGTCTTTACCGGGCTTGCATTTCACTTTGGTACTTAGCCAGTGGCAGTTCTGTGTTGGAGTCGGCTGGCAAGGACTCTATCATACACAGGAAAAGCTTCTAACAGCTGCCCACAGAAGCCACTTTGGTAGCGCCGCACCCCCCTCCCCCAACCCTACCATGCAAAGGCAATACATTTTCTATCTCACAACACATCTCATCCTACTTGAGCTTAGTTCTATATACACCTACCACTAACTAGTCCTTTTGCAGTCTGACAGTTGCAGCCAAGAATACGGATCAAGACAAAATCCCATCTACTGCATTTTATGTAAATATACAAAAATATGATAGTGTGTATCTGAAGTTCAAGATGTCAGAAGAATCATTTGAGAAGGCAGTGAAAACAGACCATTGAAGCAGGATGATATTTAAAAAAATATAAACAAACAAGAAAAAAACCAAAATGTTTGAGCAAGAGAGGAATAATTTCTCTGGAATTTGGGGAAGAATAAAGTACCATCAGGATTTTTATTTTGCTTTGATTTGATATTTTCTTCCTCCTATTTGCAGGGCAAGGGGATGTGGGTTGTTGGCAAAGAGAAGAGAGGAAAGTTGAAATAGATTTTTCCTCCTGTGAGGAAGAGAGCCATGGTCAACAAACCATCAACAGCCTCTGTGGTATGCCACCTGCCTGATCAGTGTTAGCTGACAGTTCTGGCTTCAAATTGGGACTTAGTGGTAAAAGGGGACTTGAAAGAGGCCTGGGGTGTTCTCTTCTTTGTCCCCTGTCGAAATGACTTGGTTCTGGTTGTTTGTTACAGTTCCCAATGGTTTTTACACTCCTGCTCCATCAGTTGAGAGGTTTAAAAAATGCTACTACCGCTTGATCTTTCTCTGCCCTGTCATCTGAGATTCACTGAATGCTGAAATAGCCCATCTAAGTGCAGGTATTCTCTTTTGTTTATTTTCCTTCACTAGTACTACCATGTCTCTTATGTGAGCTATAGGCATATGTATTTATAGAAATGGAGTGCTGACAGTAAAGACTTTCAGGTTCCTCAAAAGACATGTTTTCACCCTGTGAAAGTAGTTTGAGAAGCAGTAAAATGATCAGAGACAGGAAGAACCAAACATGTAACCTGCTTAGCTTAAGAAAACGATCTGGCATGATTTTAATTTGTCATGCTGGGTCCTCTTTTTTGACTGTAGGCAATTCCTGCCTACAGATTCTTAATTAAGGACTTTTCTGTGCCTAGAGGTAGGACTTTGGAGCACTACAATATATATAGAAGATAGAAGTAGTTGAAATGAAGGCCTTATTTAAGCCGACTTTTTTTTTCCAATCTGATGTCTAACCTTTTTCCCCACATGCCAAGTGAAAAATTGCATATTAATTACAGCAGCAGCTAAACTTTCTAGACAGGCACATGCTTAGTAGAGAAAGAACATTGGAATTTCTTACAAGTAAGCATTTTGTGCACCCACGTGAGCATGTGCAGGAAGCAAGTAGGGAAAGTAGGAAACAGCTCCCAGATCCAGTCCCTCAAAGCAAGCATCAGCCTCAAAGCATACTGACTCCTCAAAACAGATGAAAATTTCAGTGTGCACTATTATTTTCCTTCCTTTCCTCATTATCTGATTCCTGGAGCCAGTTTTGCTTTCTGGTTGTTTGTGTATTAATTGTCTAAAGAAACACTTTCTGAAGAACTTTGAGTCCAGGCTGCATTTGGAAGAGTGGTTATAGTGAAAAACCTTCGTACCAGCTATGGTTAAAGCTGCATTCTGCTGACCTAAGGACTCATATCATCATCCAAAACAGCTTTCCTCTTTAAAGTTGCAGATATTTGGATGAGAGGAGAGAGACGCATGGCTGCAAGTTTAAGTTAGTCTTTATAATGTTGGCAGGTATCGTTGTAAAAATAGTTCTATTTTCCCATCTGATTTTCTAATGCTGAAATTACAAAAGCCACAGAAAATGTATTTCTGGTTTCCAAAGTTTAGTGTCTGCTCAGGATTAAAAACTGCATTTCTTTTCCTTCCTAGAAAAATGTGCTGAATGGTGTATAACCCCAATGGCCCTTAAATGTCTAGGATGCTCTAAAGGGCTAAGATTAAAACCATTAAAATGTGGTTTGTATCCATGTTGACATTAGTTTTTTACCCTGTAAACATCTTCATGCAGGCACAGGATCAGTTCCAGAGATTAAACACTCTGACAATGGCTATAAGAAACATGGTCAGATTAATTTCTTATCAGTCTAAGTTGATTCAGTGTAAGGAATGGAAACCATCTGATGTATTTTACAGATCAAAGCTAATTCTCCATTGACACACATGCACTTGAGTAGGCGCATCTGTGTGACAGCTAAATTATAGGAGTGCTTTACACACACATTATCTTGTCACAACATAAGAACATCCTACTGTGCTAAAATACCTCTTCCAGAAGAAACATGCAATTTCCCCATATTGCTGGGGAGGATGTTAACAGCTTCTTTCTTTTATTTTCACTTTCTACAGGCATGAGATGAGCAAAGGTTGTGTTTTTTTAATTGAAAACTATTCATTCGATTTTATCTGTCTCTTTTTCCTCTTCACCTTCTGTCTAAGGAAATGTGTTGGTAGCTATGTCTATGGCTAGATGAAAACACTGAAGGAAAACAGTGATTTCATTTTAGAGTTAGTTGCTTATTTAAAGGGACTGATTATAAGGGTTTTTTTTCCCCCTTTTATTAAGCGAAGTGAATCCTTCCAGTTTGTGCCACTGAAATTAAAATTGTATTTGCACGTTTGGGAAAAACTTCATGAATATCTGGCAAGAGCTTTGTCGCACAGCTTTCACACAACCCCTAACAGTTTGACACTAGGGTTAGGTCACTTCAGGCTTTTGAAAATTTAATCTTTATTAAACCAAGGTGCTATAAATTGAGCTTAACTTCTCCCAGCTCCTTGTGAAACAATTCACTGTATTTTGCTTAGACTTCTAACAGAGTGCGCTTAACAACTGAACTGAGACCGGGGCTGTTTGCGTCAGGGCTTTTTGGTTTATAGTCCATTACAAAAAAAATCCCCTATAATAATTCAGTCTAACATTTAGCTCTTGAAACAGTTTCTCTGTTTTGTGGTATTTATCCCAACCTTCTTGTTCTGAAGACAAAAACAACCGCATACTCCTACAGGTAAATACACTCTTTGCTCCTAACAAAACTTTCAAAAAAACCCCACATTTTGTTGTTTTTTTTTTAAACAGCATCCTTTTGTTCCTCTGTCTTCTGATTTTAAGTTCTTGACACACATCTCATGGCTTGAAAAAGTCATTAGCCATGTGACATGTACTGACCTGTGGGCTGGTTTGCTGGGGTGCTGTCCCCCTCACACAGGGATGGGCCCTGGCAATGTGCCAACTCCTGCAGGTGTGTGTCAGGATCTTGCCCTCTCTATATTTCTGTAGCTTCTGTAATTGTTGTAGTTTCTCTTTGTTTGCTTACTTATCCTTGTTTTCTGTAATTCTGGGGAATGCTCCATCCTGACCACAGCAGTCGTAGATCACGGGATCTGAGGTGATGAGGAGAGACTGTCTCTGTGCTCCAGACCTGACTCAGAGTGAGGCCTAGATCCTACTGGCAGGAGGATCAAAAGCCGCAGCCCATCACCCAAACTAGGAGGTGCCTGGCGGATGGCAGAAAGTGCTGGGGACTAAGGGCTGGCTGCTTGAGTGGGAGCAGCTGGCTGGGCGCCATTTTGTGTGGCCTCACTGCCAGCACAACACAGGGCAATGGTCAGTGCCGCTGCCACTGAGGAGGGTTTGTCCTGAGGAACTGTTACAGCAATTCAGTGGTAACAATGTAGAAGTAATTAAAGGTAATGTTTTTAATGTTTTATTATTATTATTATTATTATTATTATTATTATTATTATTATTATTATTATTGTTGTTGTTGTTTTTTCAATATTTTTTCCCTTTGGAAAGGTTTATTGCTGTGCAGAGCAGTGATCATGTACAACGGGCATGTTAAGGGCAAATGCATTTCTCTAGATATTTAGCAATGTAGCACCCACCTTTCTATTTATTGACTACTAATATCAACTTTTTATACATCTGTCTCATCAGTGGTACTGATTTAGAAGCTTTCTTCCAGGTTGATTTTAGTTTGTAGTATTGCTGCTCTTTTAGGTCCTTTACACTAGAAGTGCTGTTGGTGCTGCCCTGGGCTTCTAGTGTTTAGATGGCCAGGTAGGCTATAGATAAATAAAAGTGACTGAAGTAGGAGTGTAGATTTCAGAAGGAGCTGGAATACCTCAATTACCTGGTGGCCCTGCCTGTGGCAAGGGGGTTGGGATTCTATGATCCTTGGGGTCCCTTCCAACCCAGATCATTGTATGATTCTGTGACTCCTCCTGTTTTCAATGTGTCCTGTGAGAGATGGGTGAGCGTTGTGACCTGGCCAGGGTTCTGTGTACTGAGAGACTGCTGTGCTGGGTGAAGATGGTTTTACCTAAAATGCTCGTGTGACTTCCATGTGTATAAAGTGGTATTAGAGAGAACCTAATTTTTAATTCTGACTAAAACAATGCCACAAAGTATATGAGTTCTAAAGTTTCTTTGCATTCTTCATATAAACTGTTTTCTGTAATGTTTTCTGTTTTCATGTATCATGGTTTGACTTATATCAGTAATGACCATGAGAGAAGTATCTTTTATTTTCTTGTTTGCCAAAGCAGCTATGTTGCAGAATTTCATGGCAGTGTAGAGGACTAAGCAGATCTATACCATCCTCTCCATCTCAACACTGCTAACGTTTCTGTGGCTATTTACTTGTCCTTAAGCTCACGCATCTTGAATTTTTCACATGGCTGCCATGGAAAGTATTGTGATCCCATAAATTAACATTTTCTATGTAAGAAAAACTTGATCATAGATCTATTACTATTCCAATAATGTGGAGCAAAACGTGAGGGAATGGAAGTGAATAATGTAAAAATGAATGTATATCTCCTATTTAATATTCACATATATTCAAGATGTTTGTCTTGTAATTATGACCTTCTGTCTTGTGCATATTGATTATTCAGTTTGAAACAGTAAAGCATAACACTGCAATTTTGCCAAGAATTTTGAATTACTATTTCTTTAAATAGAGCTAGGGTAGTGCAGTCTCAACAAATTAAGTTTTTATTTTTTTAATATATTGTAATCCTATGTATATGCATTACAAAAATAACTACACTTTTTTTTTTCCAGCAGAATGTCTTTCGGTTTTGGTATGAATTGATCATTGTCATTCCATTGTGCAAGAAAATAATGTATTTTCTTTTTCGTAAAGCTGGACACACAGATGCTACTAAAGGAAACTGTTATGTAATAGAATAGTGCAAAAATGTGCTGAGTTATTAATTGGAAAAATGTGACACAATTTTGAATTTTTTATGGCCTGATGTTTTCACAGTTTTCTCATGAGAAAGGTTACTATATATCAAATCTGTAACAGAATAAGAAAAAGTAATTTGCTTTATCATATTAGTGTCATGAGGTAATTGATTCACATGTAGGCTGATGTTCGACAAACAACTTTCCTCAGGAC
Organism: Zapornia atra; assembly: GCA_013400835.1. Classification (NCBI taxonomy): domain Eukaryota; kingdom Metazoa; phylum Chordata; class Aves; order Gruiformes; family Rallidae; genus Zapornia; species Zapornia atra. The sequence goes on along the minus strand of VZTU01019637.1, from coordinate 8,188 downwards.
CTCTGTAATTTTTTTTCTTAAGTAGATTATTAAGGTTCAGCTGAATACATTTAGATATATCTGAATACATTTAGATTCTGTGCCTTATATTAATATGTGTTCATAGATTACCACATGGCATGTGCTATGTGGTTATGTGCCTGGAATCCTGCTTACTTCATTGGCAATGATGACGAAGCAGCAGACTTGATTTCAAAGGAAAATTGTCTTTAATCTTTTCATAAAGCTAGTGGGCACTCAGGAACCCTAGTAAAGACAAGGGTTTTGTTTTGTGGGTTTTATTTTGGGATTTTGGGGGTTTGATTTTTTTTTCCTTCTCTTTTTCCTTGTTTTCTTTCTTAATACATTATTTTCTGTGAATCAGCACTTTCAACATTGTTATTTACAACTACAGCATCGCTATGTCTTTCACAGGAAAGTGGTGGACAAGATGGAGATTTGTGGGGTCTTACTCTTGGTGTCTAATGAAAGTTCCGCTGTTCTGTCTGGAAGTTTAGAGAGCTCAGAGAGGTGAACATTGAGATTAAGGGAGAAAGAATGTTTTTATGGTAGAGTACTGTAAGTGGCTTTGTTCCAGTACTGGTGTAAAACCTTAAATGAATATAAAATAAACCTGTGGTGCTATTATCTTGGCTGTGATTTGACTATTGGATCAAGATTAAAGAATGTTCACACGTTGCTGAGCTGTTAAGTTTGATACTGCTATTTAAGTAACTCTGCAGTTTAATCCCACGCAAGCTTATAGTCAAAGGTCTCTGCAAAGCGCATTTGATGGTGGAATTATGAAATCATAAATGTTCTATTTGTTTGTATCTTTGTAAGAGGAATACCAGGAAACAATCAAATACTGTAACTTTAAAGTCTTTAATTTTAAGCATTTTGAATTTGAATCTTCTGGATACAAAGCAATCCTAAGAGCCATTACTTTTTCTGTTAAAGATACATTCCATCATTGTTAATTTTGGCTGTGAGCTTTGAGAAGGACGATGTGTCAATAATTAAAGGCATCATCACAGCTGAAGCTTCAGTAAGTTATCTTTATTTCCATCTTGGCATCCCATGAGTCAAGAAAAGCAATGACTACAGTACGAAGATTATTTTTAGAAATATCTCAAGTAGAATGCACAAATGTTAAAATATAGATTGACTTTCTTTACTACTACAGAGCCTATTTTTCTCTTTACAGTATTTTCATTATTAGTCACTCTTATTCTGTGCCATAAGTACCCCTTGCTTGAATTCTGTGTCAGGAACGCACAGAATTGCTTGGTTTTGGTGAGTCCGGATAAGGCTATTCATATGATCAGAATCTGTGCTGTCTACAATAGAGTAAGGAGAGCTACCCAAAAAACTCCCAAGTTTGTACTCACATTTGCCAGTGACACATGGAGTGACCTTATAAAGGAGACAATATTCCCTTTCCTTATCTTGGTTTTTCCATCTGTGATATGAGAATAAGAATTCTGACCTACTGAAGAAAAGCTCATTAAAGCCATATATGTGTTAGTGATTGAGGTTTGAACCTCACTTTGGTGCTGTGTAATGCAATATGCCTACTGAACGTTGTTGACACACTTTCTTTAGGACTGTTAGTTCAGTATGAATATGGGGAGAAGAGGGCTTTGAACAGAAGACAGTTCCTTCTTTGAAGTGAATGTGCACGCACTACATGCTGAGACAGGGATGTATTGTTCTATTTTACACGAGTTACTGAAGCTCTGCATCTAGGGTTACACAGGAGAGTTAAGGCATAACCAAGGACCTACCTAAACATTCAGCGGCCTACCAAGAAAATAATCTTCTATATCTGGCTTCTGTTTGTACTCATTTGGGCACATCCTGTTTATCTAATGAAAAGAACTATTTGAATTAAGAGAAAAAAAAGAAGAATGAAGCCCTTGGCAAAGACCCACTGGGCGATCCATTTCAGTTTTTCAGGACAGGTTTACTTCACTGGCTAAGCAACATCTCTCCTGACAGGTCTCTGACAAGTTAAATCTTAAAGTTATGAGGCACTAGACTCATGTTCAGACAGAAATTCTACCTCAGCACATTGTGCAAAAATGTTATGGTAACAGGTAGATTAATACACTGTAAACAGTGATTGCTCTGCTGGGTTTGTGACAGAACTGTTTGTGAAGTAACAACAATTAGATACGTGGTTCTGATACAGCCCTAACACAGCAAACTAAGTGCGGACACATTTTGGAACTGCAAACAGGCGTGCTAAAATGCACCACATTTCAAAGATACTTTTTCTACCTCTCATTAGCATTTATGTCAAAAGTATTTCTAAAACTTAAGAGTAACCAAACAAAAGAAACACATGTCTTTTAGGTGGCCATGGGATCAATAGTCAGAGCACTGTTTATACAGAACAGAAGTGAAGCAGGTAGTTAGAATCCAAACCTCCTGCACAACATCCATTTTCAGCTGGCTTGAAATTGCTGGTGATTCCCACAAACGCTGAGTTTGAAATCTCCTAGAAGCCTCTGAGTGCTTCACAATTAGGCATAAAGAAGAACTTTTTCAAGGTTTTTTTTCAAGATTTAGTCTTGAACCTGACATGACTTCCCTTTAGCCACCTTGCATGTATCTTCTTTAAGGAGTCATTACACTAAGCTTTCTTACAATAAAATTACATATTGCATTTTTCCTGATAAATGTTTATGCTTGAATGTCATTGTTAAAGTAATTACCTAAGCATTCATTTATCCATTTTGGTGACACTACACATTTCAGTCCATCTGAATGTGTTTGCATATTTCTTCTATGGTAATTAATAATAAAGAAGTAAATTTTACCATGCTAAGTATTCATACTGTATGTAATTGTTCATTTTTCTATGACCTTTCTGACCAATATACATGTAAGCATATTCAGAAAATTAAGCAAACACATTCTTTTAAGTTAGCATGCAATGCATTTGCCTAAGTGAGAGTTTCTCCAGTAAAAGTATTTTTCAGTATAAAAGCAGTAAATATTCATTTTTAAAAGTTTTATTTAATCCAAAATGTTCTCTATGCCTTCAAGTACATATAAAATATAATAATTTACAGAACAACAGCCCAAACATTGTTGAAATTGATGAGGAATACATTAAGGTCTCCAGGGACCTTATCCTCTAAATATTTATGCACATGGATAACACTATGTTTGAAAAGATTGCAGTTGATTTTAAGTATGTGTGTTACAGTAAGTATAAAAACATGGATGTCATTCGAATCTGTAAAGATCCTGATATGCTAAGAACGTGATTTGTTTCAAGTGTGCTCTCCAGCTGATAAAGCTGCTCATGGAACATGGACAAGAGTGAAGTGCCAAATTAACAAACCAAAACCTTGGAAACTTTCTATAACATGTTGCAGTCAGCTTGGTGGTCAATAGGTGTCACGTTACGGTAGTTAGGGTTTGGCGATCAGAAGATCGCCGCGCTGTACAGAGAGGTAGGGCCCCCTCTCCTGACAGCCTATAGCGTTTGGTTTGGGAAGATCCCAAACAGTTCCGCCCAAATACACTGGGCCACTCAAGCACTAGAGGAAGGCCCACGGTTTGTAATTAAGAACGAGGTGGGAGAATGGGAACGGGAGATTAATGCTCACAGGGCAGGGGTACACAGCTGTTAGGAAAGATGAGGAAGTCAAATGGTGTCCGCTTAAGTCACTTAAACCTGACCTTCAAAACAATACTAANGACCAGCAGCGTTGTCTTTGTGTATTTTTGCTTTTAGAATTTGTACTCAAACTAACTAATGTTGCTTGTTTAAAGCCGTTCAGAAAAAGTTAACATTTTACTTGTTGAAAATTGTATATACGTTATATTTATTTTTGTAACTTACTACATATGTTTTGATAGTTTTTATATTTTTATACTTTGTATATTTCCAATTTTATTAAGCACAGGGAGGGGGGATATGTTGCAGTCAGCTTGGTGGTCAATAGGTGTCGTGTTACAGTAGTTAGGGTTTGGCGATCGGAAGATGCTGCGCTGTACAGAGAGGTAGGGCCCCCTCTCCTGACAGCCTATAGCGTTTGGTTTACGACGGAAGCAGACGGAAGTCATGTGGTAAAACCATACCTATATAAGCCCGTGTTAACCCGCCAATAAACGCCATTTGCCGTCCACCACATTGGTGTCTGTGAGCGGATGGTCCGAGCGGCCTGGATGTGGCCGTCGCGCTGTTCCTGAACCAGGTCGCCACACCATTTAAAGGCAACAATAGCATGTCCAGCAAAGTCAGGTAATTAGCTTTACAAAGGAAATTTTAGTAAACTTGATGCCAAGTCTGTCAACAATATCTCTGAAAGTGGTAAAGATAAGCAGTCACTTGTTGGCCTGTGCCACCCCTATGCAAGACATGCATCATTGAATGTTGTTTAATATATTTGTGGTTAATATTAGAAACTGATGTTAATCCTCTGAGTTATTCATAGCCTTTTTGCTGACCTTTTACCCATGTTAAATACTGTTTATGGTACATACAATGCTGTCAAAAGAGGAATTTTGGCAACTGGTGTCTTGGTTCACACTGTGACACCACTAGTCACCAATACCAGTAAGTGTTTGGACATAATACTTTGTTATGAGAAAGCATCCTAAAGAACAATATTGGAACGAGCTGTAAATTTTGGTGCTAGAAAGAGCAAACTAGAGAAAAAGCAAATAAATGAAATCAGAAGTATGTCAAGTTCATATATAAAGTAGTGAGACAAAATATAATAAATACTTTTACCTAAAGCTTAAAGAAAATGAGGTGACTGGCTTAGGGACACATGAAGGTTTTTTGGCATAGCTGGAAAATAACTGAAATTCTCCACAATCTTCATTCAGTAGCTGCACTTTGAGGTAATACTCTCCATTGTAGGCTTTCTTAAGCATATTACCAAGAGGGATAGAGAAGTGCAGAGAAAGTGTGTTGAGAGTTTTAACCCTCTGTTTCTACCCTAATTATGCAGAAATTATTTTTTTTTAAAAAGGTGAATTTTTGTTCGTGGAATAATTTGTCATATACTTTCTTGGATTTATGGCACAGTGACAGCAGCTCAGTGTGCCCTCATGGCCAAGACAGCCAATGCCATCCTGGGGTGTGTCAAGAAAAGTGTAGCCAGCAGGTCGAGGAAGGTTCTCCTCCCCTCTGCTCTGCACTGGTGAGGCCTCATCTGGAATATTGTGAGCAAGACAGGGAGCTACTGGAGAGGGTACAAAAAAAGGGATAAGAAAATGATTGGGGGACTAGAATATCACTCTTATGAAGAGAGGCTGAGTGACTTGGGAGTTCTTAGCATAGAGAAGACTGAGGGAGGATCTTATCAATACTTATAAATACTCGAGGAGTGGGTGTTGGGAGGATTGGGTCAGTCTTTTTTCAGTGATGCCCAGTAACAGGACAAGAGGCAATGGGTATAAACTTGAATATAGGAAGTTCTACTTAAACATGAGGAGCAGCTTCTTTACTTTGAGGGTGGCCAAGCACTGGAACAGGATGTCCAGCGAGATTATGGAGTCTCCATCTCTGGAGATATTAAAAACCCACCTGCACACTGTGTAGCCTGCTCTACGTGATCCTGCTCTGGCAGGGAATTTGGACTAGGTTATCTCCAGAGATCCCTTCCAACCCCTACCATTCTGTAATTGTGTGATTCTGTACCCACCAGTCTTTTGAGTGGTAATGATGGTTTCCTCCTAATTGATGCCAGCTGAACCTGTTATTATGATGTGTCCTAATGTAAACTACCTAATTTTCTTAATTTAGCAAATGATCAAAGAAAGTATCTGCCCACTGCTTTTGTGTAGAAAGCTAGTTGCTTCTAAACACGTACATTTTAACTATAATTCCCCTTCATAAACTAATGGTAATATAATGTCTCATTTAACTACTATTTGAAAAATTATGAGAGCCACAGAAAACAGCATTAGGTCTTTCACCTTTGTATTCGGATGGGTGATTTAAATGTCAGATTTTAGTCTTACAAGGCTTAGTTTTACATTTTTAAATTGTTCTTTTTAATTTTTTTTTTTTTTTGTAACTTAAAAATCATTTCTGCCACTGGCTAGCTTCAGCTTTATCTTTTTTGGACTTCCCGCTGGAGAACATTTGCATTTGAAAGTTTTTTTTCTGGGCCTTGCTCTAGAGATTATTGTGAGGAAATGTGGGTGTGGGGGAGGTTTTACTAATTATGAATTCCTCTCTCCTGTTGCAGCTTAGAATACTTCAGAGCTTTCATAGTGTACTGTGAAGTAATTTGATAAAAGTTCAGTGTGGTGAAGACCAGGGGAACATCAGATTTCATAGTCTTCATTTGACACTAACATCATATTTAAACATTTTCTTTAAAATGTGTCAGATTTCATCATACCCCATGTATAATTACACAGCATATGCTATATTTTATATGTGTCTAGATTAAAATCAACATAAAATTTGATTTGATATGCATATGATATTTGGTCCTTTTGTCACTTTTCCCCACATGACTTTAATGTTATATTTATAGAGGTCTATCAATTCCTGTGAATTTAGTCTAGAGCTTAGTGCTCCATACTATAATCAGTGTTGTACATATCTGGAGTATAGAAGCTGGACCATTCATGTTACACAAATGCACAAGTAGAACATCTGGAGTGAATGGAATTTTGGAGATGTCTGTTTTATTCCACCAACAAACTTTCCTACGAGGCAAAAAGGATCTTGTTGGGGAGAAAAAAAAGGCTATGCAGAGTGTTTATTTTTTATCTGCATGATGTCTGCTCTTTTCTGGAATTATACTTTCTGTGCATATAAAATAGAATTTCTGAGCTCACTTAGGCAATAAAATTTGGAAGAACTGAGGTAATCATTAGTAGTTCTTTTCCCTTTAGGTCATGATCATTTGAGACTAAGATTCTGTCATGCTGTAGGCTGAATGTGGGCTAGGAGTAAACTATATTTCCTTACCATTGCAGAACCTAGCCTAGGAACAATTCCCAGTGACTACAGTGACTACATTTAAGAGGTAGGGGTAAAACCACAGGCCTTGAGGAAAAATGTCCATGCTAGACATCTGAAATCCAGTTCTAAATATTGCATTTTGACCCCAGCATGTTGATTACAGTGTATTTTCTGGGTATAAAAAGTCTAAACAGCTATAAGCTTGTAAACATATGGAAAAAGGATCCAGAGACTGGATCTAGTTCATGTGTAGTAGGATCTGCTTCTTTGTATGTGTTTGAAGAAATTGAAGTAGAGAGAAGTAACTGCTGGCAAAATGGCATAGTTGCATTTTACTGATGCATGATTATTTTTAATGCAGGCCAAGAAAAATAATCATATGCCCACATCACAGGATTGAAACCAAAATGGGAGGTAGAAATGGAGTGTTATTTTTATGAAGTTAGGTGTTTTACCCAATTTATTAAGCCTGTTATTCCCACCAGAATGGGGACTGAGGAGGCTTTACAAGTAATACTTAGGGTGTTCATAGGAAGAACATTCAATTAATCCAGAAGACATCTTTGTAACCCAAATTTTGTATACTCTGATGCACAGAAGAATATATTTAAATAAAAGAAAAGAAAAAGAAAAAGAAGATGTTTTTGTGAACCTCTCTGCAGTTAAAATAAACCACCTGAGGACCAGGAAAAATGAATGTAATATTTATCAGTATGGACCTGAGACAGGCTCAGGAATGACAGACTAGACAGGCTGAAGTCAACTGTGAGTAATACTTCAGAAGTTGTTTCAAGGGACAGACAAGGCAACATCTGAAATGTGAAGTTCAGCTGAGGTCTGCTAAATGAAAAAAAGGTAGATCTAACAAAGATTCTTCAAAAGTGGGCATGATGGTTACTAATAAATTAATTAAATTTAAATTAACAAAAGTTGCTTCTAAGTTTCTTAATTGAATATGTGAGGGAAGTGCTGTATTTTATTTATTTAGGAGTAAGGATGACTTTCCACTTTGTTTGGAAGTATTTATGTTCATCCTGTGTTCACTACTAGCCTAAGCCATAAAATGCTGTTCTCCTCATTAGTGGTAGTGAACACACGGAGGAGTGTGTTCTCCTCATTAATATAAGCTGAATGTCTGACAATTTGGCTGACAGGGTAGAAACTGAAAAGAGAAATTTCAGATTCACTTTTTGCAAATGGTCCTTTTTTGATGCAGTCCTGTTTGCAACTGTAACAATTTCATGCAGCAAAACCTTTTCA
>VZTU01019636.1:8999-32275 GCA_013400835.1 Zapornia atra | reverse complement strand
AGTACTGAACCACAGTCAAGAACAGCATGTCCACAAGCAGCAAAATACCACGCTTAGTATGAAAATTTTAGGAGTAAAATGAGAACTGATTGTTCTTCTGATTTTCTCACATGCATTTTTTGAAGCTAAAAGTAGAGTTAATAGAGAAAATAATCCACCATGTCATTTCTAACTTGGAATAGAATCAGTTCATCTGAAAAAGATGGAAGGATAATAAATGATAACAGATGATGGGAGAGGTTTTTTCCACATTTCAGTGTAAGGCTAGCATTACAAACATGATTTTGTCCATAGCCACACTGGACAGTCACAACACAGGACAAAACTCAGCAAATAAGAAAGTAAGTCCTGTAAAAATAAGTCTTCTAGACCAGCAAGAAGCCTCACTGACAGCTTTCTGTAAGTTTTCTCTCATTTCTACTTGCCTTTATGGAAATGCCTAAAATGCGTATATGCTCCTCAGAGTGAGCAGGACCATAACAATACAGGAGGGCAGGCAGCAATTTCCCTATAACAGAAAGCGACTGTGGACCAGAGATAACCCTACGTAAGGAGAGATGCATGGCCAGGAAACAAAAATAGATCTTTTCGAAGAAAAATCCCAGTTCTTTGATTCAACCCTGTGCAGGCCAGTGGAAGAACTAGTCTTGTTTTGAAAAAACAAAACAAGAAAAAAAAACAAAACAAAAACCACAAACAAAAACCACAGAAACTCCCCCCCCAAAATACCCCCAAAACTAACCAAAAAAACCCCACACCTAAACAAAGCAGACCTCTTCGCATGGTTCCAATATCTTTGTTTAAATGAAGAAAATTCTTAGTTTCAAATAGAACCTTAGCAAGGGCACTTTACACTTGAAAAAGCAGCTTCCTTACAGTGCTCTTGATGCATAGTTGAAATCTAAGATCTTAAGCAGTCTTGGTTAAGATGACACACAGCACTACTCACATCTGAGGAAGCTTACAGAAATATTAACTCTGCCTTAGCTCTTTAGCAATATGAATGCACTTAGTCAACGCAAATCTGATGTCATCAGTCAAAAGTACCATCCTGGCAAGCAGCACTATGCTACCAAGCAGGCATTTAAAACGTGGCTGGGGTCCATAAAATTTAAGTTCTGGTAACACTTCCCTAAATTTCTGATTTTCAGCTCAATTATAAAAACAGAAGAAGGTACATGTGAAATTCAATTTTAGCTGGCACTCTGCTATTGTTTGGTGTATAAACGTGCAGGTAGACCTTGAGTTAGGTCCCTGAAAGGGAAGGGAGTATGAAAGATGTGACTGAGCGGGGCTGCTGATACTGAGATCATTACTCAACAATGACATTGCCTCTGTAGAAGTTATTCTTCATTAAACAGCAAGCCATAGATAGGAGTTTTAATTTTACTGTGCTTATGACTCCAATAAAAGTAATCTCTCCATCTTTCTGGTTTGCTTTTCCATCAGAAGACTCCAGAAAGTTGTAACTGCTGTACAGATGAACTTAGAAAGGTTACAGGGTTTCTTTCTGGACAGAGAATCTTCTTCGTCTCTTTATGGACAAATGACTCCCCAATTGTTTGGGGTTTTTTTTCTCACAGTATATTTGAACTTAACTGACATGGACCATAATGTTTTGGTTTTGCACTATCAGTAAGCTTGTATTGGAAGCCTTGTTAGAAAAACAATGAGAAGTAAATAATTTCTGCCAGACAATTGGAGCAGTTAACTGAAGACTCATCCATTAAACTCACCAGCTGACCCACAAACTTTTGTTAATACATGCAGACACTATTCTAACTATATGAATACTTTAAGCAGCCATTTATTGCCAGCCAGTAAATTTCATGACTACTTTGCACATGATCCAGCTAACACTGAAAGTGAATGGTGGCTCTGAAATAAATGACAAATGATGTCATTCATAATTACAATTTTTTTTAAAAAAAGACTGTCAGCTTTTATATGTAATTTTTATATTTTAGTGCCTTATTTTATTAGTGACTGGGGATGAGGTAACTTCCAAACTCTAATTCTCATTTGTCCCTGTTCTATTTTGTAGGTCTGGGTTATTTAATTTCTTTACTCTGAAATAGATAGCTACCCTGCTTTCCTACCTCAGGAATATGAACAATGTCAGCTCTTACAGATATGTAACAAGTACACCGATAGTGAAGTAAAAAACTACTCTGTCTTCTAGTGAAGTATAAAGTATTTTATCTTCTAGATAAACACTGGAGGGGGGGAGAGGGGAAGAGACGAATTAATAAACTCCTGAGAACGAGCCTCTCGATGCCAACTATGTACACTGCTAACACAAACCCAAACCTGTATTAATTGTACAACTGATGCTCTAAAGCCAGTTTGTATTATTTATCTTACAAAGCTAATTCATACAAAAAGGACAAATTTCTTGAAATACTGATGAAAATATTACTTTGGGCTATACTATTTGCTAAACCAAATACCTCTCCTTCTGCTGAAGGAAAAGCTTTTCTGTCAGTTTACAAAGTAACTGCACTGAAGTAAATCAAAATGTCGTATCAGGTCCCCAGGGCTGTATTTATGAATCCTGGCTTTACCTGGTTGCTGTTGGTTTTCATTGAAGGTGGTGCTGGTTCATGATGTAGTGGTGAGGAAGCTGAACTGCTGTCACTGTTACGGCCATCACTCAGACTAACCCTATGGAAAAATAGAGCCAAGAGATTTTTAACTCCAGACAAAGGGCTGTTAACAGGGGTGAACTGAGCTTGCACTTTGAGGTAGGACACTAAGAATGACCCCTTGCTAAGCAAGCTATCATTAATCATGGAAGAGAGGCATTTGAGCAGGGCCACACTATGGAAAAAGCTCCGCGCAGCATGGAGAACAAGGTTGTCTGCCGGCACTTGGCTGAGAGGACATGTCCAGTTAACAGCAGCTAACATTACAGAAACAGTTAAATATTTAGAACATTAAACTGCTGCTCCAAACATTCCTGGAGAGAGCCTTTATCTCAGTTCACAGCCATGGGGAAGGAAGAACATGTTTTGTAGAGATACTTTTCTGCTCTTCTAAAAGCTTTCTAAATAGCTGTATTTCCACTTGGACAAGGGCTTCACTGAAAAGTTCCTTGTTTCTCATCAAATGTAATGATCGTTCCCTGGCTAAAATTAAAAACCTTAGTATCTCAGGAGAGGCCACATGAAAAAGCTCAGCTCCTAGTCAGTCTCGCCATTTACTTACAAAGAATAGGCAATATTTACTCATTACAAGGAAAAACAAAGTTCTTTGGGATAAAAAGAAGTTAGAGTAACATTAGCCTTAAGACTTTGTTAAAAACAAAATCTCCACATTTAGAGACAAGCTGAGCTTGAGAGAATCCTTTATACAATCACTGACATGAACAAATTCTCAAACTGCTAGTTCATCTCTGTCTTTTTGTCTTTGATTCTGCTGCTAAAATGTACCAGGGAAGCAGCTGACATTCACTGGTGTTTTCCTACTACCTTCCCAACTAAGCAATAGCTGACACTGGTGCTCAGGTGCTGCCCACTCACAGCAAAACCTTACACATCAGATGAAAAACCCACCATTGAAGAGGTTCAAGGGAGACTGTTGCAGGTTTTCTATAGCCTTCAGTAACATTCAAGTTACCCCAAGAATAGATTTTTGGAACACCCTCTTAAGATTACAGCTAGGATGAAGCAGCATTTTGTAAGTAGTAATTTCTGTGACAGATGCTTGCGTTACCTCCTGTCTGCAATTTTACACATTACCTACTGCATGAAGCGCAGAAATTACTTGGAATTCAAAATTCACTGATTCTGATCTGATTTAACAAGTTAATCTAAAAATGGTTAGCAGAGAGATCTTGAAAATGAGGGAGTATGTACAGAATGGCTCATCCCGCAATTGAAGGACTTAATTTTATCTCATATTTGCCAGAGAGTAATTATGACTACTACCCTGAAGTTACAATGGCATGAAATCAAGCAAAGTCAAATGAAAAAGGCTCATCATAACCATATGGATTAGTACAAAAATTGTTTGTAATGAGAATGGCTACTGCTGATAGTTTTTATAAGAGGCACTTTTATATGCATGTGCTTTAAAATGAGAGTCTGAATCCTCTGCCATTTGCAACTCAGTGCTCTTTGAGATCACTAGACTTCACCCCATTACTAACAGGCACAATGTCTTGGTCACCAGGCTATTTGCAATCACAAGACACTCACCTTCGATTTCTGCTTCCTCCTTGTATATTTACAGGTCGTTCCAACTCAGAATCATTGTCATTCTCATCTGCATCTGATTCATCTTCATTATCTTCTGAATGCCATCAACGGAGACAATAAAATACACAAATGAAGTTCACTTTGTAGCATTCCAGGCAATGCACCCAGGTTTGTAGACAATAGAAAACTATCTTCTCTACAGTGCTGGGAGGGAAGAGTCTTAAACAAATAAAGTATTGCACCAGAGGCTTATGCCTCAGGGATTCATCCATGAATCATTTGCTCACACTAGCAAGAGCAACTCTGCTTCAATAAACTAACTCATGGCAGTGAATTCACTCATATATTCAAGCATTTGCACGACTGGCCCCCTGGACCATGGCTGAATTCAGTAAAATATGGTCATGCCAGGAGAAATTTACTATAACTGTATTATTGTTAGAAGCAAAATTCTTTCCTATTGCTGGGTTTTAGCAATTTCTTGCCTTCTCAGGGGGTATTATATGCAAGTAAAGACCTACAGAGACAATCAGTATTTCTGTCAGTAAGTGTACATTTGCTAGTTTAATCCATGTATTGAGAAGCAGAGTCTAGCAAATCATTCTAACTCGTACTGGCCAAGGCAGTTTTGTCTTCCTGATTTTCACATATTCCGCTTTAGGTGTTCCCTTTATGTCAGGGTCAGTTTCAGGTCAAGAAAGCACTTTGCCAATGTTCATATGTAAACAGTGCATCAATCCCCTCCAACACCATGCTACCTCTTTTCCTGAATTAACAGAAGGTACAAAGCAGGACATGCTCATAAAACTGCATTAAGTTTGGATCTTGACTTTACTCAATTTATTTTGCTGTAAAAGACAGTAACAGAAAAAGGAATATGTTTAGCATATCTGAGAAATGTAAAACTACAGCTACTTGAAGTAAGAATGAGCAAAAGGAGGTTAGAAGAGGGAAGGAAGCAAGACTGATGCCACAGGGCATTTAACTCTACAGTACAGACCAAGTAAAATCGATGGTAATGACTGCAGGAACAGCAATTGTTACTACAGTTCTGTAATTCCTTCAGCTCAGGAAGCCCAGTACCGAGGTGAACGAAGTGAGCTTCACAGTGTTACTCAAAGGGCGACGAACCTTGCAACTCTGTTTGCTAACAGAGTCCATGAGTGCCATTCCTGGTCACTGCCAGGAGAGAAGACAGACCTGTCTGTAGCAGTCATACTCCTAACAGGGAGGGCACTGCCTTTTATGGGTTGAATGACTTTACAGTTGAGTACAGACCGAGCAAGGCTCAAAACACAGGGATTTTTGAAAAGTTGTATGAGTCACTTCAAAGCTGATGTTGGAAATGATTTACCACCATGGCAACTTTTGTAAATTGGTGCAGTGTGGGCAGGTTCAGATCAATGATTTTTTTTTTTTTTTCATTTTTTATACCGTAAGGTTGGCTGGAAAGATGTCCACATGATGCTGATGGGAAAAATCCCAGTGAACCAGACACCTGTACAAGTGACAAGGAGAGCTATATTGGTGCTTCTTCTCCATACAACCCGTGCTGATCTGTAGAAGCAGCTGTTCTGTGCTCTGTTTTCCATTCCTGTTTGGTTCTCAGGCAGACAACGCTCAGCTGTTTGCAAATGGTAACTTGTACTCTGACTGAATATCTAGTCATCTCACCCTTGGAGGAGGAGAAGGGCTTCTTCCTTGGCTTTTAATGGGAACTGTAATAAACATATTCCCTTTAAAAGGGAAGAAAGAGGGCACAATCAGCAGCATCAGCACAGGGATGAAGGAAGAATTTGTCCATTTTGAGCTCTTAGAAATTGCTCTCATTGGCCCTTGACTGTTGAGATGGGTGAATGAGCAACATGGCACAGGGAGCTAAACACACTGAGGAGAAGGGTTACAAAAGAGAAATTATAAATATTCAAAGAAGGATTCCTCATTTCAAGAGAGAGAAAAGGATGGAACACAAGGGTATTCCCACGGGTTAGGCTTAACCTAGAAGGCTAGTTTCCTTACATCTTAGAAGGCAAAGACATTAAAAACTTGCACCAAAGTCCTACTGAAGACAAGTCAGTCATCTTCGTCTGTACTGAGAGCTGATGAGTCTCATTCCACTCCATAGGCCACTACTGAGAACACAGAACACATTCCTCTCCTCTCCACAGCTTAGGGGAGGAAGAAAGTGATAGAAAAGACTTGGTAAAGGACCGATGAAAGGAAATCATCACCATGCTCTTCATAACAATGCACAAGAGAAGGTCAGTGAGACAGAATGTAAAACAAGAGCAATGGCTCTGGCAAATTCCTTCTAGTTCGGGACAAAAGTGTAGGTTCTGACCAGAGCACAACATGCCAGAGTGTGAATGAGCCACAGTATGCCTGGAGCTTCATCCCTTTGATATACAAATGCATTGCCTGAGTAATGGAAGAAATTTAGCTAACAAGAACTCCCAAGAAAGAAGCAACCTCTATTTACTGTGGCAAGAAAGAGGAGATAGATACCACTTATGCTTCAGAGTTACTCCCATCAGAGGAAAAAACCTCCCATCTATTCCTGAGAGGGCACAACAAGCCTGAAAGACACTCTATATGATGTCTTTATTTAAGACCCAAAAGAGATTAATAGATCCAGTCTGCTCAGAAGAAAATACTTTTGGCCAAATCTTCAACCCAAATCTTTTGGCTTGTTCAACCCACTAATGAGGTTTACATTAGAGCAAAAATGGGGTTTCATCAAGAAGGGGTTCTCTTAGCCTCAGGTAAAAATTAAAACCCCAAAGCCAGTCATCAACTGCAGCTCTCTTCAGCTCTTGCTTTCTTTCACCTAGAGTAATGCTGCCCAGACACATCAGAAAATCAGTACCACCTACAGAAAGGCAGGAGGACAAACACTTCATGTGTAGATCTATTTTAAAGCAAACTGTCTACCTGAGGCATTAATGTATTTTCATAACCTGAAGGCTGAGGAACATAAATGGATAAAACAAATGCAATTTTAATTAGTCAAATGCTGTTTTTTTAATGCCCCTGATCCAAAAAACAACACAAAGGCTTACTGAGAATGTATCAGCTGTACAATCTGACAAACCCAGGGAAAAAGGCCAAGCAGGAACTAGGTAGTTTGATAGATTATGCAAATGAATCTCAACTTATTTACAGAAAACCTGCCTTGGCAAGTTCTCTGGGAAGAAAAACATTTCTTTGCTGAGTTCCAAGTAAACTGTAATTACTAACCAGAAAACCAAAATGAAAACTTAAAGCCAACTTAAAATCTAACCATCATCTTCTCATGAGGTGTATCTAAGGTAAGTACTGTATGCTCTTAAAACTTCCCAATGATATGGGAAGATCACAGCCCTTTCAACAGGTCCAAATCCATCCATCCTTGGGCTTCCCACAGCCACACATTCCTGAGCAGGGCTTCAGGTGAAGCCAGGTGCCACACTATGTAACCCTCCGAAACAGAAGCCCTTCCAAGTTTAGCATCTGTTCAGTGACTGGCATGTATTTAGTGCTTCAAAACAAATATCCTTCACACCCTTTCCTCAGACACACATTTTCTCCCCTTTCAATTTGCCACTGCAGCCACATCTGAAAACTATCCAAGCAAGTCTCCAAAGCTAAACTGTGGTCAGTTCAGTCTGTGAAACGCAGTAGGAAAGGGGCAATGAGATGGCACCAGTTCTGTGTTAATTGGCCCCTTCATTTCACATATCTTTCAATTTATTTTTCTTTCTTGGTACCTTGTTGTCTGCTGTTTTGAGATTGTGTAGAACTGGAGCTGGAGCTGGAGCTGGAACTGGAGCTGGCAGGACTGGGTTGTTCAGACTTAAAAGGGAAAAATAAAAGAAAATAAGTAACATTGTATGAAACATTCTTTGCCTAAAACTGTTACTTGTTTGTTACTACCTAAGACATGCTGTCAAGAAAAAAATAACTGAAACAGAATAACATTATAGGTTGCAATAGTGACTGAACCAGCAAGATTACCTTGCTATACAGGGAAATTATCTTGAACCCATACATTACAAAGAGAACTAGATTTTTAGAACAAAATTATTAAAATGTTTACATTATTAAACAAACAGCGCATAGATTTATCTCTAAAATTCTAGAAAATGAAGGAGAAAGGCCTAGTTCTTCAACTGAAAATTCTGTATAATTTTTCTCTTAGTGGTTATGGCTTATGAAGGTTCATAGACCCACAGAATACCCTGAGCTGGAAGTGACCCACAAGGATCATCATGTCCAACTCCTGGCTCCACATAGGACCAGCCAAGTCAGAGTTCGCGACTGAGCCCAGTGTCCAGATGCTTCTTGAACTCAGCCAAGCTCGGGGCTGTGACCACTTCCCTGGGGAGCCTGTGCCAGTGCCCGACCACCCTCTCAGTAAAGAACCTCTTCCTAATACCCAACCCAAGCCACCCCTTGTTGCAGCTCCATGCCATTCCCTTGGGTTCTATCATTGACCACCAAAGAGAGGAGATTGGCACCTGTGGCTCCCCTTTGTCAGGAAGCCACAGAACACAATGAGGTCTCCCCTCAGTCTCCTTTTCTCCAGGCTGAACAAGCCAACAGATTTCAGCCTCTCCTCATAAGACTTTCCATCCAGACCCTTCTCCATCCTCATTGCCCTCCTCTGGACACTCTCCAATAGTTTTGTGTCCCTCTTGTACTGTGGCACTCAAAACTGCACCCAGTACTCGAGGTGAGGACACCCCAGCACAGTGTAGAGTGGGACAATCCCCTGAGAACTCTTGCTTCCTACTGCCATGTTGCATGTGATCCTTGTATTTCCTTGCTGCTTCTTTGGCACAGTGGCTTGAAATGAATGGGTATTGATACACACTTGTACACTCATCTGTGTACATAAGACAAAGAACAAATCTGGTACGTACACATGGGCAATGCTAACAGAAAACACAAAACCAGAAAGAAGTATCAATACAGGAGTACTGAAAAACAGGTTAATAGCTAAAGATCTAAAAATCTTCTATTGAAAAGAAAACCTGCTTACACATTAGATTTTACACAACTCTGTTATGATGACATGTTATCCAGGGTAATTAAAGTTTTTGAGACTCTCCTTGTCCACACAACATCCCTTGTGATTAAAATTAAGTTGTTCTCAAAAATAACAGATGTAATATGCAGTCTCTGTAAAACTCAGTTTTCTGGAACACAGGCTACCTAAGCCGAACAGTTGCTTTTTCTTCATATATCAATCTATTGTTGCCTTTCATAATGAGCAGGCAGATTTACAGCCTTTTACTGCCTTTTCTCACAATGAGAGATGCCTATTTGAGCAACAGAATGCTTGAGGAAAACACCATTAACATCTGCTCTCCTCTAATCAACACCACCTTCAGTTCTCACGGACACGGTCTGTCAAAATGTAAACGCTGGGCCTGACTGTATGGTTACAGATAGCTTCTATACAGGTGAATCACAACTGCAAGGGAAAACAACCAACACCACAACACATTTCTAAGTACTGAGAGTGATTATCACATGGTCAACAGCATCACTTCAGACAGCACCAAAAAGCAAGTAATTCTGATCTTTCATTTATTAATTTTACTGCCTGAACTTCTGAAAACCATACAAGATTTTTTTACTTAGCAGTAAAGTAATCATGATAACATGATACAGACTGCACTGATGGAGAGCAAGACTCAATGCAAACTTTAAAGACATCACCATTCTGAAAACTAATTTCCATCTTACAGTTTCAGGTTACCCTTAACATCTGGTTTATCTGTCACTTTCTGCTTTTTACAGCAAAATTACCAGCTGACAACTGGTTTCTGGGTTTCAGAACATTTCATTTCCATTAACGGTATTTTTCCATTATTAATTTCAACATTAACTTTAACTTAAGTAAAAATCTATTCCTTTAGAAAAGTAACAAACACTAAAAGACAACCATAGTTTAAAATACTTGAGGAAGTGTTAAAACTGTAGGAAAAACAAAATCCCACTGGTGCAGAGATATCTGTCACTATTAAAACTTCACTACTTTCTGGATGCCTATCTGTGTAATATGAGCTAGGGAGCCTGCTTTGGCAGGGGGGTTGGACCCAATGATCTCTCGAGGTCCCTACGATTCTGTGATTCTGTGATTCTTTTTGAACCAGTTTACTGGAATAAAAGGACTGGTCTTGTTCACATTATAAGGCATGCAACCACCAGTGAAATTCCTGTGTGTCAAAATTTTCTCCCCAAATTAACTACTTCAGACAGGGTCACAAGAAGGAATAGATACAAATACACATAAAGTTGTTATAATACCTTCCTGGTAAAAATTCTGCTCTGCTTTAGTAGGACCATTTTGAGAAGCCAAGCCACATAGAAGTCCCACAAACACTAATGATGATCCATACTCTTTTTAAAAGGGTTCTTAATGCCTCTTGAAACAACTTACATTATTTCCTTAAATGGCCCTGCCTGAAAATTCATTACACAGAATACAGATACTAAATAAATAGAAATAAAAGCTAAAATTGTTAAGTATAGAAAATTAAACATAGCTTTTTAAACTTTGAGAAATCCAGGGCAAGAGCATACCCAGAGGAAACAGCTGCTTTTAACGTAAGACTGAATGTTATTAATAGAAAGACTTGCCTTTTTGGAAGGAACTAAAAATATGCCCTATATACATGAATATGGATTAGTGCTGAGAGCCTGATGCTTCTAGTTACCAGAGGCTATCTTTTGTCACTTAAGCAATGCTTTCTGACAGTTTTACAGGCTCTTATTCCAAGGACATAGGTATTTATGGCTTTATTCACTTGGGCTTTCTGCTCTTCTCCACTGGTTACTAATCACAAAACACATTTTTTTTCTTTAATGGGTCTCAAATTAGCTAAAGGGTGTCCTTCAACAATAAAAGATTAAGGCAGTACCAGCAAAGAGCTTCTCTCATATGTCCTTTTCCTGTTTTACTAGTTTTCTCTTCCTGCAGACAAGCTAATGAGAGTTTGGGCCCAAACTGTTCATTAGTGCAATGACCCGGTATGATTTATTGCATTCTTAGACAGTCTATTTTGTTTTAGTGCTCTCACACCGATGCACAGGAGACACTGGCTTCTTTATTAGGCCTGGTTGAGGGATTCTATGCTTTGAAACTTTGGCAAGAAAAGGGACTTTTCTTTGGCTCAAGTTTTCCCTGAAAAGGTATCTTTTTCACCCGCTCTAAATCACTTGGCTTCTGTAATTTCCAAACTCTTGTCTGTTTTTACAAGTAGTGCAACCTACTACTCTTGAGCTGCAAACAATTTTCAGGGCAACTTACCTGTTTATAAGACAAGGTATAATAGAGCTGTGTCTGTAATATTTCATGGTTGTCTGGATTCTTGTTACTTTTTCTAAAAATAAATCCCATCATTTCAAGTTCCTTATTTACATTAAAAAACAGAAAACATCTGTATGTGGGTGACAACAGCTTCTCTTGCCTTCCCCAAACCATTTTGAAAGGAGGCTTAAATATTGTTTCCTGGAATATAACTTTAAGTAGTGTAGTGATATCCCATTTCATATCAGCCAGTCTGCATGTTTCCAATTTTTATGCACAACAGTCTAAAGATTTGGTTCCCTGTGCCATACATACTGAAAGGTCTATTCACTTAAAACTACTTACAGCTGGTCATTACTTCCAGTTTGTCTGAAGTCAGCTTCTCAGGGAGGAGGAACATGCTTCCCCAGCACAAGACTTCTCTAACAGGAGTCCTGTACTTAAAACTTCTACTGCCTTTTAAGTGCCTGGGCTTTTAGTAGAGTAACCCAACCCATCTGTAACTCAAAGGACAGAGCAGCTCTACTTCATCCACCAAGTGCCCACATCTGCCACCAAGGGAAGACACCGTCTGGGTGTCTGTGACACCAGAAGCCCAAACTGAGCTGCCTGCATCCTGTCCCAAGGCTGTATTGCCACATCTCCTGCCAAGCAGCTTCATCAGCAACTGATGTCCAAGGCATGGCAAAACTTCCTTTTCAGCCATTCACAAAAGTTAGCTTGCTGAGTGCATGCTCCCAGGAAGACAGAAGAACAGGGTTATGGAGTGGGAAGTGGAATTAATTGTTTTCTTATTGAAATGGAAATATTTACTCATAACTGGGACATTTAAGGAGCTAAAAAAAAAAAAATCTTGAGATGTAATTTAAGACTATGGGGATGTAAAATTTAAACAGGAAATTCCAGATTATTTATTTTTAAAAGGAGGCAGAGACAGTAATTTAGCAGAGAATGTGACCTGAGCTACTGATACAATTAGCTGCCTTAATTATTTATAGTAATTTCAAACAAAAATTCCATATTACTGATAGAGATAAGGTTATTTGTCAAATTGACTCTGTGCCTGCTATCAGAGAAAGTCTTTGAACCCCAATGTGATATACCCATGAGTGCTAGGGAGCTGGCAGATGTCATTGTGAGATCACTCTCAATAATCTTGGATTGATCATGGTGACTGGGAGAAATGCCCAAACACTTGAGTAAAGGAAATGTCACTCCTGTCTTCAAGAAGAGCAACAAGAAGGATCCAGGGTACTACAGGCTCTTCAGCCTTATCAGTGTCCCTGGGAAGGTGATGGAGCAATTAATCCTGGAAACTATTTTCAGGCACTTAAGGATGAGAAAGTCACCAGCACTAGTCACCATGACATCACCAAGAGGAAGTCATGACTGACCAACAAACTTTAGTGATGAAATGACTGGTCAGGTCGCTGGGGGAAGGATATTGTCTACCTAGACTTCAGTAAGGTCTTTCAAGACCTTCCCCAAAATCCTCATAGACAAGCTGCTGATGTATGGGCTCACTCAGCAGAGAGTGATGTGTACTGAAGATGGGCTCAATGGCTGAGCCCAGAGGATGGTGATCAGTGGTGCAAAGTCTAGCTGGGGGCCAGTAGCTAGCAGGGCACCCCAGCGGTCAATACTATTTAACGTCTTCATTAATGATCTGGATGATGGGATAGAGTATGCCCTCAACATGTTTGCTGACTGCACAAAACAGAGTGGCTGATATGCCAGAGGGTTATTCTGCCACTCAAAGGGACCTTGACAGGCTGGTGAAATGGGGTGCCAGGAACTTCATGAAGCTCAACAAGAAAAGGTTTGAAGACCTATACTTGGGGAAGAACAGCAACACATACATATCCTGGGGGCCACCTGGCTAGAAACCACCTTGGCAGAAAAAGACCTGGGGATCCTCATGGACATAAATATATGAAGGGAGAGTACAAAGTGGACTGAACCAGGGTCTTTCCAGGGATGTACAGTGACAAAACAAGAGGCATAAACTGAAACACAAGAAGCTCTCTCTGAACATCAGGAGATGCTTTTGTGATGTGGGGTGAAGCAGCATGGGCACAGGTTGCCCAGGGAGGCTGTGGAGTTTTCCTCCTTAAGGATATTAAAAAAACACCAAATGTGGTCCTAGGCAACCAGTTCTACATAGCCCTATTTGAGCAGGGGAGACGTGGTAAGTAGAATTTTCCCCTTTACAGGGAGAGAAACATGTTTGTGTGAGTGCTCTGGCACTGCTTTGCTTAGGCTTAAATGCCCTACGCTTGCTAACAACTCTACCTTTGAGGAGGGACCACCAAAAGCAGCTTTGCTAACAAGTATCCTTGAAGAAGAGCAGGAAGACTGGTGACAAGGAAATACCCTGCCTCAGGAGGCACAGACAACAGGGGGATACCCAGAGAGGGACCTCAAGCCCCCCCAGAATCAGCAGTGCTGTGGGGAAAAGTAAAGGTGATGGGAGATCCCAACCAAATCATGGGCTGTGCAAATGACACCCACACCTTCACAGAGCATGGGTGCTGATTTAAATACAGCTGACCAGCAGTAGATGATGTGGTAATTACTAGCCAATTAGCATCAATTTAGGCGGGTTTTTCTAATCCCATAACAAGATAAATGTGTTGCAGTTTGTGTGGTGTGCTGGCTTTGTGGAACTATCACCCAGCACCCATGAAAAAACAAAATACCCCCGCTCTGTGTGTTCATCAGCATGCACTGATGTTGTGAGGGAATGGGCAGCTACACAGGGGGCAAAGAAAAGCACTTCTGGATTACATCATCTTGACTTAATTCCCTGTACCAGGGTTACGTGCACATGTTGCATGTCAGTACTAGAAGAATGACACACATCGACTTTTACCCCTGAATCTGGAGCAGGCATATGATGTTCATCAGAAGCATCCCTTGCTTAGGCCAAAAGGGCACCCCAGCTTTCTCCTACAGTGCAGCATCAAGTGCCAGCACCCAGTACAGCCCCAGGCTCCACAGCATGGAGAGCTGAAGAGCAATCCTCCATCAGCAAGCAATGAATTGCCATTAATTCTACACAGGTATGTTACATGATACACTTACAGTAGTACCAAGTTTACACAGACTTTATCCTGCTTTGGTAAAATTTAGACTCTGAGTGATTGCTCAGTCTTAAAAATTATAAATTAAATCATGCATTTATGGTGTGTTCTGGAGAATTCACATCAATCACCAGATTACAAGTTTCTGCACAGGAAGTGTTATAAAAATTATCTAATGAATTTCATGGGGAGTTTGGCAGCAAACCTTCAAAAATACATGAGTAAAACATGCCATTTTTGCCAACAAAAACAGCTTTAAACTTGACAGTTCCATATAAAAAATAAAAAGGCCCAAAAGCCTTAGATAGATATAACTACTGTAGACATAGCTAAAGCTATTTCAGCTGATAACTAACAGGTGTTGGATTTTATTTTAATTATATGGAGCCATTTCTCCAGATCACAGCATAGCATATATAAATAGATAAAGCAACTACTAAGCACCAAAATCTGTAATAGGGAGATCTCACTGGATCACGATCACAATAAAATATCCTATCTTTTCCATTCTGGCTGCAATCACCTCGGCCTTCTGAAGCCGTCAGGACTTCAAACCAGGCACAAAGGAAAGAATATAATGGAAATACTGGCACTGTGCACACACAGTTAAAAGTCCTAAGTTTCTGTAGGCAAGCAGGTGAATGGAATTTTCTAGGGCTGAAATTAAAAAAAAAAAAAAAGAGGCCCCCAATCCAAAAATGCATTTCTGTAAATGACTGAGTTAATCCACATGAGTAATCCCCCCTGAAACGGATGTAGCCAACACTTCTGAATAAAGTAAAACACCAAAGTCTGAACTAGCAGCATAATAATTATGTTATTTCTGTGGTCAAAATGACATTGCCTAAATCTGAACCGCCCCTCTCCCCCTCCCCCAATAACAAATATTTTCCCTCCAGAATGAAAAATTTACAGACTTACAAGATTGTATTTGCAACATGGGCATTTTACACATCTACATAGATTTTCTCCACCCTTTAATTTCTAAATCCTTAACGTTTTTGTAAGCCAGTGATTTCCTAAACACTGGGTGGTTAACAGAAGTATCTTAGTTTTAACATCTGAGCTTGCTGCCAGCACCGAATCACTGTCAATCCTTCTGCTTCCTCACCCCGTAATTGTTCATCTCAGCAGCTTTATAGGCACCTGAGGTTTTGTGAACAAAGACAAAGCATTTTTCCCTTCACAGAAGCAGCTAAAAAACCCCCAAAACAAAACAAAAGGTTTAGTACAGCAGCTGAATGGTGCCATCTGACAGTAGATGCTGATGGCTACATAGCATAGCTGTGCCAACTACCATTTCCCTGAGGAGGTCTGATCACTATTTCTCTCTGTGCACATATCTGGAAGGATACACCGTGGAGTGCACAGTATGTACACGACCCACTAAGACCTGCCTGTTGGAGACTACGGAATTACCTCCTCGTCACAGGAGTACTATGGCCAAACAGTCCCACCAGAGTAGCTGGCAGTGTTGTAAGAGCAGGACGAACATCTGGACTAAAGGTAAATTGAATGTAGAAACAATGCATTAAAATATCAGCGAAAAGCAAAGATTCTAAGCATGCAGCAGGTTGTGAACCCACAGTATCCAGCCTCTAATGAAGAACATCATCAGTGTCAATCCTCTTCTGTCACAGTTTCACAAAATACTAAAGCCTAGCTCCCTTCTTTGCCTGGATAAATACATGACAATTCCACACAGAGCTCTATTTCACTACTGTTATTTCTAACTTCAAACGTTATTTGAAAGAGATGTTACTTTGGCTCCCAGTTCTCAGAAAGACATTTTTCAGCTTACAAGGGCCTGGAAGTTTTGCAAGGCCATGGGGGTTTTAAAAATATTCTTCCACTTTTCTAACAGTCAAATTAGTAGATCACGTAACAGATCAAAAGTAGTGTTTTATGGAATACTTTTAAAAGGTACTTATAACTTTAAGAGTCTTCTAAGATGCACAAACAGTTAATTAAGTAGAAACCCACAGTCTATGTAATCACTACTATATTTTCATTGTTCTGTAATGGACTTCCTAAGGAGGACTTTGCATTTTTCGCAAAGGCAGAAGACCCACTGAAGTCCTCTGCTTTTAGTAGCTGGAACTCCTCACCCCTGCGCTGTTGCAATTTGCTAGCCTACATTTCTGCTCAGTTTGCATCTCCACAGACTTCAGCATACCAAAAGGCTGCAACTATTACTAATAGCAATGCTACAATTGCATGGACATAGGCAGGAAGGGAAACAAACAATATACGTTATGAGAAAGAAAAAAAAAAATCACAGCAGGAGCAGAAATTCATCCAACTGAACCACAAGCATTCTCTAAAGAAAACCCACCAGCAAACTTCATGCACAACAGATTTTAAGAGTTTTTATTCAGATCACTGCAACTGAAGAAACACTGAGAACATCTGTTAACACCTAAACATGTATGTACGATCTGCCCAATCTGTTTTGTGTGTTTCAGCTGCAGCAGCTTCACTTAAGAGTTATGCACCTTTTTTTTATTTCCCCTCCCTACCCAGTCAGCAAAACTGGTAATAATCAAACAAGAAGTATCAGAACATACCTTCTTCCATGGCTGCACAACTCAGAAGGGGCAGCTCCAGACGTGGAAAACACCTCACTCTGATCTGAAACTCTCTATTTCCCCATCTCACACTCCAGGTTGCAGCTCACAACAGGGTTATAAGAACACCATCGTATTTTATCATTAGACACGCCACAAAATCAAGGTCAAGTTTTGTGTGTCTGTGTGTGTGTGTGTGTGTTGCTGCACTGTCCCACAGAGGAAGCAAAGAGAAGGCGTTTTCTTCAACTAGAACATACTGTCAACGAATTTAAAAGCAAAATCTTCGGGGTTTTCAAGTAGACTGTGTTAATATTCTTATGCCTCAAAAAACCCGATAAATCTGACAGGTTTTCCCCCTCCATATCCTACTTGCTTCATACCAAAGCCACTAAAACAATTCCTCTGCCTTTGTCTGCAATTTTTCAGTGCATACAGTACACGTTGCTCGTGAGTAACTTTGCTAGCTCATACGCCTCTAGTAAGACACAGATTGTGCTGAACACCAAGTCTCTAATCACTAATGCTGAAGTCCCACCACAGATGTATTTGAAAAGTGATACTCAGCAAAGCAGCATGAAGAGAAATGGAGACACACGTTTCACTCGCCAACTGCTTAAAGTCAACAAAAAACACAGCTGAAGTAAATCCAGCATATGCCAAGTAGAGAAATGACCATACGTGGTCTTTTTCTCTGTCACACACAGAAAGGTCATTAAGCAAGTGCAAAAACTTTCTCACTAAGCAAGGATGTGATTCGCTTTATTTCCCACTGTAATTTTGGAAGGGTATTTGGAGATCAGAGCAAGGATTGACTGCAAGATCAGGCAACAGTGTCTGGCTTTCTGAAATGCTCCCAAGGCAACAGTAATGCTAACCTGGCTGAGTTCCTTAACATGGATTTGAAGGGACAGCTTGGAGAGTGGATTAGCCATTGGCAGACATGCTCAACCACATGAAAGAGAATCCACCTCTCCTGGAGGGTGCTAAACCCCTATGTCCTCCACATGATGAAAGTGAAGGCCAGATTTCGAGTCTGAATGCCCAGAACCAGGCAGAACATGATGTCAATACTGAGAATGGTTGAGCACACCCTGCTTTTCTGTCTAAATTAAAGACCATTAGTTGAAAGGATACACCCCACCTAAATTCACCAAAGGAGGGCTGTATCTGAAGAGCCCAGGGGAGCCACAACATTGCCTTCCTGTATCACCTACCCAGTGAAACAGCTTCTCTGGTAACAATGCTTTCCTTTACCATGAAGACTTTTCCGAATATCATCCTTAATTAAAAAACCCAAAGCCAGCCTTTGCAACTGAGAGCTGATCATGGACTACTCCCAGCTCTGAAAACAGTCTTTCACATGGCCAGCAATACAAAGTTTCGTTCCCCTTTTACTCCACAGAGTAAAGAAGGTACTGCCCTCACAAAATTCTTAGCAGAGTTATGAATAACTTTACAACAATTCATACACTTATTAGGTTTGCACTATGCCATAAACGTAAATTAAACTAGAAAAAAACACACCTGACTCAGTTAATGTTTTTGTGGTATGCTAACAACTTTGTTTTGGGGACTGATTTGTAATCTGATTTGTTATATCCAAACCAAAATTGCTGAGCTGGGTTTTGCTTTTTTAAAGCAGCTGTAGGAATAAAACCTGGATACTTCACTGCTGAATATACTCCTAGATAACGATACATTCTTTGTTCATTATTCCTACAGCACCCACCATTGCAACTGCACCAGAGTAAGAAATAACATTTGTCTGAATCCTGTAGCATGTTATTATTCCAGAACATGAAAGTGAAGAAGAGCATTGCCAGCTTCAGACAACTAGGTTGGGTAGGCTGGTTACTATCATGAAACATTAACAGACCTGAAATATCTGTTCCTGTATAGCAAAAGCAGTATCATATTTTTTCATTCTGATACTCTCTCTGTTACACTGCAGCATTTTTTTATAATATATCTGACCATACTTATAGAATACACCCTTTATGGACCTAGTTGTAAAATCTACTCCTTTTCCTGAAATGCTCAGAAACTCACCAACACATTAAAAAAGTTCAAACTGTAATTTCTAACATACAGAATTACCTCTATTACACTGCTTGGTCACCTTTCACTAGGCTCCCTGGTTAAAAACTATTTTTTTCTTTCTTTTTTTGTAGACAAATTCATTAACCAGGCTGCCCAGCTCTTTCTACCACAGCACTAACAATGGTGTGGATCCACAGACACCTTAGGGAATTATTCCGGGTTTTTAAAATACCTTTTCCAAAAATGCATTATTGACTTTCTAAATAGTATCCAGTCATTGTCAGGAGCTATAATCAGCTTGATTTATTAATGAACATACTCCCAAAGTGGCTGATACCTTTTTCACCTGTATGCCTGTGGTTCATACTGGTCTTCCCAGTGCAGACTGACTAGTCATTCCATGACCCAGGATGTCCAAACGTTAAAAATACACCAGTGCCCAGGCCAGTAAGATCCCCTTCTCTTTCAGCAGTCCTCAGTAGTTTACGCTCTTAGGAACAGTGGCCTACAGAACCAGAAAACCCTGAATCTGCTTTTTTGCTTTAGTACAGAATTAAAAACAGCAGGTCAACTGCAGCCAGATTGCCATCTGTCTGACAAACATCTGTGCAAGGGGATTTTGACATCCTATGAAAACTCAAGGGTCTACCCCTTATACCGCTGGTAACAGATGAGAGGCTACAAGAAAAAGAGGGAAAAACAGGTCAACAATTAAAAAAGATCAGTGTTAAACACCATCTATATTGTTCACACATCAGTTATCTGCAGTTGCTCTGTAGTACCTGCATTAGTAAAATCCCAGCTATCTTGCAGGTGCTCCTCTCAATGATTTTGTCTTGGAAGAAAAACAGAGAACTGTTGCTGCCAGTATAAGTGTGTGGGACACGACATAGCATCTATTTGAATCAAAAGGGGACCTGAAAGCAAAATTCATGTATAGCCAGCTATACTGAGGGTGGGCAGCATATTGACATAAACTAAAATAGCAGATCCAGCTTCTCTTGAATGCATTAGAAATTCATAGAATCACAGAGCCGCTTGGGTCGGATGGGACCTTAAAGATCAAGTTCCAACCCCCCTGCCACAGGCAGGACACCTCTGACTAGACCAGGCTACTCAAGGCCCCATCCAACTTGGCCTCAAAAACCTCCAAGGGAGGGGGCATCCACCAACTCCCTGGGCAACCTGTCCCAGTGCCTCACCACCCTCCTAGTGAAGAATTTTTTCATAATATACAATGTAAATCTAGCACCTTCCAATTTAAAACCATTCTGCCTCATCCTACCACTATATGCCCTTCTAAAAAGTCCCTCCACAGCTTTCTTGTAGGCCCCCTCCTGGTACTGGGAGGCTGCTATAAGATCTCCCTGGAGCCTTCTCTTCTCCAGGCTGAACAACCCCAACTGTCCCAGCCTGTCTTCATAGGAGAGGTGTTCCAGCCCTCTGATCATCTTTGTGGCCCTCCTCTGTACCCATTCCCACAGTTCAATGTCCTCACGTTGGGAACTCCAGAACTGGACACAGTACTTGAGGTGGGGTCTCACAAGAGCGGAGTAGAGGCGGAAAATCACCTCCCTTGACCTGCTGGCCACTCTCCTTTTGATGCAGCCCAGGATGCGATTGGCCTTCTGGGCGGGCAGAGCACACTGTCAGCTCGTGTCCAGCTTCTCATCCACCAGCACCCCCCAAGTCCTTCTCTGCAGGGATCCTCTCTAGCACATCATCTCCCAGCCTGTATTGATGATGAGGATAATTAATTCAAACCAAGACTGAATAGTGTGAACATTTTCACGTTTAAAGACCAATTCCTAAGTTCTAAGTCAGAACGAGAATGCCACCCCAACCTCAGTATCACTGGTTCCATGCTGTAGTCTGTCCTATCCCATACTGTCTAAATTTTACAGACTTTGTGTGCCCTGAGGGACCAGTCATTAAAAGGTCACTTCAGAAATAAATTACTCTCTCCCTTGTGGCAGGTTTCTATGAAGTAAAAACCTAATGTTGACACCTCCTCACAGCAGGGTATTTATTGTCTGCTCCAGAGAGGGCAAACAGGGCTATGAATATGGTGGCAGTAACAGAGGCACACAACAGAAAACAAAAATATGAGAATTGAACAGGCATGGCAGGAAAGACTTCCTCTCTACCGCACACATCCTTTTGCCATATGCACCAATCAAGGCGCCTTCTCTTCCCACCACTTTCCTTTCTTACTCATCTCTACAAAAGATGCTGCTGATCCCTGAAGTCTGCTAGGGAAATGCTTAAAATCCTAATCACTGAGAACAAATGATGCTTGAAACAGATGAACTGGCATGGCAGACAAATATTTTCAGGCAGGCATGGTACATTAATCCTTTTAGGAGCGCAAATTTCCATAAAAAGCCTGTTAATTTTGATAGAGTCTCATCAAAGCAAGGATTCTAGGAACTCCTCCTCCAGAAAACTGGCATCATTCACAGAACTGCTCTTTTTAGCAGAAAAATAAAAAAAGAACACTGATTTACTATGATCTTTTCTTCAATGTACTGAGTTCTCTAATACCTGAACGCAAAGACCTAGGGTGTGAAATACAAGCATTGAAATAAATTTCCTTTTCTCCCACTAGAAACATAAAATGAAAAAGAACAAGATCAAAAGAGCAGTATTTATGGCCATCTCTTATATGTTCATTCATCATAATAATGGCAGATTTATAAATTGAGTAGACTTGGAATAGGCAATATAATCCAACTAAAACAGACCTAACTTTGAACAGCCAGCAGTCAATATCCTTCAGTTTGAACACTCTGCCACTGGACAAGAGAAAGGAAAGGGAAAATACAAATACAGTGCACAGTCCCACAGACTAGGTATACTCAACACATAAGATGTACTTACTTCAGATTTGGAAGACATGTTTTCCTCCATGTCAGAGTCATTGGGATCTACAACATCTTCATCAAATGGTGGCAAAGTAGGTGTCTTCTTTTCCAGTGTATCGTTTTCAATATTGACTCTCCCCACTTTGAGGTGAGATCTATCCTTTATCTGTTTTTTGTCAGCTGAACAAGTAAGAATCAGCGGTGGGGCAGTAGAAAAACTTCTGAATGATGGATCTGAGCCATTTTTTTTTCTTTTTTTTGCAGAATGTTCAGAGTCCGTAACAGAGGGCCTTTTTGTGGGGGTCTTCTTTTCTTGCTGCTGCCCACCTGTTGTGGTAAGGATAGGGGTCTTTTCAGATTTTGGCTGCTTGGATATGGGCTTGGGTTCCTTGAAGGCCATTTTAGGAACTATCTTTTCATCTTTCAGTGGTTTGTTTTCTTTGGGTTTCTTAGAGGATTCTTTGGAAGATTTATTGTATTCCCTGGAAGGTTCTTTGAAGGCACTTTTATGTTCTTTTAAGTCTTTAGAAATTTTTTCCTTGTGCTCCTTTGCTAACTTGTGGGTCTTTAAAAAACTGTTACTACTGCTGCTGCTGCTATTTGTGTTCAGAATCCTAGCTGGGTCCTGCAAAAAGAAGATGCAAAACTTTAGTTACAAAAAAAAAATAAAGAAAATAATGAAAAGAGAACCTTTAAAGCTTAAAAAAACAGACACAATATGAACACAGGATTTATATTAAAACCTTGGAACTGCAGGCTGAAAGCTAGACAGTGCAAATACCCTTCTAAGAACAGATACAAGCAATACCAATTTGGTCACATTATCTTTTACAAAGTGGCTACCACTGCTTGTCAATATCTCCAAGACAAATTCATTTTGGTCTTAAGAATTAGGTACATTTTTATAGAATCACAGTAAGGTGAACATAAAGACAGTTCTAGCCATGACCATTAGCTATCAGAAAANAAAAAAAACAACCCTCCAAACTAAAAAGGAAAGATCAGGATATGAACTGTGTACCACCAAGAGAATTACTTCAGGATCAGAGCAAAACATGTGCTCCTGAAAACGTCTCAGGCAAAGTGTGATTTCTCTACTGTGGAACTCTCCAGCTTTTGCCAGACCCTTCTCCTCGTACACAACCCAGGGTCCAGCCTGGTTATGAAGGACTCGATATGACACACATCATCTCAGCAGCCAATGCTTTTGCAAGGAAACCATC
>VZTU01019635.1:0-39190 GCA_013400835.1 Zapornia atra | reverse complement strand
AAGTTAAAATTTTTTAAAATGTTTTATTTCTTACTTCAAATTTCTCTGGAACATGAAGCTTAGGAGAAGGTACTCCTACAAGGTAGTCAATCAAAACCATAATTACTATCGTCAGAAATACTGCAAAGTCACTGATGGTAGAACGCACCTATAAAGAGAAGACTTGTATTAACTTTTGCTTTTTCATCATTATAATTTGCAGGTACAGAAAGACACTTTTCTGCCCTAAGAATAGGGAAGTCCAGTTGTATTATACAACACCGCTGAAAATACGTATTTTCTCCTTTTATTTTAAAATTGAAGCTGCATGCCAGCATAGCACAAAGTTGCAGAAGGCAAGTATTCTGTACAACCATTCATCCAATTATCTCATTTAAAAGTGACCTACTGTGAGTAGCAAATTACTTAAAGGAACTCCTTCCTCATCCTCCTGTCCTCCCAACCCCACTGGGAGGATGGGCCACCACAGAAAGCTTTCTTTCAGCTTAATTTGGTAACATCACTGCCTTGTTCTGAAATCAATAATCATACATTTGATATTTTAATAGATAGGAGGGGGATAATTTGGAACAGATTCAGGTTATCAGAGGTGACTTTATTAAACATTGGGAACACATTGTAGGGATGAGGCAGGTTTATAGAAGATCTAACCGTTTTGGCTAGCAGAAGTAAATGGCGTACATCAGTCCAAGGATCATCACTGTATGAGCCTCTGTTAGAAATAGTAATCCCCTGAGGAACCACTCAGAACTCTTCATACACCACAAAATTTGGGAAAAAAAAATCAGTTGTTCAGTACAGCTAGGTGAGGAAAACAGCAGCCATAATCTCTACAAAAAGGATACCTGTCAATACCCATTAAAATGAGGTGAACAGACTGTTTAGGTCTTCTAATGTTTAGAACATCTTGTGGTAACTACAGGAAAGCAGAGAGTAAGCACTGAATTTTCAGCAGCCTATGTATTTACTCTGCAATTTTTATTTTTAGAATTATTAACTAATTTTCTGGGTTTAATTTCTGCCTGGAAAGAAATATTTCAATAAACAGTTCTGAAGCAACATTTTGAAAAAATGCAACTGTGTTAGTTTTACTAATTTATTTATCGTGGTAACAGAGTCTCTACTCAGAATTACCTTAGTTGGGAAATAGCGTTTGGTCTTGAACTGCTTAAGGAAAGAGGAGAGGAAAAATGTTGTAAAGAATAATATGACAGACCAGAAGAAAACATCTGGAATATATGGTCTGTGATGGCCACAAGCTGATCCATGAAACACACCATGAAATTCTAAACATTCCTGAAAAGAGAAAGACTCCTTAAATTTATGTTTTATTCATTCAGTACATCAAACTAACTTGTAAACCTTTTGATATAAAATACACCTTTCACAATCACAAAGAGGGAGCTTTCTCCTTCATCCCTACCTCATCATGAAATGCTACAAATGTGTGGTGTCTGTTGCAGAAAAGCCAGAGTATCCATCACTGATTATTTCAGGATGCCGAAATGCTGGTAAACGCCCCAGAACAAAAAAACTTCTTTACATTCATCTCATCTCTATTTCTCAAAAGCATTGCTAGGTTGAATGTATAGAGACTGAGGACTAAGCCCATGAAAATAGACTATCAAACATCGACTTTCAAACAGACAAACATTAAAAAAACCCATAAAAAACAAAAAAAGTACCCCAACCAACAACAAAAAAAACCCCACACCCAAACAAAACCAAACATACCCTCAGTTTCTCCCACCTCTTTATTCTTGACTTTGTTTTGTCCTGATACAATTAAGGAAAAAACCTCTTAAATTACACTAACCCAAACTGTAAGGGAAAAAAGTTATAGTAAAATAGAAAAGTAAATGATTAATTTGAATAGAAGATCCAAATAGTTCATGATGTAGGTGGAAACCAGATGCCAAGTTACACAAAACAGCTGCAGACAGTTGCTTTTAGGCAACTGAATCCCACTTGAGAAACTACTTAACAAAAATGTTTCTTCCTAAAAGCCTTCAGTATCACTTCTACACAATAACTTTCTTCCTCTTCACCTAGCCACAAAATTATGTATTGTGTTGAAATATCCAGTTCAGAAGGTAATGCTTTCCACCTTCTCTTTCAAATGGCTCTTCTCCAATTCTTTTACCCTTCAATTTTCAAAATAATTATTTTCTTCCAATAAATGTTTAGGTTGTTTCTTTGATTTTGTCTGACAAACCAATTAAACACATTTGCTACCATATTTTAACTGCAGATACCATCTTCCAATCTTCAAAATATTTGCTTATCCTTTCCAGGAAATTTAAGGAAGTCATCTCCTGTTTGTTCACCTCATCATATTCATCTGCATGTCAGGAAGACTGTTCTGCCCACCAGGATTAAAGAGGCTACCTCAAGTAGACATTTATGAGATTAACATTTACTACCATGGAATTAGTCATCCAAACCACTACAATAACTGTCTGAAGTATTATGGGAGAAATAAACCTGTTAAAACAGGTTTATAAAGAAAACAGCATGGGTTCAAATCAAGTAGAAAACCAGATGAAAAATATTTATCAAGACTGATATTGTGTGGCTATACTCTTTATGCATATATAAACACACATAGAGCCTTTAGATACTCACAGACACTGTAAGGTTACTCCACGCTATATTTTCTGCAGACTTATTCATACTTCTCCACACCTGCAAAGTTTCATTGCTGGGTTTCTCAGGCTCAGAACACACACATCTGAAGGGAAGCAAAAAATAGTTTACATGTTTTTAAGCCACATGTGCCAAAATGCAGTGATTTCAAAAATCCTGAAGAGTTTAAACCAGAGATTAGTCCAACCTGCTATGACATACAAGACTCTTCTTCACATGACATGAACTGGGAATATTGAGGGGGTAGGATAGGATAAATGAAGAATCAAAGAAATGACTGCTCAGGAGGTATGACAGATTGGACCAAAAAAAACCTATTTATTTTAAAGAATTAGAAACAGGCAGCATGTTTGCCTTAGCTATATGATTGATTTGCCATTTTTTAAACAGAATGACAGCTGAAGAATAAAATTAAATAGATAATGTATGCAGACTTCTATATATTGTGAATTAAAAGACAAAGATAACCCAAATGCCACCACCTTCTAAGAAGCCTATATAAACATCTATTGGATTACGTCTAATGATTTTGACATAGTTGGAGTAACTTGGTGCAAATCGTGTTCTCCGACTGTGTACAAATCCAGATTTTTATATTTCTATAAAGGATAACATCCCACAAGAATCAAAACTTCACTTAGTACTGTACATCAATGTAAGAGAAAACAGAGATTGAAACAATTTCATTTTAAAAAATGGTATAGATGACAAAGTTTTGGCAATTCCTTTTCAAACTAGGCACGTTGATAGCCTCTAGACATTTCTCAAGTATTCTGTGAAATTTTGTTAGAGTCAGCTATTTATTTTGCATTTGGCATGCCTTCCCATCTACACACAATCAACATAGGTCATCCTGAATTAAGACACCATTTTTGAGTAGGTGGTGGGCTAATTGAAGACATAAATGCATAAACTGCTCAGATGTAAAGCAACTGCACATAAGCATTTTTAATAACTTTTGGAACAAGTAGAAGTGCACCTCTACTGCAATTGTTTGAGAACTCGGACTGCAGAACCCTTTCTGTCAGACAGGTTGACAAAAGCACATGCCAGTAAAATGGGATGTTTTCAAATAAAACTACTGAAGTACACCAAATGTAAGCTTAACATGTAAACATCTGTGTAGAAGAAGAGAAACATAATAAGCAAGAAATAAATCTTTTCCTATGAGATTAATCAAGATACTGAAAAGCAAAGGACCGCGAAATGACAAATTTGCATTCTGATAGTGTGATGGTAAAGAAGGAAAAAGCACTAAATATGCACCAGCAAAAAAGAACCTAGATTTGTCAAGCACAACTTCAAAAAATGAGAAGTAAATATACTTTTGTTTTTTAGCTGAATCTTAATAGTAGCAGGAAAAGAAATAGAAAATTGGTACAGAATATTTCCTGTAAGGTAGCTGAAAATAAGTAACTGCAAAAGCTACAAAAAAAACCCAAGTAACTTAAATTCATCCGAAGAGAACTTCAACAATAAGTATGACGAGGCGAAGAGAAAGCACCTTTAGTTGTCAGTCAAGGCAGTAACATGAGAAAGCATGCCAAAGGAAGACTGACAGACAAATTTCTCAAGATATGCTATGAAGATAAAGGATGCCACCAAATAGATAAGTGGAAATCCAGGAAAAGAAAGAAAAAAAAAGTAAGAAAATCTAAGAGTATTTGAGATAGTTTCTCAGGTCACTTAGCAGATGTTTGTTCTGCCCCTTATTCCCCATTGCAGGGAGAGGCCCCCCCAAAAAAAAGCGGGGGGATGGTGGAAAGCAATTAAAACAGGCCAATTTTTCTACAGCTTTGTAGCAAATCCAATCTAACTAACAAACCAAAGACAACATGCCTGACACCTCACAGAGCTAAACCAAAGACATGTCACACCTTCTTCTCTACACCCTCATGGCCTGCCTATGCTAGTACAGCAAAACACCATCAGATGACAAGACTCAGAAGACCTACAGTACAGTTTCTATCAGACTACTGAATTTAAAATGCTCACATGATTCCAGTGAGGTCCCAGAGCCACCGAACCAAAATGACAAAGTGCCAGGGGAAAGGGGGACATGAGGAAGCAGGGGTTCTCCCATGGCCTGCTCCTCACAACACGGCCTGGTCTTAACAGCTGCTCAGACAGGACAGCAGATGTAAATGCCATGTGCAAGTGGAATACAAGAAGCAGTGTGAGAGGGTGCTTGCCCTGAACTGATCACATTGAAGAGCAGGGTGATGATGACCATTAGCTGGGTTAAATATTAACGAAGGAACTACACGAAGATACTAGGGGTGGGAAGAATCATGAAGGTTACTACCAAAGAAATGTGAACATTTGTAAAAGTGAGGAGAGAACTGAGAGTGGAAAAACACAACACTCAAATCCCTGTTTGACACTGCCATAGGTCACCCTGCACGCATCATGATCTCTGCTTTGTCCAGGCAGAGCAGCACCCAGTGGGGTGGCAAGTAGTCTGGCTTCCAACTAGAGTCTGCCTCCAGCCTGCAACAAGCAGGGACTCCCATCTGAGGTGTATGGAGATGACCTCACAGGGAGCTCCTTCACCAGCATGTGACTTAGAAGGCTACAGAGAACCACATATAAATAATAAATAGAAATA
Source organism: Zapornia atra (assembly GCA_013400835.1). NCBI lineage: Eukaryota > Metazoa > Chordata > Aves > Gruiformes > Rallidae > Zapornia > Zapornia atra. Next base: position 33,936 of record VZTU01019635.1, on the reverse strand, counting down.
AAGAATATAGAAATAAAGCTAGAGGATGCACATGTCCAACAGGAGGGGGGCACTAGCAGAGAAAGCTGTGCTCCTCAGAAATGGTGTGTGATTGTAATCTGCATGTCTGGAGCTGGAGCATAAATATTGGTGTGGGTGCAATTAGAGTTTTAGGGGATTAGTAAAAGAAGGTAATTTTAAAATGTGTAGGTTCTTATGAATATTTTAGTGTCTCACACTGTGCTTTATTATCAGCTGTATTACTGATACTGATCTTAAATGTGTATCTCACTAACAGTTAACTGTGTTGGTGATGCATCAAAGAAAAGTCTGGCTTTCGATTTTAAATTACATGAAATAAACAGTTTCTCTCAGCAACAGTTAGCAGGATCTAGAGCATGTTGCATAGGATCATGTGCACATGGATTCTGAATGTTCCCAGAGGAGGAGACTCCACAACCTGAGCAGCCTGTCCCAGTGCTCTGCCACCCTCAGAGTGAAGAAGTTTTTTCTCATAGTCAGATGGAACTTCCTGTGTTCCAGTTTGTGCCTGTTGCCCCTTGTCCCGTCACTGGGCACCACTGAAATGAATCTGGCCCCATCCTCTTGACATCCACCCTTATTTAAAAGTTCTGACCTTTAATCTCCAGGCTGACCTTTAAGAAAACTGCAATTAAAGCAGACATTATCACAGCCCTTCATCCTTTCCAACCACTCATGGGTAACACAAAATATACAATTCCACAGCATCTTGATAGAATTTTTCTGAGGTTTCTCATTCTCATTCCACCCCCAGCATTCTTCCTACCCTTCCACAGAGAGGCACACATTGCAGTTTCAGTAAATTATACAACTCTATACTATAAATATTTTCTTTATGTATTTTACTACCAGATTAAAAACTTGATACTTACGAATATAAAGTCAGTTTATCCAAATCATTATGCATATTGAAGGCATAGACTTCTCCCAAATGAAAAAGCTTTTCCAATGCCTCATAAATAAATATGATGCATATTAGCGCTGCAAAAGCTTCCTCAGTAAATCGAGTGATGTAACAGACAAGGCTGCTGGCATCTGTGGCTACAAGCACTATGCATAAAAATGCAGTCCACAGACCAATGCTAGTTCGAAGGGAGAGGTAGGAAAGACCATAATCCCTGTTGTAAAGAAAGAAACAAAAGTATTAACTGAGCCAAACATCACCTATACTCCATTCTGGTTGAAAACAGAAAGTATTCACCACATTTCTCATCCTTGATGTTAGTTCTGAAGGAAGCAGAAACTTTTCTGTCTCATCTTCCTAAGTCAAGCAACATTACGAGGTGTTTCCAGGACTGAGAATGGACCCACTAGTTTGGGAAGCATCATGGTGATAATCTTTCCAGACACACCTAGATGCTTCCTCTGAGAGGGCAGGTCAATCCCTGCTCACCCCTGCAGAATCAAAGCCCACAACTCCACACAGTCAACATAACTTTTATTTAATCCCTAGCCACATCTTGTGACTGGTTTTCTCATTAAGGCTCACCAGTGCCTCACTGCTTTGCCAAACCATATCCATTTCTCAGTCTCTTGCTGCTGCATTAACATCTTCATGGACACCCAATGGTAATACGTCTGCTCTCAAATACAGCTATTGTAACAGGCAAGAAAGTTAGAAAGTGCATCACATCAATACAAACATCACTTACCTGCAAAATTTAAATAATATTTTTTCAAATACTAGAACTGGTCCGGTGCTCCCCAAAATAGTAAGAGGTTGCCCAGCAAAGAGAGAATAGGCAATCCCAGTTAATGAGGCTCCAAAGAGAGACTCTATTGCACTCTGTTTGGGGAAAAGAGACTGCTGTAACTATGCTGTCTTTCAGGTTAGCATTTAGCATCACATCTCCATAAATACAATTTTAAGATTAACTTAGAAACAAGACAAGATATAAAAAATATTGCAACTAATGTTGATGTTTGAGACAAGAGTAACAACATAGTTCTGCAGTAATAATACCATGGACAAAAGATTTTTGTAAACTTCATTCTCAAGAAACATAAAGCCATCCAAAACTAGGACAACAAGTTACTAGTCCTGCTAGCTATGGAGGAGAAAAATATCAACAATTACTACAAATTTTAAAAGGGTTACTCAGCATGTAGTTTATGGAAAGTATTGTGTATTTCTTTCTGCAAAGAAAATGGATATGTATATATATTGCAACATACCTGTACCAAAACATGATACAGTGTGCTGTATCATGCCCACATCAGTCAACCAAGCATTACAAAAGAGAAAAAAAAAAAACCTGACAGGCAGAGGTGCAGGGGAAATTACAGAACAGTATTGATTTATGTATACATGACACAAAAAATAGATGAGCAGTAAAACCAATGTCCCACCCGGTAATGCATTTCTTTTCAGTAAGATATCTGTTTCAGTTCTTGAATTAAATATTTTCATATAACATTTTCTGCTTAAAAAAAAAAAAAAAAGCTGTAAGGCCCTTCAAAAGAGAGGGGCAGGACTTTTTAGATCCTAAAATAATATCAAAAGTACTTGAAAATAGTTAACTACACCATTTACAACTATCAGAAATTATGGATTACACATTAAAGGGTTCCAGGTGGAATTAATTGTTTGCTATTTTGAATTATGCAAGCCTAAGAAAACAGTATTTATGCAAACTTAAGCCCCAGTTCAGGAAAACATCAAAAATCAGGCAAGATGGTTAGCTGAACTGAGGCTATTAAAAATGAAAACGAGTCCTTTGTTCATTATATTGTGGGATAGGATATAGATGTAATTTTATATATATATACACACACATATATATATGTTCCTTGTTCTATTACCTTTGAATTAATTGGTTTTGTTAGTCAATGCATTAACCTTGGGACTCTCAGCCAGGGTGGCAGGGACAGGAGTACTGTGGAGGTGATGACCTCTGGGAATGTGAGGGAAGGTTTCAAACACAAACTGTGTACCTTACAATGTCAGCTACTGTGCTTGAACATGGGTGTGCAGTAACTAAATTTTATATTCAATGATGCACACCAAGTATCTGAAGGCAGGAACAAGCCCGCAAACAATTCCAGATAGCTAAAAGAAAGAAGGTATTTAAGAATCAAGCTTTAAAGGAGCATATTTTCATAAACACACGATGCACATTAGAAAATTACATCAACATTTTGATAACCATTCCTATGTTTAGAGTGGCAAAAACAGTATTTCCTGTCAGCTTGAAGTGCTACATCAAGAACCTGAGTTAATAGCATTACTTGAAGAAGATACATACAACAGTTAACTAAATTTATTACAAGCTTAAAAAAATTGATCAAAGTATCAAGAAGCATTTTATGGCATCATAAGCTTTACCGGAATCTTAACGTTTTTAAGGGACATGTCTGAATGCCTCCTTCCCTCCCCCAAAAGGACAGAGCCTTGTTTCTTTTTGACAGATTTAAAAACAGAAAATGCACTTCAAACAAATTTACTCACAAGCCAATTGACACAAACACCAACTTACTAGCATTGTTGATGTTAAGTATTCTTTCCCTGCTCCAAAAAGCAAACTCCAATGATATTTTGATATAAAAGGTGCTGGCATACCAAGATTTTGTAGATGCATAACACATGTATATCCAAGTTGTTTCAATGAAGGGCATTTTCTGCTTGTAAATCTCAGTCAGTTTCTTTTATTAACAATGTACTATTAGTGAAAACACATACATATCCTGTTTGTTACTTCAGTACACAAATGACTGCTACCCATACACTGCAGGCATTATCATCCTCATAGGCCTACTACTCAAGGCCAGTGCATGTTCTCGGCTACCCACCTTGAGCCTCTGACTTTGCCTAAAGTAGGCCTAGTGGGATGGTGCACCTTTACTGCTATTCATTTTTTTAAAGTAGCCAAAAAGAAGGCAATGCAAGCCCTTTCTCAATTCATGAAGCCATTCATCCAATAAGGCAGGATAAACATTTTTTTTTACCTCCACTGTGCATCTTCTCCTGTTCACATGGGTTCCCCACATTTTCCACAGCAATTACCTTTTGGGGAAGATCTGCTTTGGGGCAGGCTAACCAAGTGCTGTGGGTAAATTCTTCAAATACAAGTATAAATAAATGAGACAAATGCACACAGTGACTTGCCTCTGAAGGTCTAAAAGCCTGGCCACTACATTCTTTGTACTCACTATTCTGCCTTGTGTAGCTTCTCCCAGGAGCCCTCCAAAAGTGATTACAGGAGACATACAGGCACAGTATAGGAAAAGAATCGAGGCCAGGCACTGCAGGCTTAATGCATCCTTGAAGTCACTCAAGAAAAAAGGTGCTTTCCTTTGGATGTCAAGTATCAAACCACCAAAAAGCCTAAATAGGTGAGATGAAACTCGTCAAACTGTACACTAAAGGATTCTAGCTAGTTCAAAACTATGGGCTACACATGACTGCCAGTGCCTATTGCCAGCACAAATTAGCTATTTCATAATCCAGATTAAACCATAACAATTTAAAAAGTAAATGAGAATTTTATCTATTCCAATTCAGTAGTACTCCAAATATAATCAAGCAGGTTATCCACATATTTTTAAAGCTGGCTAGGTACTTTTGTATATGGGCTAGATACTGAAAAAATATCTCTGCAAACAATTTATCTAAATAATGTTTTAAGTCAAATCTGGGTTTTGATACTGAAAGCAAGGAACAGATGAATATGCTAAACCTCAACCAAGACCACTGCATTGATACATTTCAATATTACTACTCTAATAAATTGATGTAGCTTTTTGATTCGAATTCTCTACGTATATAAGGGTCTATCGTTTTTGACAATGTTTTCATTTGGATGATAGAGGTATTCTAAAAAATACAAAACAAAACATATGTAAATCAGTTGAACTGTGTGAGTTATTAGCAAGAATTTTAAAAGCTTTTAGCTGTTTCCAGAAAATCTTCAGCACTTCAAAATACTAGCTAAAATTTGGACCTACAAAAAAAAAGGAAATTGATTTTGAATTTTATATGTGTATATATATACCATTGCTAAGAAAAACAATAATCTCATCTAGAGATAAGTCTGTGGGCAGGAATGAACTCTACATACTGCCTCTGCAAAAAGGCAAGAATTAGGTATAGCAAAGCCAAAATCATAAAAATCAACACAAATGTTGTAAAGTCCTTTTTGCAAAGGTAGTAGAAATATGTCTTTCATTTGGAAATCTGCCATTTTGGGGATAAAAGCATCATCTACAGAATTTCTCCGTTTGTTTAATCATTACTCTCTCATATGAGAATCTATGGTTTAATCTTAACCAGGTATTTCCAATGTTGGGGATGGTTTTTTGGCAAGTATTTCAGAATTTACAGCAAACAATGCAGCTCAACTGGAAGAAATCCCTTCAATTTTATTTTAGATCTAAAAGAAGCTTAATGAATACCTAACCTGTTATATTCCTTGTCCGTTTCATAGATGTTTGCTAAACCAGGTTTGCATTAATGGAAATTTTTAGTACCTAGCCCATTAGAGAAAATAATGTATTCCTGCTATAATTATGATAACTGCATGCTCTTGACAATTACAAATTAAAACCCAACTCTTAAAAATCAGTTAGTTAAATTAGGCAGCATCTTAATATGAAATCCTTCACAAATGTGTTGAGAAACATTGCCACGGACTTGCAAATGCTTTTAAGCAGACTGGCATTTATAGGCAAGAATCCAACACTTGGAAAGGAAAAAGGATGCGCTCTGACACTTATACCATGATTTTTCTATGTTCAAATGTCATCATTAAAAACTGTGAAGATTTATCACACTTATTTCTTTATGGTAGCTAGTGTTTAGGAAAGTGAACACACCTTCCAGTTCTCTCAAGTTCAGGTCCAGCATGATGGCCTTCTTCTTTGAGAGTCTCTCCTGTAGGAGCAGATCCATTAGGGAATTTAGGTACCTTCCTTTTCTCCTACAGGAAAAAAACAAAACAAAACATACTTTGAGATTGCCTTTACACTGAACAATTGAATTTACCAGGAGTCCTCCATTTGACAAATTCATCTTCTGTTAAACACTGATGACCAGAACTGTACAATACTCCCCAAAAACACAACATTAATACTGTTGTACCTTGCACAACAGTATTAATCTCCCATCTTTCTACAAGAAATATGTCCCCAAGACATGATGAAACAAAGCCCACTCTTTCAAGACACAGTAGAGGCTCAACCATGAGGCCTTGAAATTTTTTCTCAATGATTTCCAGAGCAGAAGCCTCCAGCTTCTAACAGAAATTGACCTCAAGTCATGACACGCGTAGTATTTAGTTGAAGTATAAATGAGAAGTCATTCCTCTGTTGAGCGAGCTGCTCTCCAGCTTCTCACAAATTTCTCAGTAGAGTTTTCCTTCTGAAAACCCCCAACTCTGATTATTTGCAAAATTAGTTAAGTGGTAGCTTCAGGCTATTCATGAATAAACTGCACTGCTGTCATCCCTTCCCTTCTACCCCCCAAAACCACCATGGAATTCGACATCAATGTCTTCTGAACCAAGAGCACTAGTCTCTCCCCCACTTTTGATCCTGGGCAGGAATTGCCTTTAGTTGCAAAGAGAGAGAAAAGGAAGAAATCAGAAACCTTCTTAGGTTCAGCTTCCACTGTATCTCATTTTAGACTTGAATCACAGCTGAGTGATAAGATCCACTTTTACCTATTTCATGAACCTTCTGTGAACATTATATGCTAGCCAATATACATTCAAACATTTCAATCAATATTGTATGCAAACTTTATAAAAGCTACAATATTCTTGCTGATCATTGTTAGATTAATAATAAATTTTATAGTATGAACTCAGGTACAATTTCAGACAATTCTCCCAAATGTCTCATGAACTCATTTCACTATTATAAAAGGAAATATAGTAAATAAAATTTACTTAAGAGCAAAACAAGAAACTGTTTAAGACCTTTTAAAAAAACCCAAAAAAATAACAACTTAGATGTATTTAATATACACTATTTAATAGTGTATACCCACTTTTTCTTCCAAATGTACGTAGGGTCTCTCCTGATGCTTTTCTAAAGTCTATACTCAGTACATAATTTATTTGCATTTGAAAAAGGCTTCAAAGACAAAATCATGGGGCCTCTCTTTTGGATTTTTTTGTTTATTTGTGTGTGGGGGAGGGTTGTTTTGTAGGGTTTTTTTTTCCTTTTTTACCTGGGAAGGAACACTTTTTGGTGGCTCAATTCGTATAGATGGATCCCATTCTCCTGGAGGCAGGACTGTCACTTGGTCTAAAAATTCATCAATTCCTGACAACAAATCATTTCGGTCTTTTGCTTTATAGGCAACATCATGGAAAACCTAGAAGAAGAAAGTACTCAACATTCACTTGAATTTTATTTTTTTTAAAGAGAAACTGATTACAGGTAACACTTATTTTTAAAAAGTCACAGGAATTTTTTTAAGTTCTTCAAAAACAAGGCTTTTACTTTACTTGCACAGTTTTGTACTAAGTACCACCTGTATGCAGATCCTATTGGAACATAAATAAGGAAGTTACATCTTCAAACTCAAAAGGAATATTGAGTTCATTTCTAAAATTATTGAAAAAATTAATCTTCAATATTCAGTACATCAAGGCTGTTCCTGAGTAATTCTGCCTTACAGCCACTTTGCCACTACGTTAAATCAGAACAAAAATACTTCAAATAACCTTCAAAGCAAAACACAAGTTTTTCTTAAGAATAAGAACTTCATTTTTCTAGCTTAATTAAAAGACTTCTTAAAGCACATGAAAGCAATCCTCCAACTACTAAAAAACCCACAGATACAATGCTTTACAGACTACTACACAGCAAACTCTGAATTTACAAATGCATAGTACAGGAAAAAAACCCCGTGAATTCCAAGGTGCATTTTATACATGGAGAGAGAAAAAAATGTAGTTTTTCTATAAAGAATTGTTTGCAGAAGATGGTCCCAAACTGCTTCTATACATTTGAAACCTGACCTGCTTGTCTCCAAAGATTCAACCATTAAGCCTTCTAATTGCAACACCTCTTAAGCCTATTTAGGTGTTTTTAGACCACTAAATAATTTATATTTTTCTGTTTCAATTATCTACAGTAATGCTAAAAATCAGGTTACCTAAAAAAATTAGAAGCTGCAACTAAAGCTTTGAATATTGAGATCCCAGACTGAACTAATACTGTAGCATCACAGAATCACGTCCAGGTGGGTTTTGAGTATGTCCAGAGGAGACTCCACAACCTCCCTGGGCAGCCTGTGCCAGCGCTCTGTCACCCTCAGACTGAAGTTTTTCCTTGTATTGAAATGCATCTTCATGTGTTTCAGTTTGAGCACCTTGACCCTTACCCTGTCAGCAGGCACCACTGAGGAGAGTCTGGCTCGTTCACAGGCTCAGTTGTAACACGATCAATGTCTGGTTTACATTTCCAAGCTTTAATCTTTTTCTGGAGTGAAGACATACTAGAATTTCTGCTAGATAACCCTGATAATTGCCAACAATTCAGTAGGTGGCGCTCAGTGCCAAGCCAAATATAAAACAACCTCATTTTGCTCAGTAAAATGACAATAGTCTTAAAGTCCAGGTTGCCCCGTACTCTTTAAACTCATCCAATCTGGGCTCTAAGCACATGACTTCAAATGCCCAGTAAAATTCTAATTTTAGAGTGTCTGGCCTCTCCTTGATTTTAAAAAAAAATTTAAAAACCTATGACAGACACACACATTCTTAAATTTTATGCCCTGAACACCTTGGCAATTTGTTGTGTCCTTTTTGACATACTGTGTCCAATGTATGGTTTTGGCATAGTGACCAATATTAGGCACAGTTCTATTTAATAGTTCTGTTTACTAATTTAATACAAAAATTAAATCCATATACCAAAGCTGATTTTTTTTTTCTTTTCAGAAATACATCTAGTATTTCTTCAAGAATATTAAGAGGAAAAAATAATTTACCATTATCTAGTTCTTTAACACAAGAAATACATAAGTTTACAGTACTTTATCAGTTTGGTTTGGGTTTTTTTAACCTGTAACTCCACAATGCATTAATGGAAAAAACAGTCAGTAAATACATTATCCTAGTCTTCTTTAACTACAATTATTTAAAATATATCACTCACATCATCTGTCATAAGAGTTGCTATTGATCTTCCAATTTCATGGTACTGTGGAGCTTTTCCTGCTGGTCCCAGCAACAAAAACAAAAACCTGGAGAAAGCGATCAAGATGAACACAGCTGACTCATCCAAATTTATTCAGACAGTTCTTCCAAATTAGTGTTTAACAAAATCTTAGTGGTGAAGTAAAAATAGCCTCTTCACCATTTCAGTTTCCTGCAAGACTATGACAAGACTTGCCCCAAAGTCATTAGTGGATGGAACTTTAATCCTGAACCAAAATTACTCGGAAATCTTAATTAAGCCTAAATTTTCAGCTTCTTATAATGCTGTAAATGTAGTAAATATGCACAGACTAAAGCTTAAATAATACTTCCTCTGGATTGCATGACCTGTTCTAGCTTCCCTGATGATCCCCTCTTCATGGGACTTAAGCTGCCCTCACTTGCTGTGGGCTGGGAATGTCACACAGCAGATGCAGAGGTATACTTCAAGCAACACCCTGGGCATACCCATATAGCCACTTCCTGGTCCCGTGTCAGTGGAAAGGCAGGGAGCATGTATTTTCAACATCAACAAAGCTAAAAGTGACATTTTGGGAAGGGAATCCAATCTGGGGGTGGGTCACAATATACATTAACAGTCAGTCATAATGATTATCACACTTTTTTGTTCTGTTTCTGCCCAGGATGGGGGGGTGGGGTGGGGGGAGAGTGTTTTGTTTAATTGAACAGGACTAGTATCAGGATACAAACAAAAAAGCAAACCTCAGTCATTCTTATAGAATCATAGAATGTACTGAGTTGGAAAGGACCAATAAGGTTCATCAAGTCCAACTCTATGATGACCTTTTTCCTACACTCCATGGAAACAAGGTTCCTAAGTACAACCAAGATCCTAAGTACATTTGAAAAAAGTAGTAACTTGTTTCACTTCAGAGTAGAAAACCCTCAATGTTATTTTTCCTCTGCAAGCTGACTACCCTAACTGGAACTTGAGATTGTATCTTCAGAGTCAAGTTTGCTATTCTAAATCTGCAAGTCTACACCATTCTGAAAAATTTAGGACAGGATAATTTTAGGCACACTAAAATAACCTGTCTGCAGAAATTTTATGAGCATTATGAGCAGTAACATTAACTACCCCTCAGAAAATTTTAACATCTATTTATAAGAACACTGCCAAGTTTATTTTTGCCTTCCATTAGAGTATATAGAATGAAAATTATAAACAGGCACTTTGATAATTTTAAAACATTTAAAAAAACACACCAAAAAACATTAATGTACAAATTTATGCCAAACACCACAGAACAGCCCATTACATCAATGTGCACAGAAAATGAAGTGTCCTTCGTGATGACTGATGAAATGACCTATCTGCATCATGGGACTTGCATTTTAACATATTGCTCATCTGTGGTAAATACACCCACAGCTTACTTGGCAGATGCATGATTTTTGTGGGGGGGTGGGTGCACCAGGCTGGATGGCATATTGCAGATTGAAAACAGATGTATTAGCTGCAGGGACCCTAGTGTCAATTATATAGATTTAGGCATATAATAAAAAAGGTTTTCCACCACCTAGGTTATTCATATTTCAATACAGTTTCGTTCGGACTCTTCCTCACTGTCACACTGTGTTGTACTGAATCACAGAACGTTAGGAGTTGGAAGGGACCTCAAGAGATCATATAGTCCAACCTCCCTGCTAGAGCAGGATCACCAAGAGTAGATCACACAGAAGATGTCCTGCACTGAAGGGAACAATCTTCATGGCCTAATCTTCACGGCCCATCTTTTAAAAGGCAACACAAGCCTGGAAGACTCATTGCTTTTACTCCAGGTAAGCCATCAGCTTCAGCACTTGCTTAAAGCAGCATTATTACATAACTTTAAAGCATTCAGAGAAATTTTATGGCAGATAATATTCCTTCAAATTTTGCAGCAGATGACCAACATGTTAAACAAAAGCCTACATTTCTTGAGTTTAGTAAGAGTATGCATAGAAATTATTTGAGAACTTAAGTGTCGTTATCTTATTGTATAAGTAAAGCCAGACTTTTGAGGCATTTATTTACCGTGTAGGAACTGGAACCTCTGTGAGACCTGAGAGGAGCACAGCAGGGGAGAGCCTCACAAAAGCAATAATTGGTCTTTCTAAAAAATCTACTTCTCCCACTAACACATTTGATGCTTCTGCTCCTGAAGGAATTTTCCTCATGAAGTTCATATCAACCTATTTGTACAAAGATGAAACAAGTGTTTATTCCCTTACATTTGTTAGCAGAAATTCTATGACATAAGTTTAACAATACTTACTAGACATTCACGCTACAAAGAAAAAAAAAATCAAAAATCAAATTAAATATCCCACAGTACAGAAAAGACAAACATATGTAGAAAATGCCAGTCAGCCCACTAAAAAAAGATCTATTTTCTAAAAGTTAGAATTACTACCACCTACTATATCCTAGAAGACTCCAAACTGCATAACCACCTTTCTAATATTACTTTTAACGACAAACATTCCGTGATAGGACATAACCAAATATCTATGCACAATTAACTAAGGAGAGTTCATGTAATTACACATGGTTTCTAGAATGCAATTAGTTATTTCACAGCCATACATTCCAAATGTGTCATAATTTTGGAAAATAATTTGAATGTTTACATTTTCATCCATAAAAAGATGATAGCTGAAAAATTTTAACTTTTATTTCTGTACATAATTATACAAGAGCATTAGAAAATGGTACAGCACATGAACTCTGTTCACATACATACACACACACAGAGGCACCAGTTACATTGCTATCTAGAGAACTTACAGATGGCCTCTTGAGTCCCACACCAATTGTGCCACAACTACAGTGCCAGGAGGCTGACTCCTGCCCAACAGGAGACAAGGCAGGTGTACAGAAGGACAGGCCAAGCAAAAACATAAAAACTGTGACAGAGGAGCAGGAATAAATGGCACCTGCCATGATTAGATGAGAACTACAATGTAAGTTAGCTTTCCTTAAACACAATTATTCAACTTGGCAAACCAATTTTCTTACAGTGTTTCACAGCACAGAAGATTAATATAACATTAATAAAACATATAAAGTAAATCTCCATTAAAAGCTCTCTTTGGGGAAAAAAAGTTAGTCCTATAATAAAAAAAAAAATTACAAAACCATCTACAAAATTGTTTTCTTAAGATTCTTTATAGCAAATCTGAAAATATCTCCCTCTGCATGAGAATGTACAGTGGCTGCACTCTAAATTTACTGCCACAATACTGAAAAGATCATAAAATGAAACAAAATTCAGTCCCATTAGGAAGTTTCAAAAAATTTGTCACCTTTAGCCTATGCCATATTCTGACACTCATACATAGACGTTAAAAACACAGCACATGTGTCTCAAGTACACTTGTACACAGTGTATTAGTATGTATTATGTAGTATTATGTATTAGTTACAAGAGGGCAGTTACAACCTCACATTTCTTGTTACTTATGTTACTGTTACTTACCTTACTAAAATCTACTGTGCTGTTTTCTCTGCTTCCTCCTGTCCCAGTACCTTTAAGGTCTGCACTTTTCCCAGTGTCTAAATTTCCAGGTGCTGACTGTGGGGATGCTAACAACCCTAAATTAAAACAAAGGAAGTAAGTTCAGAAGGGTGCATGAAGTGAGCTCGGTGTGCGACACTACCAGAACTCAATGTGGCAGCTTGCTTAAAGCAAATGTGCAAGTTATTCAGTAGGAGTGCCCTACATTAGTACGATAAATGCAACATTAACATGTCACCGTGTTGTCAAAATAATGGCATAATTAAATAAAAAGATCAAAATTAAATACTGCCCAAATGATGGCCATTTGCAGAACAGTCACCAGAAATCAAGAGCTACTTGAACTGCAGAAAAAACCAGCAGCTATTTAATCATAACGACTCTAATAATTAGTAGATAGAATCTTCCCTATATTTGTAAGTCCTTGAACACCAAAAGCAAACACCTCTGCTATCTAGCCTGCTGCAGAGCAATTGTTTCAATTGTAAAAAGCTTCATCAAGCATCAGGCTGCAACTACAAGGAATGATACCCTGGGTAATTAACTAAACCTGTACAAGCAAATAATGTACTGCATGAAGGATAGACAGCTTGCAAACCATGATTTCAATCAACAGACCAAAGCTTCAACTCTTAACTTGACCAGCTGCTACCGTATGAAACCGTGCCTCTAACCTATCAGCTGAAGAGGCACGTACAATGAAGTTATTCAAGCTGAACATACAGTTTCCCTCTAACAACTCCTTCGAGACAGAACCGTTTTATGTAGCTTGCTACACTACTAACACCACCCAGCTGCAGGTTCAGAGAAGAGTGCAAAGCACAAGTAACCCAGGTATTCATATACACTGAGTTCCATGTTGCGCCATGGCTATCCCTACCCAGCTATCATTTAAAAGCTGGTCTAGGCATGCACGGCCAAGCCCAAATCCCATCTTTTGTTTTACAGAGCTTTTACTTTTTCAGTTTAACATGCACTAGAAGTGTGTTTGGCCTCGCTTGTCTACACTAGACCTTTCAGATGTGGTGATAAAACATGCTTTAACATGTTTTCAAAACTACATATAGACAAAGTCTAAACCATGTATTACATGTAGAAAGTTTGTATCTAGGTCAAGTGTCACTAGTCAAGACAAAACTGAAGCCCTCAACTGGCTCCCTTTTGGCTATTGTTCCACCATAACTACTACTACCTAACTACTTGCATCCCTCCATACTTATCATTCAGCAATATAATTCAGCAATTTGACATATTTAGCATTTAAATGGTAACTGAATTCACTTTATTTCATCCCCAAATTTTTTTCCAAAACACTCTTTCTAAAAGCCATCATTTCAATCAAAAAACATGCAGGTCCAAGCCTTTACTAATACTTTTCATTCTTACAGTTCATAGGGATATGAGTGATGTGGGTAGTTATTCCTAGAGCAAAACCCAAATGAAGTTAATAAGCTGTCATTTCCTTTGTGAATCCTAACATGCATACATCATTAGCTAACACTATAAATACTACATTCAGTTAGTTGAACCAAAAAAACTCAAAACCCAAACATATTCTACCCTTCTGCTCCAAGTTGTATGTTATTCACAAGAATAACTAGCAGCAACTAACCACCTATGAAATCAGGTGTTAAAAGTATTTAATCACCTAAGAACTAATGTTAAGATGTGTTTGTAGAAAAACAAATTTTAAACAGCTGTTGCAGAAGAAAAGCATAATATTAACATTTATACATATAAACTTTTTTCAGTTTTCCCCTGCTACATAACAATAAAGGTACCTGAAGATATATGAGTAACAGAAGATGAGCAATAATGCATCGGTTCGCACTTTTTGCAGATCCCCTGTGAGCAAGAGCAACCAGGGACTAGAACAAAAAGTGGAGAATCAAGGAGAACAGAGAATAAAGATCCTAGAAACTAGCACAAAGTAGTTTATTATTTCAGTACTACGGTGCTACTGGTTCTTTTAAAGTTTTGCCTTCAGAATTTCTCCAACTGTTGCCAGTTAAGGTTCACAGTTTTAGCACTGAGGAACAGACAGATGTTCCTGTATAAGTCATGTGCAAACACTTCTCCTTTCTGTTGGTCTTGCAGTTGGACAGACTGCTGCACACACATGAGAATACTGCTTAAAGGTTTTCAGACCTGAACAAGCACTCCCATATGATACTGCACGATCAACCTGATACTTGCAGGGAAAGTCAGAATAAAAAAAAATTATAATCTCTAACAGCAAAACACTTTGACTAAAATCTCATGCTAGTAAAAGTACGTATTTCCTCCTCTTCTCCAGTTCAGTATAGATACAGACTCAAAGGCTGCTGCGAAAAGGAAGACTACCTAGTAGTTTTTCCATACCGTGAGACAGAGAAATTCATCCAGTCTTACCAAGCCACCAAGGGGATCATTAAAAGCACACAATACTCTTCCTGATGCTGTTATACAGATATACCTCCTATCTCCTTCAAAAAACAAATTAATCAAAGGTCTTGAGTAAATTTGGATTAAAGCCTGGTAAGATCACTCAAATTAATAGTATTCATAACTACACCTTCACTGAAGATCATGTGCACCTTTCTAGCCAACCACAGTTAGTTTAATACTGTGATCACAAAAATCTGATGGACATTATCTACTGGAAAAAGAAAGCAAGAAGAATACAGACATTTGCCTCACCTCCCTATTTCAATTTTTTGTTCTGGGGTTTTTATTTAATTGTCTGAGAAAATAAGGTACATTCAACCCCTAAGCATGACTGTTACGTTTATGTAGGCAAAATTTATGAAATACAAAACTTTTAAATATGAAGTCACACTGGATTTGTATCTGAGGAAATAAAAATCAGTTTTAAAAAATAAATTCCAATACAACCTTAATGTGAAAAAAGTTACTCCTAGAAGGCAAATATGTAAACCTTTCTGAATGACTATTTTCAGTAAGCAATTATTGTAAGAGCAAAGGTTTTCTAAACATTATTTTACTCAGTTTTAAAGTGCATTTGTCAGTGAACTAGAAGACACCTTAGAATTGGCTGCTTTGCTGTTGTTCACAGATATTAATAAATCTTAGTGATGCTGGTGAATTAAGAGTGTTCACCTTTAGCCATGAGAGAGCCCTCTCCTAGCTCTACCTACAGAACTCATTATTCAACAGTTTCAAAGATAGTAAAACAAAAGCTGTTCTTGAACTGATGACAAAGGGAAAAAAATCATTAATGAGAACCCTCTGCCTGGTTGACTTACCACAAACTGATGAGTGGTAGGCTGAAAGCATGCTCCTCTTCCCTCAATTTACAGTAACTACCATGAAGTTCAGTAACCTTCCAGCTATTTATAAAGACTAAAAAATAAAGTCTCTCAATAGCACCAGGCCAAGGATAGGTGAATATTAAACAGAAGACAGCCATCTATTAGGAAATTAACACAGTTCCTAATGCTCACAGGAGGCACAGCCAATTCTATCATACAGACATGGAAGAAGTACTCAGGTTGCAACATTCTGAATTACTAGAGGTAATACAGACTATAATCAATAGCGGAATGGACCAAGAAGGGTTTGGTTTTTTTTGTTTGGCTGAGTTTTTTTAATTAATACAAGGAAGATGAATACTTCTTCAAGGTTCCTTCTGGATCTGTCTTCCAAGACAGATTAGTCCAGTTGTAGCCCTGAAGTCATAGTCTGAGAATGCTTCAAAGGCATCTCTAAGGAAAATATGTCCTTCTGTGGTCAGATGATTTCTTCAATTTATAAAACGGGGGGAAAAAAACCAGAAAAAAAGTGTCTCCCATCATTATTGGTATTCATCTTTCTCTGTAAAGACATTTATTTATAGATTAACTGGGAAATTATCCCTTTCAAATGTTTCTTTTATGAGAGAAGTCCCCTTGAGGCACAAAAGCAATTTGAACATGACTGGAGATTCTGGTGGAAAGCTTTATTAGTGATAATAATAGCATCAAGTATTTGATCTTCATTTGTTTGTCTTCTGTTGGGTTCTAAAGACCTTGGGTCGGGCATGCTGTCATTCCTGTCAGAAGAGTAGAGAAATAAGAACTGGAAAACTAATTACAGCTGTAATTCTACTTCTGTTTTTTAATTACCTTTGAAATATCACCCATGAGGGAGAATGATCTTCATGTGAATTCCCTTACTTTCCCATAAGGAAGTTAGAGAAAGAGTTTTTTGTGTGCCTTTCTGAATTTAAGTAAGGGTGAGGCCCTTACTCCAACTCAAGATGACGGCCTACAACATAGTTTGCACTCTCCTTTTCAGTGATTTGGCTGCAAAATGTAAAAAGCAGATATAAGCACAGTGTTTTCTCTGTCAGCATATTTTCACTGTTACATGTAACGGTGTGCTCTTCCTTATTAAAGTAGTGAGGAAGGAAACCGAGAATCACCTCACTGATGGAAGATTTGAGTGAAATCAGCTCCTCCCTCTCACCTCCAGGCATAAAGCTGGCAAACCTATAAGCTACATTGTGGGGAAAAGAAAGGCAGAAGCCTGAAGGCTAAAAACAAAGGTGATTTCCACCACCCCCCCCCGCCCCTTTGAAAACATGATCTAGCTAGAAGAATCCTATGTCTTTTAAATGATTGAAGAATGCAGGGGTTATGAAACATTTGCTAATGAAACAATCAAAGAAACAGAACTTTCCATCCTTTCAACTTATACATCTACATACCTTTATATACATAAAGAACAATCACTTTGCAAGACAACAAATATATCACTGAGCTCTGACCTACAATTATAAACTCCTAACTACCTTATCCTAACTTGCATATCAAACACAACAACAGTTATCAAGTGTCCAACGATGAAGCTGTGTGCTAACGCACAGCTATCTGGAGACAGCTGCAGACGAGCTGAACCTGCTAGTTCCATCATAAACTACTACTGGTTTTAACGGCCCTGGGTTTTAAAAGCACAAGAGCAAAAGTAAAACTGTCTGAAGACTTCCCAATGCAAATAAGCTGCGAATACCACTGATCATCACATCCTTCCTGGCTCTCTTGATGTTTTATCTCTAATACTTCACTACCTCTTTAGCTGTAGCCATGTCAGGCTATCAAAGCGCTGGTTTAAAATGTTAACCACTGACAAAAACAACAACGCAAAACCTGACATGGACTGTAGGTGAGTGAAAAGAAAAGGCCACCATTTTTGACATATTGCTTATATATTATGTTTTAAAACCATATTCCTTTTTAATGACACAAATGAAGGTTAAAGAAATTTTTTTTGCTGGCTTTAGTTAAAAGCTAAAAAGTTAAAAATGCTGAACGAGAACACAGTCACAACTGAGAAGAAATAAAACATGCAGGCAGAGGTAACAGTAGTCATATTCCTTTGTGCCCATGTTACGTGCCAAAAACATTGCAATGCAAGTGATCCAGATGCAGAGAGCATCACACACGGACAGCTTAAACTTTGATAGTTGCCTGGTGTTTTGTCAATATTTTCCTCTGTCTTCTTTTCATGGCTTTCCTGCACTTCTAAGTCCTCCTCAGGTGGGTGGATTATTACTGAAGGAATATCATCACTGGCAGGTGACACCAGCAATTCCTTGCCCTGAAGTGGACTTGGCTGGGCACTTGTGGTTGGCGGGTGGCTGCAGGTAGGACTGGAGGGTGGTGTGTTTTGAGGGGTAGTTACAGGGGTTGTACACCTTGAGGTTGCCGGAGTTCCAGCTCTTGAAGAAGGAAGAAGGTAATTGAGAAGAACTGACAAACGGTTTTCTCCTCTCAGGGAAATATTTGAGGCAGAGAGACCTGTTCGCAAAGAGTGGCGGGAGGCTGAAAGGCCTTCCCCTGAGATAAAACAAATGAAACACCATGAGGCTTACAACAGGGGTATACTAAAAACACACAGACACAAATATGCATTAACAATTTACATAGTAAATTGCAAGCTTTACGGGCCAAAAGTGTCATACTCATGCAAGTAAGACAAGAGATAAGAGCAAAACTTTTTTCAGACATTAGAAAAGTCAGAAATAACTGATGAGTACTAATTATTAGAAAGCCAAAGATATGTGGGAGAAGATATTACCTGAGCGTCAGTATAACTTGTTAATATAACCCTCCCCAAAATGGTATCTCTTGAAACTGACTCTTGTATTTTCCTAGAAAAATTTTATTCCAAATTGCACAGCAGCTACCTTTAATGCCACCCAAAAAACATATTAAAAATTCATTAGCAGCCAAAACATTACAAGACCTCAGTTAACCGCATCCATTATGTACAAAAAACTTTAAATATTTTCAAGTTTAACATGATCAAACATATCTAATATTAAATGCAACTACCTTCCTACAAATTGAAACAAGTTTCCTAGCCAGCTGTAGTCTCAATATGTATTTCTGAAGACAGCACCAGGATGAAATACATAGCTTCTTCTCTGCTTCTTGTTGCTGTAACTTACCAAATACCCCCAACATTTGCCTGAAACTATACATACTTCTCCCAAATCCTTTGTTACTTTCCTTGCCCTATCCAGCTCCAATGTCCCTCTTATTTCATAGGAGGATATAAATATAGTCTTGTTGCAGCTCCCTCAGATTTAAGTTTGTAATGGATTTTAGTTCTTTCTTAAGCAGGGACAGAGACTGTCTATGATCACATCGGTATTTCTCTTACAAGCTTTAGCAATACCATTCCTCACATTTACTAGAAACACTGTTCTTAGGATGGTCTTCTTGAGAAGAGCACCGATTACTTCTCCGACAATCCCTGAAACCAAAACCATGCTGTTCTCACATACCATGCCATCAAGCAAGAAAACAGCAAACTAGACACATTTAGTCCCAAATTTATACGAGGCACTACACACAGACATCAACACACTGAACAACAACCCTAGAATAATTTACAACAAGGAGGCGCAAAAAGTATGCCAGGTAAAGGTCACATATATTTCTCTCCCCTTCCTCCCCAACAATGGAGGTATGGATCCTAAGAATACAAACTTAATTAAAATTCAAAGCCTCAAAAATCAACTATTAAAAGCAACAGATAAGAGGACCAATAAACTAAACTGGTTGATTTTGTCTATGTTAATCATAATGGTAATAAATAGATTTCTGTCAGTATACCTGTGATGAATCATGAACATCAGCTGTCCTAACACAGGGATGTAAACAGGAGCCTAAAAAGTGCTATGCACATATGCATATTTGGTTACCTGTTTATTAGAGGGTAACCACAGGATTGTAAGTAAATGAGTGTATGTTAGCAAAGGGTTCACCATGTTATACTGGTTTCTTATTTCAGCATACATGCCATATTATTTTGTAGGAATATTATTAAAAATAAAATCTACTGAAAAGTGGAAGTAATACATGAAAACTGACTAGCAAGAAGAGACCTCAAATACAAAATCTTCAGTATTACACCTGGGAACACAGGTGTTCAAGCACATGTGATTGATCAAGCATATATGTGATTTTTATGTTCGCTAAACAAAACAGGAAAGTCAGAAGTTACAGAAGGAATTATGCTCTTATCTAAGTTAGTTATATTTTCATTCTAGAAAAAAATGATTCTGAAACTATTAGGGACATACTTAAGCATGCATCATACATTAACCAGCAAACAAATAATAAC
Organism: Zapornia atra; assembly: GCA_013400835.1. Classification (NCBI taxonomy): domain Eukaryota; kingdom Metazoa; phylum Chordata; class Aves; order Gruiformes; family Rallidae; genus Zapornia; species Zapornia atra. The sequence continues at coordinate 13,637 of VZTU01019635.1, read as the reverse complement.
AGCAAGCTTAGACATTTGCTGGAGTATACTCCATGTATGTACCATTGAACTGAGAGCTCCCAAGAAGCATTTAGTTAATTGGAACACGTTAACATGTTCTAAACAATGAGGCATCTTTCAAGGCAGGAAAGGAACTTCACTTCAAGGAGTGATTCATGGAATCAGTACTATGTTCTCACTAGAAAAGTTTCAGTTTAAATTTTATGTGTCTTAATTAATGCAAGGCAAAAGAAAACCTAAAAAAACAGAGACGAAAATAGAGGCCATAAGAAATGCAAGAATAGAAGTATGCTGCCCTGCAGTATATATTGCTATTTGGACTTTGGAACAGGGTATTTAAAGCAAATGTACTGATATCCAGAATATTTTCAGGAATTGGTTCAATAAAAGATGTGGTACAGCCTATAAAAATATTGCAAATGACTTTCTTAGATGTGGAACGTTTCCCCCCAGTTAGAGCCTTTTCTACAAAACGAGATAAAAACAGTGTCCTATGCTAGAAGTAATTTCTTAACCATTAGCATAGTGATTTTTTTCTAGTCATATTAATAGAACATCAGATTAAAAACACAGTAATTGCCAGCATCACTGAACTCATGACATGACCACAAAATGTATCTCTAATATAAAGGCTGAATAAGCAAGTAGGATCCATCTGATAAACATATAAAGCTATGCCACGATGCTGAAATTCCTCAAACATTACACATTTTATTCAAGCATATCCCAAAAAACACTGGGGCCAATGTAGGTCTGTTTCTAAATTTCAAAACAGTAACGCATGCTACATATACAGGCAAGAGTAGAATGTTTGAGTAAATTAAAAATATACAGAATCATCATCCATAGCACACACTGTTACCATTAGTTTTTTTGCTTATTGAGAAGGAAACACTTATCTGCTATTATCAGCTGAATTTTCCTTCATCTCCCAGTGAGAATATTATTTAACAGGTTAGAACAAACTGGATGCTACAACTTATCTCACCATTTCGTTCAAGCAAGTGAGGGTCAGAATGTTTCTTGCCTATATCTGCAAAAGACCGAACCAGGGGAATCCGATTGCTGAATTTTTTCTCATTCTGATGATGGTGCCTTTTTAGAAGAGCCTCTCTCACATTCTCTCTTATGGATTCATCCAGCTGGCCAGAGGCAATCATGTTGTCCAAAACCATATCTACATAAGAACAACAAACAAACAAAAAATTCTTATATATATATATAAAAATAACTCTATCAAATTTCTCCTTCACCACACTCAAAACACTGCAGTTGCACCAAACAATAACTAAAAAAACAATCTCTATAAAAAAAGTCTTTTCTTTAGCAAAGTCATCTTAAGAATCACCAAGAAATTTTCAAAGGTATCACTAAGCAAGCAAATGTGAGAAAAAGGAAAGGACAACATGCAGATCCAAAAGACAGTATTTGTTAGCAGCCTCATTTTAAGAAGTTACTTAATATTTTGTAGTTTTCTGTCATTTACCTCAAATTTCAACAGCAACTTCCTTTCAAAAAACAACCAAATAAACCCCCCAAAACAAAACACACCTATGCATTCAACAACCTTGCACTACAAATGAACACACAAAGACAGAAACACAATGGAGAACAGACTTCATATGATAGTCTTAACATGGTGTTCCCTTTTTTGAAAGTATAAAACTATGCAAAAGTGAAAGTTATTGTAGAGTGAGTTTAATACACTAAGTCCTCTGTAACCTTCAGATGCACTAAGTTCCTGAGGCTCTCTACCAAGCTTCATGCAAATCACATGCTTTAGAAAAGGAAGTGTAAAACAAGACCTAGTTACATCATCTAAAACTAAATAATCAGTTGTCAAGCAACTTTATTTCGAAAGGGCATCTCATAAGCATGCTCATGCCAGGAAAGAAAACCCACACATCTGGGAAAATATCTGCTGCAATTTCTTAACTGTCTTTTTATTTTTTCAATTAATAATAATTAAATTTGATAGTAACTAAAAAAAAAACCAAACCCAAACACGAAAAACCCACACCACAACCTGCACAAATCAATATAACCTATGTGTATACTTAAAATGTATTTTGCCAGGCTTAACTGACTTACCAAGAACCTAACTGTATTGGTAAATGGCAATTAAATAGAACTTTTCACAATGAAAAAGGTTATGGCTCAGAACACAGGAAGGCAATACCAATTTCCTGAGTGAATTTCAAAGATGTCAAAACAAAACAAAAAAACAATTCAAGCACTGCCAAAGTTTTCAATGCCAAAAGACTGTCCTTCACATACACATTGGTCAGCCCTAAGCCTAGCATGATCACTGAGAAAGCATTCCACTTTGTGGTAACTGTGGCAAGAGATACTGGGAAAATTATGTAAAACTAGTTCAAAGGCATTTAAGCTAGGCAGGTGTGTGTGTATATGCATATAAATATATGAAAAGGTCTTCAAAGCTGATTTTAAATGACCATGTGATTAGTGAGGACACTTAACATAGTAGGTCAAACAACATGTACAAGGTTTATTTCTGCTCACCTCTTATAAAGGTGAGAAAAATACCAGATGTGCAACAATCAACTGCACTAATGGCATCAAGTTAACATCAGCCAAGTTATGATTAATAATTATGGTACTAAAGTGCACAAATGTGTCTTAAAGTGTTCTGGCAGATATTTATATTTCATCTGTAGAAACAAAGACAAAGAACATATTCAGGGATTAGAACATAAAGGTAAATTCTGGGCCTTATCCTAAAGTAGGTAAAACAGGAGGTCCTGATCATCCAGTATAAATCCTTGTAAGCAAAGTTCATAGGATCAGGTCTTTACAACCAGCTGAAGAAAAATGCAGTAAGCATGCACATGCCTATTTCTTCAATATAGTATTTTCAAGACCAGAAAAAGACACCATCAAGAACACCTCATTATACATTAAAATTTAGAAGTATTTTTTAAAAAAAAGTTTTGCTGCAACCTGCAATCTCATCTAGTGTGTTTGCTCTCATGTCCAACATGACCGTCCCGTTAAGAATACAGCTTCGCAGTTCAAAGAGACTGTGCAGAGACAGAGTTGCTACATAAGGCTTGCTCCACCGGTCACCACCATCTTCAACATCCTCTTCAAATTTTAGCCACCTGAAATGCAGACACATATTTTAATTTCTCCTGGAAGACAGACAATTTGGCAAGCAATCACAGTTGTCCTCGTGGCTTCTGTATGACATGTAACATGAAATCCCATCAGCTCATATCAGCTTTCATCTTCTTAGGCAAACCAACTGACAGTCGTGACATTTTTATCAGGCCTTTTAGTCAAACTTAACTGTTTTAGATGTCTCCTGTTTTCTTTCTTTTGGTTTGAACAATACCTGTCTATTCATGAGTTCTTGTGAACAGTGTGGGATTGTACCTCTTACTTGGTTCACTATCTCTGTTTCATTGGTATTTTAGGTCTAGAAAGCTGTCTGAAACACAATGTACACCATATGTTCAAGCCTCCTAGGGTTCTAAGTCCGACATTTAAGACCTAGGTAATAGTAATAATTATAACCATAAATTAGTCTTCATTCTGACTCAGAGGCATTATATTATGTAAATTGAACCTCTGCAAAAGCTAGCCTGCAATAAAATAAATGGAAGTAATAAATTCTTCTGCAATCAGTACAACACATATGTAGAAGGAAGCAACTAAACAAAATACTACCTAAGAAGAACATAGAAATACTGAATTTTCTTTATGTTTGAGAAAAAAAAAATTGACACTAACACATCAAGGAATAATAGACCTCAGAGATCTTTGAGATTGTAAATATTGTGCTCCAGTGACTGAATGTTTATCTTTATGTATAAGTAAATATATGTGTATGTGTATATAGAATATATATTAAAATATGTTAATATAGAATTGTGTATATATAATAATATATGGCTATATTTCTAGATGAATGCAGCTGAACCTTTCACGGTGCTTGGCATAATCAGTTTTTGGAAAGTCAACACAACATCAGTGTAAGACTGATGATTCTCTAAAGAAACCATATTGATTCTTCCAGAGTTAGACAAAAAGTAATAGTTCTCATTTCCTGAGCATGAATTCAGTGAATAATTGCTATAATTCAGGAAAATTCTAACCCAGATCTGCTTTGCAGCTCTATGAAATAAAAACAACTAGAAGATATACCTTGAAACCATCTACTTCTAGCATACCTAGCTGTTTCTTTCCATTCATATTCTTCTCCATCCCTGAAGCAAAGTTCATCCATTTCAGTGAAGAGATCATGGGGAATATGTTCATCATCATCTTCAGTACCCAAGATGAATTGCACTCGTTGGGATGGCGTGTCTTGAAGAAGAGAAGAAAGTGAAAAACTGAAAGAATCCATACTTATATTATGCAAGAACCACCACATTAGCAGGTAAATTTCCTACTCTCAGTTAGAAATACACAGCACAATATCCTCTTCAGGAGTAAAAAGCAACAAAAGAAACATGGCCCTTTCTTTAAAGAGAGTCCCTTTTAAAATTTTACATAACACAACTGAGTATTTTTAGCTCTTCTTTAGATTGACAATATAAAAATAAACATCCATAGCAAAATCAGTAAAAAAGCAAAAATAAGTGTATCAAAGGAGTAGAAACTTTTTTTCACTTTGTGTCGTGATTGTATCCTTTGTTCTCAGACTCTAATGAAAGGAGGGGGGAAAAAACCACACAAAAGCCCCCACAAAACATTTTGAGGGAAAAACCCAGCCTGACTTAGGGATTGGTTGCCCTAGTAATAGTTAAAATTGCTACAGCTTTTTTCCCCCCTCTCTGCATAGTGGGTAGCGAGGCACTCATTGTCAGAGCAGCAGATTTTTCAAGGGCCTGTTTGTACTTACGTTGGATGGAAAAAACTATTCGCTTTCTCATTGCATGGTTGGAACACTATACATAAATTAGCATAGGAAAGTAGAAACTACACAGCTAAAATGTTGAGGAAATGTTTTAACCTCTTGCAGTACAATATCTAGTGCAACAGGCTCAAGAAGTTGTAAAAAAATGTAACTAACTTTATTGGTCAGATATACATAATGCACTTCATTCTATAAGCAAAACTTTAAGAAGAAAAACCCAAAACCAACAATAAAAAATATCTCTAAAACCTTCTGCTTTGATACCTCCACACAGATCTTGTTTTAACTCAAGGGAGAGCTTTCAAATTACAAGGGTCCAATAATGCAGTAATAACAATGTTATCTCAAAGAACATCAGGAGAGAAAATCCAGGTAAGTCTCAATTTGCAAAATTTTACTTTGTTTGCTGAAACACCATGCTTAAAGCTCCTAGATCTGAACATACAACTGTATGCTTCCACTGAAGAAGGAAGATAGCCTTTTAGAGTTAGACATAAGATTTTAATTACTATAAACTTCATTCAGAATGGAATTTTGGTTTTGCATTGTTATTCTGGCATACATCATCATCCAATAGCAAAATTCTGGAATGAACCATTGAACACAAACAGCATTCATTATTAACAAAAATCTACAGCAGATTCTTTCTGTCCCAAAACCAACATAGCCAAGAATCCTCCCACATCCCGTGTATCGAGGGTAAAGGAGTGACCATAACAGAGAAGTGGATATCTACCTATTTAGTATTACTTGCAGCTTCAAGAACATGTACAGCGAGACTCTACAAACATAAGATCAAATTATAATAATTTGCATTGGGAATGGGAAGGTTCGAAGATGGATGAAAAGTAAGAACCATAGGAGAACAGCAAAAGAAGACTTCTCAATGCATTCCCATTTGAAAATGCCTTTGGTTTCAGGGAACTGGTCCCATATAGAACATGGTTCTAGTCATACAATGTCGATAGTGAATAGTGTCGTGTCCACACTTGAATGTTCCACCATAACCTTCCTATTCATTACAGTCTAGAAATAAAAGAACTTTTGAGGTCTTGAAGAAAAGCTGCTAAGAGTACTATGATATATGTCCCTCTGATTCGTGTTAATATGAAATAATGTTGGGGGTGCATAATGACATACCCTTGTATGGTCATGGGCCTGGGAGGGACAGTTTGAGATTTTGCATGTGCTGAATGAAGTATGTTGAAGCATCAACAAACTATATAAAGGATTTGCAAATCTTCACCTTTTAAAGGACCACAATGTAGCACATTGTGTGCATTGTGATACCTCTGGAGAAACAGCTTGTCTCTGAAAGAATGTGATCAGCCAGAAGAGGGAGGTGCCTCGGACCTGCGGAACCAGCTGCCCGTCATTAGCAAGACAAAAGTTACAGGAAGTCTTGGGGGGGGTTTACCTGGCCGGCACTCCAGCATGTCAGTTTAATATGTATATGGTTATGTCCTGTGGGGGTCGCCTGGCATCACTCCAGTCTGTCAGTTTAAGCCGGTGGGCTGTGCTATCCCTGGAAGGTATATAAGCCAGGGACTGGGACTGTTAGGTGTGCGTCTTGGTGGGGCGGAGACTCCCGGCACACCCGGTGCTGACTGTGCACCCCAGCACCGTTTGCTTGCTTTTATTCGTTTAATAAATTGTTCAATTTGGTTAAAATCCTGTGTGGGACCAAGTCATTTATAACAGTACTATCAGATAATGTATTTCCAGAGAATGAGCCAACAAAGTCATCACCTCTTGAGGATAAGAGGCAGGGGGTGGTAGTGCCTGATCCAAAACTAAAACTTAAACTTAGGAGGGTCATACAATTCTTTTCCTGTTACTAACAGCCAAGAAGGCTGAAGTAAATATTTTAATAGATCACTGATCAAATTACGATGACGAATGCTGCTTCACAGCTATAGTCATATTTTAAAAAACCTGGAGTAACAGAGAAAGAGTAATACAAGAGACTATGCAATCTGAAAAAAAGGTGTCTAATTTAAACACAGATTGGTATGCTACAGGCGAGCGTCACGAAGCTCTAGTCCAACCCATTTAGTGCAGGCTGCTGAACACAGACACCTGGATGAAGTCCAACAGCTTACAACTTAGATAAAACATGACCACAGAAAGACATTAATTACAGTGAGAATAAAATAAAACAGCACAAAACAAAACCAACGTTTAAGCACAGAGTAACGACTACAAGTTTTCTTTTCAAGAGACACAAAGAATTTGCACACCACATGTCTTACCGTATGATGGAGATTCTCGGCCATCTTCTCTATCAGCTTCTTTTTCCTTTTTTCTTCTGTGATGCCTGTGCCCACGATGCCTATGGCGGCGGCGGCCTTGCTTTCCAAATGGGACGTGAACTCCAATATACACAGCTCTATGGCCTTTTCAAGACAGTACAAAAGAAAACAAAATTAAACAAATGCTGACCTCCTGCCTAAATGTAGTGCTCTAGCCAAAAAAAAGGCAGAGTTTGACAAAAAGAAACACAAAAGCACTTGGCAAAACTACCTATTTTACCAATATTTTTATTTATATTTTTACTACAATTTCCCTTCTGTCCTTCCCTGATGTCACAGAACTAGTGCTATACCCACTTCCCTGATAAACTTACTAAGAATATGGCCCAATTTAAGAACTCAGATGAGAAACAAGCAATATAGAAACACATGCTTGACATGGAACAGTGAAAAAAACCACTTGATAAACATGAGGGTGAGGCACAGAAGTTACACGATACTTCTCTTGTTTGCAGGGAATTCCTATCTGGACAGTTGTTACAACAGCACAATGTAATTTCCTAGTTCATTTTATGAACTTCATCAAATAATTACCCACCATTTAGAGTCTGCAAAGAATTATTTCCTGCTTTAATGAACTAACAGTATTTTATCAGATAGCATGTAATATATCTAGGTGAACCTGATGTTCAACTATACCACTAATGTAGTATCCATTTAGAAGCACAAAAGAAACTTTTATTTGGAGATGTATGCCAAAACATTCAATAACTTACAGAGAAGGTTGGGGTGGTTTGTTTTTTTTCCCCTATTCTAGAAATGTTAAATTGTAGCACATCCCCAAGTTAATATATACAGCTCTTTAAAATACGTACTTTGAACACCTTGTGTTTCCTTTGACCTTTCACATTAAGGCAATACTAGCATCAACAACTTGACAAAAGAAAGCAATCAACAGACTGTTATGAGCATATTACTAGCATGTCTGCTGTAATGGAGAGTGCATATACAAGAACCTTTTCAATTCCTTTTTAAACAAACAATCTCAGGAAGAGACACATTAACTACAAGCCTGGAGGTTAACACTAAATATTTTGTTTCATACCATAGAAGAGTTATTACAAAAGACTGACATAAACAAAAAGGAAAAGGAAGTGGCCTTCCATCACAGAGATGCAAACTCAGCAAATTTATAGAAAACAAGCAAGCCCTAAGAGCTGTGACCATTTACATTGGTGCACATGCATATGTACGTATAACACACTCATGCAAGATTAAGGATATTGAAGAATTCTGGCTTCATACAGCTTTAAGGAAATAAAAAGTGGTAGTATGTCAAACTTGTTTTCCAATAAAAGCATCTCTTAGCTCAAAAAGATACATAAAACTTATACAAAGCAGTATTTTTATTGTGTTACAGGTGTAAAAAGCAACTAAGCAAAAGTCAGAACTGATTCTTGACAGACATCCAACCTTAGCTTTAATTAGACTCAACTGATGGGCGCTATGACCAAATCTGAAATTAAGCATATTAAAAGCTTTTTGTTTCCAAATACAAGTAGGAGACACATTAATTTGTTGAAGAATTCGTCAGTCTTATTTATAGAGACTTTTACTTGTGAGCTTCCCGAACAAAAGCTCAGCCCCTGCCAGGCAGCCTGACCTCCACCTTCCACAGCTACTACACACAATGCAAACCCCAGAAAAAATAATGCAAATGTGACACCTAAACACAAATCAATCCACTTGATGTATAGTATGACCAGGTGGCACCATTAACAGTGTTCATGTCATTGATACCGTTATGATACAGTAATCTTACGTATAGGGGAAGTGAAAGTATTTAGGTTCAAAACTAGCTGCATTGCTCACCACACCTCATTCAAAGCTGCCTGAGTCAACCGAGTGACCAACCACTCACTGCCAATGCCATCATCATCCCTGTTAGGATTTTTGTATTATTCCATGAATTCAACTAGCAAGTTTTAAACTATGTTATACATAGTTCAACAGTTTTATTCATCAAAGTGTTTGTATTCTTCCAGAAACTATTTTTTCTACAGGAAACTCAAACATACCTCTAGTAATTGAGTGTTTTACATGATCAGCTTGTTTAACTGTTCTTAATGAGTGTTTTAACCATGAAAGCTTTTGATTGTAGTGGAAGAAAATTTGCAGGTGATTAGTCTCTAGAAAATTTCAGGAATCTGAAACTGCTCTACTTCTTGAAAAATTAGGAGGACTTCCACATTTTGGTCTCTTGCTGTCCCCATGAATTAAGACAAAAATCCCACATTGTTTTCTGTACTTAAGAACAAACAAAAATCCCATACAACTTCTTCAACAGCCTCCATCTTAAACAGTTCACACTGCTACTGTAAAAAGGAGGAACAGTGTGACTATTTCTATGACTATGATTGTATGAAAGGCTATTTCTTCACGTAGACATTGTCTTGCTGGCAAACGTTAAATAAAAGTATCTTCCACAAATCAGTTTTGTATATATCAGACTGCTACACTTGCAATTTTGTTTTGGGACAAATGAGAAATGCTGATGAGCAAGGTGATTCTCAGCGATTATTAAGTAAAATACATCACAATCCAATGTAATTCCATCAGAATAACTTCATGTTGAAGAAGAGCCTCTGAATCACTTTGTTTTTTAAGCACAGGGGTGGAAATACAATAGACTACCCAAGGAAAGTTTGGCTATTGCAAACAGCAACTTAGGAGTGTTGCTGTTAGGAGCAACTTAGAACCACCAAAATGTTCCTTCAAGAAAGGGACTGTTTCTTTGGCATCACTGACTTTCATAAGCAGAGACACCTTTACTACTTCCAAGGGAATTCAAAACTACTGCTGTCGAGCATGCTACCATGATTACCTAAAAAACATGTTGCAGGTATATTGAACTCCAAAAGGCAAGGCAAAACTGCATAACACAAGTTGGGCAAGATTAAGTTTAATTCTGACTCCCTAAAAGAAAGCACTGAAAAGTCCTCTAAAAATAAAGACAGATGTATGGAATAGGTCTGTGTTCCCTTAAGTTTCATTATTCAGATAGATGTAATTAATAAAGATAAAGGTTTACTTAGAAACATTATTTACAAGGAAAAACAAAAACAAAGCCACAAGGTTGGGGTTTTTTTATTTCATTCCCAACGAGCTGGGTGAAACAATTTATAGTTCCCTTTACCACAGCCAAAAAAATAAAATAAAAAAAAAAGTAATACAACAGTAATGGAGATAAGGTTAATTGGAAAACACTGGAATTCATACTATTCGCATCACTGCTACCTCTAAAAAGAAAATAACCTTTTAATCAAATATTGATTTTTAAAAGCTTGAAAGGTACAGTTATGTGACCTTCAAAGCTTTATCACACAAACATCTGTACCATGGTAGCACTCTCCAGCAAAGCTTGTTACAGGATTACTTTAAACCAATAATCAAGAGAATTAGTAGACTGGACTATACTAAATTTAGTAATACAAAGCTGAAGAGATAATTGTTCATTTTAACCTAACATGACTTCATCCAAGCTTAGCTGTTCAAATCCATCAAGAGTATTTACTACTTAAGGTCCTTAACAGTATGAAAAAAATTTAAATGTTAGGAGCTTGCTACATGTCTGCATCCCACGGTTGGTCCAAAAGTGAGCTTGTATCAAGTCCTATAAAACTGGCAGAATAGAAAATGCTTTAAGTTCTCCAATGTCTCTTCAAAGCTACTAAGAAAATGGTACTACAAGACTTCTAAAATCTGGGAGAGATCAAAAACATGTAGCCAAAAATGCTCTGATGTGGCAACCCTGTAAGCAGAGTTCCACAAAGAACTTTCTTTTTTTTCCCTAACCATTACTTTACTAGCTAGATGCCTTTTAGGCTTCATGCAAAGGACACTCTTCCTCATGTTAACAAGGGAAAGCAAATTCTCAAATCCTGTTACTTAGACATTTGAACTGCAGAGGTCATGTGTTAATTACAGTTCTAAGGGTCATCTGGAGGTGGGCTATCTAGTCCACTCTTGCTCAAAGTATAGCCAACTTCAAAGCTGAAGTCATCTTTTTGATCAGGTTGGTCAGGATGACAACCAGCCAAACTGTGGTTACAGATACTATCTGTAAGGACGGATAGACGCTCTACTGCCTCTTTGTGCTTCCAGCATTTTAACAACATACTGCATGAAAACAAGTTCCTAACATCCAGTTAGCACTTCCAATACTGGATCTTATGTGTCCTTCCCTTCCTCCTTTCACTATGCATCTCCAACAAGAGTCTGACTCCATTTTCTCCATAAGCTCCCAACAGTCTGCTGAAGACAAAAAAACTCTGTCACAAAGATGTATTACTTTTCCAAAAAGCTTCAAGTAATAATTTTAAAATAATTTCTTTTATATGGAAACCTTTATTTAATCAAATAAGGTCATAATCTATCTTGCCCCAGCACAGAGCTTTCCAGTATGAAAAACTGGAGAATCTGCAGGAGAGACCCTAATCTGTTCCTTAAGACCATAGAACACAGGAGAAAATCACCAGACAGGTGACCCTAGTAGGAAACAACTGAAATTTATCATCATCTCATGTCTTGACATCATTTCCCCTTACATCACAGAAAGTACTAGCATGCACAAAAATAAGCACAATGCAATTTATTAGTACAAATTCTACCTTCTCTGTCTCAGGTCTGCTCCAAAGGTAAAAGCATAGAAATTGGAAAAATAAACTTACGTGGATTTAAGTAGAATGAGAACAAGAAAACCCAAAAAACTTCAGAGTCCGCAGGTCTTCTCCAAATATTCCCTGCTTTGGTGCAACTTAAGGAACAAGTAGAATCCCTGATTTACACCACCCTCTTTTTGTTCAGTTTATTTATAATGAAAACTCTGAAAATTCACTCAAGTCAGTGGTTCACTGAAAATACTGCTACTATGCTAATTCCTTAATTTTCTTATTGTCCTGGTTTCAGCTGGGATAGAATTCTTACTAGCAGCTGGTATAGTGCTGGGTTTTGGAATTAGGATGAGACTAATGTTGATAACACTAACAGTTTAGTCGTTGCTAAGCAGCCAAGGACTTTCCCGCTTCTCGCATCGGCCTGCCAACCAGAGAGCACGGGACACAGCCAGGACAGCTGACCTAAACTGGCCAAAGGGATATTCCACACCCTACGGCATCATGCTCCGTACATAACTGGGGCTGTTGGCCAGGAGGTGGGGCAGCTCAGGAATTACCTGAGCCTCAGGTTGAGCTGGTGAGCAGATGTACTGTGTATCACTTATTTGGTATAATCTTTCAATCATCTTAATTTTTTTTTTTCCTTTCCTGCCCTATTAAACAGTCTTTATCTCAACCCATGAGTATTACCTCTTTCTTTATGATTCTTTTCCCCATACCACTGGGGGTGGAGGGAGTCAGCAAATGGCTGTGTGGTTTTCTTAGCTGCCTGCCAGGTATAACCACTACACTAATTAAAAGTAACATCACATTTCTGAAGTATACCATTAAGTGTACAATTTAATATTGATAGTGAAATTCTACAGATGAGACACACACTAAATCTTTTAAAATAACCAGTAATATTTCAGCTTATTTTGTGAACTTCTCTCACAAGAAGCAGTCAAATTATTTCCTAAGGAATTAATGTAGCAGAATTGAATATAAAGTATTTTTATATCATCTTAGAAGTGACTATAAAAACCCCTGTTATTAGCAAGGATTCTTCTTCTGTGCTTTGTTGAAAGAATTATTTGACAAAAATTATCTCTTGCTTTCAGAATAAAGCATTCAAAATAAAATTTTCTAGTCAGATCTGTATAAAGGAGTGAAGAAAGTTATGTCACGGGACAGATGCATGCTGTAACTGAAGCCTCAAGGTTCTCCACAGGGCATTGCAGCCTCCTGGGCTGTATTCTGAAATCTCACAGAATCACAAGTTTGGAAAAGACCTTTAAGATCATCAAGTCCAACCATTCCCATCCTAAGCTAAATCATATCCACAAATACCTCATCTACCCTGTTTTTTAAACACATCCATGGAAGGTGACTCAACCACCTCCTGTTGCCCCTAGTAATTAAGTCTATCTGCCTCTTTATATATTACGCTCTTTATACTACAGTACTTGGAGAGATAAAATTGAGAAGCATAATACAAAAATCTAGTACACACAGCATATGGTAAGGCAGCTACATTAAGAGCGTTTTCTCACTACATGATGAAAGGCAGCATCACATTACGCTGACTGGCAAAAGCAGTAAATGCCAGGTTTCTCATTACACAGAAGTGATATTTTTTTTCCGACTTAAAACCAAATACAAGTCAGTAGCAGCAGTCATAAGAGAAAAACACACTGAGTATTTCTACCTGACACCATCAACATTAGCAAAGAAGGCATTATGAGTAATTCCATCCCACATGCAGATAGTAACAGTACTAAGAAAAGCTTCGTGCCTACTGAAAGAGCTACACGAGGATTCTGGCATGGGACGTCGTCCCCGTCCGTC
>VZTU01019633.1:0-31419 GCA_013400835.1 Zapornia atra | reverse complement strand
TATATATATATATAAAATATTAAAAATTTTGTTAAAATACTATATAAAAAACCATGCTGCACTTTGCTCTCTATGTTGTACTATGCACAAATGCTAGCTTTACTCATGACGATGCTAGTTTAAAAAATGAGGTTGCTTAGGCTTTTAGAAAAAGTCTTCCTGTCTTTTCAAGACATGAAAGAGATCACATTATAATCCTCGCTTTTTGGTTCTGTATTATAGCAGTATCCACGTTCAGTAATGCTCAGTGTAAAAGATTCATCTGCTTTCCAAGTGATGCTAAGCACACATGATCAGCATGTATACTAAAGTGATATTAAGAACTTGAAAAGCAGATTATCATCTTCTTCCACTAATTAATGGACAAAGAAAAAAAATTAAACACTTCTAATCTGACTATTAACTATAATTGGATACACATAATTAAATATAACCTAGCCCACATGTTTCAGCTGTGCATTTCAAAGCATGGTTTCTGTGCTCTGCGAGTGCTCAGTGCTCTAGCAGGCAGCTCAGCTAGCTTTTGAGGTAGGTGCCATCTCTGTAATGAGGGAAAACAGTCTCTCTCATTAAACAATAGCAATCTATATAAAATAAGAAGAACGTAAAGTTCAACCCATCACCCAAGGAGGGTACTCAGCTTGTTTGAAAAGGTGCACGCCTCAGCTCTGCTTCCTGAGGGAACGGTACAGTGCAGGCAGGTAGAAGTGTCCTGCTTGGCAAAGTGACGCTCCACGGTGCCTTGCAGTGGCTGCTGAGGGCTCTAAGCTCAGCGCAGAGCATCGCATCCCCACGCTTGCATCAAGCTTCTTGACCTTGGAGCCTGCTCCTGAGAGCCAGCTGCAAAGTGATGCACCCTGCATCTCTCTGTGCTGCACCTGACTCTGCTACCTGCTGCATGCTGCGTGAGTATGAGGCAGCACATTGTTGCAAATAGCCATAAATTAACTTACTAACTACATCCTACTTGTATAATGACACACTGCAGCATACATATTTAACCCATGCCTCTGTTTTGATCCATCAATGCATAAAAATGTTTTATGAGAGGCAGAGTAACAAAGATCCTTAGCCTTTCCAAAGCACTTGTATACACAGACTCTTCAGAGAAGTGTTAGAGGCAGGAAAAGTAACAACCTGGCCGTGTTTGCAGAGTGAGACATTGCCTTAGCTGGGAAAAAAGTCTCAAGACTCCTAAACTCCAAGGGTAGCTCCTTTTCTTCAGATCTCAAAAGTAACTCAAGACCCACTTTGTATGTTTGGCAGGATTAGGAGCAAGGTGTAGTACAAAGAAACTATAGCTGAAAAGGTTTCATTCTTTACTGACACTTTCTAATTTCTTTTTGATATAGGAAATAAATTCCTATTTGTTTTTCAGTCCTTGCAGGAGGTAATAATGAATAGGCAAAAAACCCCAACATATGCAATATCCATGTATATACATAGCACAGAATGTCATCTTGACTACTTAGCAAACAGTGAGAATACATTTTCCTCTCTTCCACAGGTTTAGACTAGTGATCTCAGAAACAACTGTGTTTTAGGTTTCAAAAATCCATTTCAAACTGCTGTTCCTACCTGCCTTCGAGAAGCAACAGTGCTATTGAAACTCCTGTTAGTCGTCTTGGAACTCACGGGCTTGCTTTGCTGAGACACATCATTCCTCCATGTCTTAGAGTTTTCTTTTGGGTCCGAAGGGATGGGGTTCAGGAACAGTATTCTGGCAATCAAGCCATAGAGGACAGTCGCCAACACCATTGGCAGTACATAAAATATACCAAAGTCCATCATGTAGATAGGTGAGTAATAGCTCCTGGACACCTTGTAACCACAGGACACGACAGTAGTGTCTTTGTAGACTACTGTATTAAGGTCTAGCAAGAAAAACCAGAGCATACAGTATATGGAGGTGAAAGCCCAGACAAAAATAATGATCTTTTTGGCTCTTGAAAAGGTGCATAGGAATTGAGCTTTGATTGGATGGCAGATAGCTATGTATCTCTCAATGGTAAAGGCAGTGATGGAAAAAGAAGAAGCATTGATCCCTAGGTACTGGAGATAAGTGATGCAGAGACACCCTACATAGCCATACACCCAGGATCTGTACAGGCTTTCTGTGATATTGGGTAGTCCTGCAGCCACAAGCACCATGAGATCTGCCACCGCCAAACTCACCAGATAGCAGTTAGTGGGAGTTCTCATGTGTTTGGTTCTGAGCACCACCAAAACCACCATGATGTTGCCCACAATACCTAGTCCGCAGATGAGAAGGACCAAGAGGATGGTAACCACTTGGTATTCGGCTGTAACGACCTCCTGGCTCGATAGTGGCAGCCCAGTTTGGTTCTGCTCGTCCCCTGTGCCATTCTCCATCTTCACCAGCCCACTGCTGCTTTTGCCCAGAACTCAGTCTCAGCACATGTTCTCCATGATCCCCTGCAAAAGGGTGAGCAGAGCAGAATGTGGGTGAGCTGTAGCCCCAGAGCACATTCTCCACACAGTTACAGTCCCATTCCTGTCCTGTCCACTCGCCCGAAAGCACCGAGACTTTCAGTCATTGGAAATTCAATTACCAGACAGCTTAATCCCTCTACGAGTCCATCTCATTTGCACAGGTTACAAAGCTGTTTTCTCGTAGCTGGTTGGAAGCATTCATGGTAAGACGGCACGTGGAGCTTTGCCCCTTGCAGAGGAGGAGGAGGTGGAAGAGACAGCATCAGGGAAAGCAGAGCCCTCCTGCAACTGCCAGCTGGCTAAAGCATTGCACGGGACTGAGCTGCTCCGGTCCAGGCAGGCTTCAGCATCACCGCTTTCCAGGAGGAGTCACAGCGCATGGAGGGTGGAGACAGCAGCGGGAGGTAAAGAGAGAGATTTGTAAAGCCCCACAGGCTTTCTGCTTCATGCTGCTTTCCCTCTGCTCTCAGGCAGCTGTCTCACTTATCGATCACATTGATCTGCCTGGCAAACGGAGGTGAGATTGACTGGCAACACAAATACACCGATTTCTAAAATTCTGACTTCCCTGGTATCTCTGTCCTTGTGACAGCAATGGCAATTTACACCTGCCTCCCACTTTGCCTGGAGCTGCAAGAGTCCCTTCAGAGCTGATGGGAAGAAACGTACCCCAATATTTGAAAGCAGTGAGAAAAAATTGTGTTTCTTTACTCTTTACAGACAATTCTCTTCAAAATCTCTATTGCTATTGCTGTCATCACTCCTGAGCCCTTTCAGCTCTTTTCTGGACTGTAGCAACAAGAAAACCATTAGAGCACAAATTGCTTCTTAATGAGATCTGTCACGCAAACCTGCGTGCACGCACACACACACACACACACACACACACACACACACACACACACAGTGTTACTAATCCACCACAGTTTCCTCAATGAAGAGTCTCCTCTGGCTGAATAAACTCCTCCTTGTTCAGGCAGGTTGTGTAAAACCACAGACAAATAATGAAAAAAACCCAACCCAACTAGTAGCAATAGTTGTTTTGAGATGCAGTGATGCAAGACTGATTGATGCAGTAGCAGTATTCATGAGCTCAACTGCACCCGGAGACGGATGCAGAGCTTCCTGTCTCAGTGGCTGCGAGAAACAGTAACAAATCCTTCTTCAGGGCTCTGTAAAAGAGCCCTTGTTAGCTCCCCATCCAGTGTTTCAACCCATTTTTCTCCTTATACTCTTTTGTTAAAAGGTTAAAGATTAATTCTGCCTTAAACAACCTTTTTTTTCTCCATTTAGGGGAATTATTTTTGCTCTTTGCTCAGGAAGGGTTAAAAGAAAATAAAATGTTGCACAGCTGAGGAAAGGGAACTTGGATTTCAAAACAGATTTTAGTGTTAAGAGAGATGGATTAGCACAGGCATATGGTATAATGTTTGCAAAACTAGGATTTTAAATAGACTGAAACAACAGGTGGTTAGAAAAGAGAATACCACCTGAGTCAGAGCTGGAAATGAGACTCAATGTCAGACGTTCCAAGCCACACAGGTTTTTTTGGTCATTTTTTTCCATTTGCCTGCTCACATTTCAATTGCCATCAGATGCTTTTCATCTGTAGACCCCAAAGTGCTTAAGGTAGTAAAGCATTATTCCTATTTAACAGGTGAAGAAACAGGAGTGAAAAGAATCGGATTCGGTGGCTTAGCAGTTGCTTGTGAGAAAGTTCAGGTTACTGATTACTTGTAGATCAAGTATATCAACACAGTCCCATCGTGGGTGTCACTGCGATTCTGCTCCATATGATTGGCAGATCCCATTATTCTGGACAGACCTGAAAGGGGAAGGCCAGTGCCAGTGTGACTCCTGGGTGTCAGAAAAAGGATTCCTCCCAGCTGCCTTCACACTCCACAACATTTTATCATTCAAACTGGACAGATTCCCCATTTGCAATCCATGCTTTTAAAGCTATGTGGCTACAATGGGTGTATTCCCAGATGCTCGGTGACATGGCATAAAACGCACAGGGAGGGAACCCAGGAGGGACATAGCACAGATTTAGCAGCAGTAATTGGGCACCCATCAGGGATCAAACCCAGAAGGGTGTTGAACCAGAGTTCAAACCAGGAAACTGAGTTAGCTGACAGCCTGGACAAACCACTTAACCCTGAGTAACTTTAGCTGAAATGGAAGTTTTTGGCACCTCCATAGACTGATGGGGTGACCGACGCCTTTCTGCCACACTGTCCCACCCTGGAGTCTTGCTCCTCATGTTTTCATGTCCTGCTAGCTTGTGTAGTCAATGTAGGGATGAGGAACTAGTGCATTTGAGAGTATGTGTTTGCAGTAACGGCAGAGGGCATGGGATGCAAAGAAGCTGGAGGGTACTTTAAAGCCCACATGACTTTGGAATGAATATGGGAAGTCTGGAAAATGTGCAAGAAATGTATTATCTGATGGTTGCCTCATTCTTCTGCACCTGCTACTGGTCTGCAGCAGAGGCAGGATAGGCTGTCTTGTCTCAGCCAGCAGTTCACTTTCTGTGGGATTTTTTGTCAAGTGTTGCATTCTGGTAAAGCTATGTCACTGTTCATGTCACTGCATGGCTACAGGGAAGTGTATCTACAAGGAAGCATTTGGAGAACTTTGGTAGTATTGATTAACATTGTCCACAGAGCATTTCCCTTCTCCTTCCACACAGCACTCCCCCAGCCTGCGGTGTTTCTGTAAAATCGGCAGTAATTGCAGAAGGGCTTTCAAGACAGTGTAAATACATGTTCTCCCTAATTACAGCATCTAGTGTCGTGGATTTGGCGCAAACAGAACGTGATGCATGCTGCCTGATGCATTCAGATTTTCCCCTTAATACGATCATCATAAGAGATCACGCACCGAACCTGGGAATCAATAAAAGTTAATGCTGTGTTGATGCAACCTTCCAATTACCCTGGATAGTTTCAAAAACGGTTCAGCATTAATACATGCAAGCACAGCAGTGGTGCCAGATAAATTTGGAGAGCAGATGGACTAAAGATCACGGTGAAACTTTAACGCCTGTCTGTTATCTCATTTTATGCCCATACCTGTTGGTCCAGACATCAGTTGACATTACATGTATAAATGAGTACAAACACAGTTAGCAAGTCCACAATAGATAGAAAAATGGGCCACTGAAATGTGTTGACTCTTGCCAATACTTTTCTGTTGGTACAACCCTTTGAGCAGGAGTGGGAGGCATCATGTTGATACACACTGCGCTGTATACTTCTTAGCCAAAAATTTTCTTGTGCAATTTTTTTTCCCATTTGTCTTGATTAAAATGCATCTCTGCTCACTTGAGGCCCAGAAAACCCGTATCAAACGGTCTCATAACGTTAAGCACATGCTGTCACATGTGAATCACTATAAACACTTTACCCCACTAGCTATAAATTTTTCTTAATTCTGTTTCCCTAACTCAGATCACTTCCCCAGCTGGCCTTTTCCGTTCAGAGAAACAGCTCTGACAAAGGGGCAATTTCATACTCTATTACCTGTCTGTGCTCAGGGTCCAAGGCTGAAAATTGTGGAAAATAAGGGTGTCCATCAGTGATGTAACTTCGGTACCATCCAAAGGGCTAGCTTTTGAAGTTGGTAACCAGCTACAAGCATGATCAGCTCCAAATGTGTTCTGGATTTATACTTGACATGGTTAAACATCGTAGTACCTGTGGTCAACTAGAAATTATTTTCCTACATCTGCTGCACCACATAGCTGGGGTTTTGTGCTAAGGTAGTGAGCCCATGCCAAAGCATTTGATTTGGGGGAAAAAATCTGCACCTGGAAAAACCTTTAATGAGTAGAGTCATGTAGGAATGTTTCTGGATGTTAGATCAAGATGAGTAATAGGACATTTTTTACTTAGTTGTTCTGAAAAAACAATTGTCGCAAAAAGTATGGAGAATTGATTTAAGTTGGCTCAGTTTATCTATCGCCTGTCAACATTGTCACTGGATACTGTTGTCTGTTGAGAGAGATCTGGGATCACATGGCAAAGGAGACTGGAAGGACTTTAAAGAGGTCTAATTTCTACAACTCAGAGTTGTTACAAGAGCCTGATAAAGCAGAAAGAACGTCGCTGGAATAAATGTGGAGAGATCACACAAAAGAATGCACGAAGAAGACTGCTTCCATGACATCTTTAGATTCTCTGGATTATCTGTATTTGCTTGGACTTTACCTCTTAAGACTATCAGCTAAGTCAAAATCATCACAGAAAAGTGATCTGAAGGAAGAGGGAGTGAGTTCAGTAGGGACAAACACAAAGAGATGACTTTGGCAGGAGTGAGCAGCTACACAAATCCAATGTGGATTAACTGGCAGGAGAACAGTTCTGCAGAAGCAGCTCATCTGATCTCAGCTGATCTGATCTGTGATTCTGTGATTCTGTGATTCTGTGATCCCAAGCCATGCACCCATCACTGTGAAGGGCTAACAAAAAGCCGTTCTGATATCAAATTTTCATCTGGAGTGTATAATCAGGAGCATATCCAACATGATACATGAACTCAACACTCACTGGGCTGTGTCCAATTATAAGAGACACCTTCTGAGATGTAGATACAACTCAGAGGAGAGCTAAAGGAAAGATATATGCCAACAGGACCTATGAGAAAATAACAAACAAATGTACGTCATCTCCCCTCCAGAAGAGAAGATTTAGGCTAAAAAATAAAAATTAATAAACTCTTTTCCACATCCACAATGGAAATAATCCTCTGAAAGAGCAACAGGGAAGATACAGGTTGGAAAAACCTTTTACCATTAAAGATTGTGAGGCTTTGGAATACACTGCCTAGGGAATGCTAGAGGATTCAGCATTAGGCATGAGTAAAAAGCCACCAGTGATAGATATGGCTGATTTTGCCTGAGAGCAGTAGGATGAGCTGGGCACCCTCTGGTTCTGTGGTTATAACTTCTGGGCATGCCTGTGTTCTTTTGCTCCCTCTCTTGTGCCTTCATAAAGAAGAGAAAAAGTGTGACACACAGACTGAGCCTAAACTGGACTTGGAAAATCCTCAGGTGAGTGTAGGGAAAGACAGAACTATCCTCCAGACTCCAGTAACTGGAAAAAGGTCCCATGAGAGTAGCAGAAGAAAGAGTCATAGTATGGTAAATTCACCTCCCTCTTAAGGAATTAGTGTTTTCCAGACTTTTATGCAAAGCTCTCTGTCCAATGATGTTGAATGCAGACACCAGGAGAATCAAAAGTACTTCTGATGCTTGAATACTGGCCACTCAGCTCTAGGAGAAAATTTAAAGCACAGAGATCATTTACCAGCTGATTTTAATAGGGTAATGTTCATTTGAACAATGTAAGTATCTGAACCATTTCCCATTTTGCAAAGTGCTTCTTATCTGCAAAATAAAAAGAGACAACAGGTATCAAAATGATATTGTGATTCCCAATAATAAGCACACTAGAAACTAGGAAACTGTCATTTTATCACAGTCAAAAGGAAAAAAGCCCCATACCTGCCCCAGTACATCATCCACATTTGCTCGGTGTGCCTAAAAGACCTATTAACTACGTAGCCTCAGCGTACTGGATGCTGATAAGACAGGTTCTGGAGCTGCTAAGTACCGCCTTTGGCTCCAGCATTCTGCTGACATATTCTGCATTACAGAATGGTTTTCACCACTAAACCAAAGGGATATTCCTGCAAGATGCTGTTCCAAGTATTTTATGTGCAGATGATTATTCTCTTTATTACTTCAGTGATGTAAAAGAAGAGCGTGGGAGTTGCTTATTAGTTGGATTTTACTATTTCTACATGAGAAGCATTGTCTCATGCTACACTCCACTGAACGCTTCGTGCAGCTGTCAAGGCAAGCATCTGTATGTGGGAATAATATTTTTAGCCCAGAGCAATTCGATGAAGGGATTAATTGGATGATAATGAGCCACACTAAGAACAAGGCATGACTTATGATATCTAAAATGTGCACATGTCAAATATTGTAGACAGAGCACTCTAATTGTGCAATTTCATGCTCTTTGGGGTCTCATTTTTCTTAGTATAACTGAGGTGAGGTTAGCAGCCATCAATGAAGTTTAAGCTCAACAGGACATGGACTCGGAGCTCATAGTTATACAGATAAGCAGCTTCTCTTCTTCTTCTAGAATTTCCTTCAGAAATCAGTAAACTCAGTATACGCATGGTATGGTTGGATTATCTTTTCAAGACCCCAGCAGATATATCATAATGATTATGATTTAAATAATACCCTATATGCTCATAAAATTATGTTCCATTTTCTTTCCTGTGTACTCACACTCACCTGAGAACCAGGATGCCAGGCAAAAAATTGACAATACCCATCCCTACCCATACAAAGAGACTGTGGATAACCACAGGGTGATTTTAATTTTTAAATCACACGTTTCAAGAAAAGGGGGAGAAAACACAAAATAACAACTAAAACCATGGATTTGAAAAAAAAGAAAAAAGTGTCAGAAGGAAAAATAAGAAAACAGTTGTTAGCTTTGAAGGAAGCAAAGAGGAAAGGAAAGAAAAAAAGAGGAACTTTTTTATTTTGCGCATTCAGCAGTGCATCACAAAGACCTATGGTAGAAGAAAAACCCCAAAGAAGTTGAGGAAGAAAATCAGTGATAGGAATGTGACAGAGATAACATCACTGAAGAAAAATAAGAGGCTCCAGATCTGAGTTTTAAAATGAAACACATAATTGTATACTGTCAAAGTCTGCTTTGTTTCAGATATGTACTCTGGATTAAAATTGTTGCCCGTATTTTGAAAGATACAATGGAAAGCCTTTTGTGATTATGAGCAACATGTAGACTGTACTCCCAAATTAATAATAAAAATCAACACATTTTAAAATTGTGGTGCGATCTCATTCTATAAGGTCTAGATTCTATGCACACATGTATGTTATAGGCATTAATTGCCTATAAATGAAATTATAGAATAATTTAGGTTGGAAAAGACCTTTATGATCATCTAGTCCAATTGTAAATTCAATATATGAAAGAAAAAAATTGTAATAATTGCTTGAAAGATCAAAGCATAAATCTTGTCTTTGGGAGTTATGATTTTGAGATCTTACAGATCCCATAGTTTTGCTTCAGGGTCGGGACTTTTTATTTTCTATGTAAAGCAAATTTTCTATCATCTGCTTTATGTCTCTAGAGAATCTCAAGTCAGCAAAACAAACACTAATTCTGCTATGACTCTGCAGAGGGTTTTGTCATAAAGAATATAGTTATTTGTCCATTATTGTAGAGGATAAAATAATTAATGATCAGACAGAATTTCAAGGCATTCATTTAACTTTGTAGTAGAAAGACTTGTCATAAATCAGCACACTACCAGCTTCTTATACTCAGAAGAAACGCAACACAAGGATATTAAATCGCTCATTAAGAAATTGTTTAATGCAAATTCTTCCTTGCTGTGAAAATTACTCATCTCACCTGAGTACCTTGATTACCAACAGGCAGTTTGGCACATCCATAATGAGATGCTCAGCGGGTTCAAAATGCTAATGTAGTAGTTGGGAAGGAGGTCAACTCATTTGGTCTTGCAAATCAATTGACAGCTAAGCATTTTTTTTTTCCTTGCTGATTAAATAGCCAAAAAAAATCTTAGAAAAAGGAACTAGAAAAAGAGCATCTGAGAGATGCTGGCATGGCATCAGGCCGGGTCCAGGTGAAGCACAGTCTATAGGCTGCCCAAGTATGGAGGGCAAACTTTGGATTGGCTTGAGGCTTCTGAGGCCAGATCTTTAATTGATGTAAAGCTTGGTAATGTGTTCCTAGCTAGCAGTGAAAAGCTGAGTTATACAAAAAAGCTATATAAATCAGGTGTTTGAATAACCAGGTGTGCTCAGCTGTTTGCTGTCGATTGCTGTAAACACTGTAGAAGAGACACAGAAGATGGGAGTTTGTGATCCCAGCTGTGTTCCTGCAGTCCCTTGAGATGGTCAGATGTAGATGGCAGGTTGTTTAGCTATGACATGGATCAAACTGGAAGCTATTAGTGCAAGCATGTGAAAGCAATATACTGTTATATGTTCTTGGCTTCATGTTGTATACTCTGTTATGCAAAGGCAGGGGAAAACTGGTTTATACCATGACTTCTTGACTGGGTAATGATGGGGGCATTGTTGGGAGGACACAGGGCTACTGCTATAGCTAGTGAAACGTTTTGTGTAGAAGCACATACAGCGGGATGACTGAAACAGCTTTCAAAATTGTTTCAGTCCTAGTAAAGTACTTTTGTTGGGAAAAATTAAAAAAACAGTTATATTTTGACATTTCAAAATGTTAAACTAGTTTTAATCAAAAAAAGGATCATGCTCCATAGTTGCCTCATAATTTATGGGATTCATAACATTCATGAAAACAAGTGTTTTGATTTCACTTCAGTTAATCTCCTTGAGAGACAGTAAACAGTAAAGGACAAAATCACCTACCTATATTTAATAAATAGAATAGATTTTGAGATGCAGTAGAGCAGAGCCAGAGAGTTGCTATTATTCGAATTTGGGTGAGCCCATAGCCAAAGAAGCAAGAAATGACAGTATGATGCTTTCTTTTGCCTTCTCCTGGGCCTGTGCCAGGTTAGACCAGGTCAGAATCCGGCCATTCTGGTATGAGAAGAGAGCAAAGCTCGTGTCTCTTCATCTGTTTGCTTGTTCAACTGAACTAATTCTTAGAAGCTTTAACAAATTCCAAATGCATTTGACAGAAAGATTAGCAGTCCCAAATACACAAAGGATGACAAATATTTAAAAATGTAGGTACACAAAAGGCAGAGGTCAGAGGTAACGGAGTCATCTGGAACAGAATAAGTTTTGAAGGAGGAGATCAGAAAACCAATGCAAAAGAGATTCATTAAGTATACTGTAATATAGGGGAGAAACTTGGGTCAGATTTTGTGCCTTGTCAGACATAACTAAAAGATGCATTTCTGCAAAGAGCCACTTACTTTATTTCTGCTGTTCAGAGAAATGCTCACTTGATTTCTGAAGTGTGGGTTTGATAAATACAATGAGACCTGCAAGCTTAAGGACAATGCAGTGACTTCTCCATGTGAAACAGCTAATTAAAAAAACCCACAAAAATAACAATCAGAGGAACAAATCGCTTATGCTATTAATCAGAGATGAGCAAATAGGTCTGAATCAAATAAAATCAGCTCAAGCTGTAACCCTGCAAAATAAAGCTGAACAAATCTTCCTGGAGATTTGATTTTGTTTTCATTTATTCTTTTATTGCTTAGAATGCAGAGGTACAAAAAGCAATGTTTGCTTCTTTTTAGCTTCATTCATTCAGTTATAATTCTGTCATGAATAAGAAGTGCAGCTAACAATGTAGCTAGCAACTGAAAATAGTTTTAATTCACGGTATTTACAGCTATATTAATATCCATTAGCCAACATAAACAACTTCATTAAGAGACATGCATGGCCACATTTTTCAGATGCATAAGATGTATTTATATACGTAGTTATGAAATTAATAATTGACAGTTTATTTTACCAGACTGTAAAAACATGCTTTTGTGAATGGATAGAATGGCTCGAAAGACAATTTTCTAGCATGCACAGATCTTTCCCTCTGGTGTCATGTCTCATCCTTCTTCCTCCACCATCCCTTCTATGTCTGTGTATAGTACAGCACGTACCCTCCCCTGCAGTTTCCCCCTTGCCCTTAGCTCTAGAGGCTTGTTACATTTTGTGGACATCTTTCACAAGCATCTTAATGGGGCAGATCATAGGCTTTGCTGCTGAAGACAGTTCATGGCTGTGTGCATCGAGCGGGATACCTGCTTGCTCTCCTCGGGCTTCTCTCAGCAGGACAGGACAAAGCAGGGAAGGCAGAGGTCTGTCATGTTTCCCCACAGCATGACATGGCTGAAGCTGTAACAGATTCATGGGGTTGCTACCCGTTCAGTTGTGAAGCTTTAAGACAGTGAAATCAGTGGGCAAAAAATACCCGTTGCGTTGGCTTCAGCCCAGTGCCACCCCCTGCAGAGGGTCACTGATTAGAGTGCCCTACCTCTTCTTTCCAAAGTGATCAGGAGCACGGTGGGGTGTTGGTGGCTCAGATGCAGCTTCCTCTTAACCTGTCAGCAGAGAAGTATGAGGCAACAGAACATTTTAAATTAGACAGAAAGTGGAGTAGGGCTGTATGAACCTGAGTGCAGTCCCTGAAAAGAATGAGAAACGCTGCAGTGCCCAGCAGCTGCTCCAGCATTTTATGGGGTATGTAGATCTAAGAGTGTGGTGGAGCTGCTCTTCATTTGTCTCCTGTTATCTTTTGGTTTTGTCTTCCAGGTGAAGTGGCAGACTCCATTCTTGTGTGTTATTAATGAGTTGGTACCAGAAAAAATTTGTCAGTACCATCAGGCTAAAATCCACCCTGTGTAAATACCTCAGGAGCTGTACGGGGAGCCCCAGGCTCTGCCTCCCTGACGCTGCTTCCTACAGCGTGCATGTGCTGTGAAGGAGGTCCTGGGGGGATATAAACAGCAGTTTCTGTTAATTGACAATGATGTGGGAGAATAAATGGATTTACTGAGAAAAAGCAACCATCTAGAACAGGTTCAGAACATACGACATAGCACAGCAGTGATGCTTCGCTTCAGTTATTACTTAAGATGTGGAGTCCAGGAGGATGTTTCTGAGGACAGGGAGAGAAAAATGGGTGTGGAATAAATTGAGGAAGCAGGAAACAATTAAGAGTGAGGAAGGACACAGGTATCAGTGGGAAAGGCTGTTACAGTCTGAAAGAAATGCTAATCCTGTGCCTACAGGCACAGGCTGCCAAGCAGCAGCACCCCAGAATTTACTGGCAGGACACCTGTACAGGCAGGGCTGGCAGCGTCAGCCCCAGGGCTGTGCTGGGCACAGTGCCCAGCTGTTCCAGAGGTGCAGCCCAGTAGCACCCACCCTGCTGACCTGGCTCACCCATGGCATTTTCAGTCTGACATCGCAACCAAGGCAACTTTAAGAGACAGTACAGTTGTTCAGGGGGATCCCTGCTGCCTTCTGTGGAAGACTTTGAACCAGCAGCAGATAAATTTCTGCCAAGGAAAGGAAATCTGAGAGGAAAAGGTGTAGAAGACAAGCAGCAAGGAAGGAATTATAGCCAGTGGGGATATTTCAGAAAGTTGGAAGGATTAATAAAGCTGAAAAAGCCAGAAAATAAAGAAACAGGGCAAGAGGGGCAGGGGAAACTTGGGAGTGGGTCTTGACAGCAATGCTGGAAAGTGCAAAGTAGATTGTAGGTGGACCAAAATGAGATCGTCTGCTCAACAGTTTCCTGTGCAGAACAAAGCCAGCAAGACCTCCCAGATCAGGTGTCAGGATCTGCTTCTGTGTCGTCCCCCCTGCTCACCCCACGCATGTGTGCAGGACCAGCCCCACCATGGGCAGTCGCTGAGAAAGCAGAAGGCTGCCCACCCTCGAGAAACACAGCCTGCTGCCACGTGGTGGTGGGTCCTCAGCATGTCACCGGTAGGATGCAGCAAAAGAAGGCCTGGGTCCTGCTCCCCAGAAATCAACCGTGAGTCTGTGGTGTTGGATGAGGCTGTGTTTCTTAGTCACACAGCAACACTGCACCACAGGCCTCATGTTCAGGGGGCAGCAGGAAGCAAAGCGGACGCAGCATTTTTTCTCTCCATCAGCAGCCAGAGAAACAGAAGAGTGGGGCAGCCACACACACAGGCTTGGTGCTTGTCTGGAACAGCACACAGGGTGCACCAGGTGGGGCAATAACTGTAGGAAGAGCATCCTTTCCTTCTTCATTCAAGCAGCAGACACTTAAAAATATAACAGACCAAGGAAGAGTGCTTTCCTATGTTTTCTTTAAAGCCTTTCAAGCATTGCCTTTCTTCAAGTGCTGCTTGCAGCGGTTGCCAGGCCAGGTGTGGCTCTCCCCAGATAACAGCTGAAGCCCAGCTTTGCCTTCCTTGACATTAGGGAAAGAGGATGATTGTTTGCACTGCTCTGTTTGTTCTTCAGGTGGATGCTACTTGATTTTAATATTTGCTTCTTGCCTTGGTCATAGCTGACATTTTCTATGCTGTATGAACTTTCATAGACTTCTGCAACACTTCTGAAATATGCAACTGTGTGATAGAGAACAAAGTCAAGGCTGGGCTTCCAGGGCCAAATTCTCTGCCAGTCACAATTCACTGAATTAGATCTGTTGGCAATGAATTTGGCACTCTTCGTAAGCAGGAGGCATCAACAGAAAACCCACCCTCAATGCTTTTGAGAAACTTCCAAAAATAGCTGCTTCTTGTATGTTTGGCTAAGTGTTTTCTGTGTGAAATGAAAGCCAGATCTTAATGGATGCATCCCTTCGGAGAATCTCACTAAAATTTTTGATGCTGTTTCCCTGTTTCAGTATCCTCTTTAATGTGTCCATACTCCCCACTGAAACTAGGTTGTGTTGGAGAGCCATGAGCTGCATACTAGAAGCTGTTATCATTGGAACAGTTCTCCATATATTTCAGTCCTCTCTGTGCTTCTTTGTGTGGGCAGGAGTGGGTGGATGTATAAACATCAACAGGTGTGTGTCAAACACAGACTGAGGAGCCAAAAGCTGGTTGGGCCTCTGCAACCAAGGGGATAGGTACAAGGGTCATTTACTTGAAGCTGATGATCGCATGATTTTCATTCCTTGTCTATGCTGCGCTGGCAGGGACGTAGCACAAGGAGGAGCAGTACATGCAGCAGGTCTTCAGGAGGGATGCTCAACCCACAACCCGAAGCAAACTTCCTGGCTCCAGAAAGAGTTACAAAGGAGGCAACAAAAAAGCCCCACAAGCTTTTAGGTTGTCTTATTGATTGTGACTGCCCTTACATATTCACACATCTCTGAGAATTTGTTGTATATAATTTTTTTTTTATTATTCATTGCTGCTTTGGCAGCACACAGTGAATTTCAGTACAATAAAACTTAGATGAAAATAAAGTTAGGAGAAAAAGAGTCAAAACTAGGTGACAAGGCTCAGCCATTTAAAAATAAGTGTGCTACCTTAGCAAGTCAGTTAAGTGACACCCCTGTTCTCACACATGCAGAAAATGCAAGGGTCATAGAAAATGACATTCAACTCAGCAAAGAAAAGCTACCTTTACCTAACACAGGACATAACATGCAAAATACAGTTCATACAAAGAAGCAGTTCAGAACCTCAGGACTTCAGCAAACACAAAATACCATCTCAGAACAAGCACTTCTATGACAAGGTGTGAATTTGTGACTCCAGACCCTTACAGCCATTGCGTGCTCAGGCCATGTGTAAGTTGGGTGTATCTGTGATCTGTAGAGGGTGAGGGGAGGACAGAGCCAGGTGCTTCTCAGTGATGGCCAGTGATAGGACAAGGGGCAACAGGTACAAGCTGGAGCAGAGGAAGTTCCATGTGAATATAAGGAGGAACTTTTTCACTGTGAGGGTGACAGAGCACTGGGACAGGCTGCCCAGAGAGGTCATGGCGTCTCCTCTGGAGACATTCACAACCTGCCTGGATGCGTTCCTGTGTGCTTTAGTCTAGGTGATCCTGTTCTGGCAGGGGGGTTGGACTAGATGGTCTTTCAAGGTCCCTTCCAACTCTTCATGTTCTGTGATTCTGTGATTCTGTGATTTGTCTTCATTGAACACTCCAAGAAACAGAGCAATTTTAGTCAATTTCTAATGGCTCTTGTGAACCTTATTGTCACTTCATACTTCATAAGAGCCCATAATGGACAAAATTAGGATTTCTCTTTTGCAGTGGCTCTATGTCTGGTTTTTCAGTCAGCCTGTTAGTTACCATGGCCGTTTGCAGCCACAGAAGTTGTTTATCCAAAATGGTCATCCTTTGCATTTCACAACGTTGCTAGGGCCATCGAGGAAAGATACAGAGCCTTTAATTCACTATAATTAGCTCTTAAAGGTAGTAGGAAGCTTTGGGAAATCTTCACAAGACCTAGAACTGCACGTGAGTTTGAGGTGACATTTTGTTTAAGTGGTGGCTAGGGGAAGGGCCATACAGCTCTCTGAAGGGAACAGCACATGGACCCCCATGAATGTAAATTATAGAATAAGTGTAAAATAAATATCAAATTAACAACTAATGTCTTGATGCCCCAAATATTTAAAATTAAGTTAACAAATTAGGCTGGCTGAATACACATATTCGAACTGAATCAGTACTTTGATACATGTTGCAGAGAAAGTATACCAAGTCAGGCTTAACAACATAGTAAGGCTTATGGTCCTTTAGTTCCATGGCATGCAGATGCCTCTGTGTGGTGGGGAGGTGAGTCCTCATTTTTAAGCTGCGTGTGAAGAACAAAAAGGGCAGAAAACCTCCATCCTTGCAAATATATCTGAAAAAGGCACAGTTACCCTAGCAACGGACACTTTATGAACTGTTTCAATAAAAATAAGCTATTTGGCTGTGATCTATGTATCAGAAAATCTCTGGAGTCACTATGAATTAAGAAAAGAAGGATGGGCATTCACAATGTGCAGCACTTCTTCATGTCTGCATGCTGCTCATCATTTAGGAGTCATTATTACTTGATGCCTTATTATTAGGAATAAGTGTGCAAGCTGTGTATAAAAGCAGAGCATTACACATATTCCATCTGATCAAACAGATCACATTTTATATCCATTCACTGCTCACATTTTCCTGGGGTAATTACAGCAAATCAAAGTCCTGTAAGAAGGATTTTTATTTTAAAATATTAGTGCTGGAGATTATTAAATGTAAAATACCCTAGAAAACCAACACTCAAAAATAAAGTCTTATATTTTAAAAAGTTTTTCTGCTTTACTGGCTTGCCAGAAGAAGGGTGGCAAAATAATTCTGTGAGTCACCCTGAAGTTTGAACCCTGGGTGTGCTCCGTGGATGGAGACCACAGCCTGAAGATGACAGCTGTGTTCCAGTGAGTGTTCCCAATGAAGCAAGCTGTGCGGGTGCACCTCTTGTTGAGCATCCCAGCTCTGAAACCACACTTTTCAGTCGTGATCTTCTGTAGGATGGAAAATTTTATGTGCACTGAGTAATTGGAGAAATGCATTTTGAACTGCATGTCATTTCAGAGCTTCATTACCAGTCAAGATGACAAGAAGAGGACACTCAGCCACAGTACTTTGTGTTGATGAGCACCCACTAACTCCAACTTCGTGATGACTAGTCTTGATAAAGTAACAAAACAGTGAGTTTTCTGAAAAATGAGACTGTTGGATGACATCCGCTTGTTGGAGAGCTCTAATATGGTTGTTAATTATTTCAATTAGTTTTATGTCATGCCAGGGAAATGTCTTTCTTTCTAAATGAATGCCTGTCTCTGATTTAGAGGCCGTGGCTTATGTCTCTAAGCCTTGTTTGCCTGTTTCATCTGCCTGCAATGGCTGTTTGCATCCTGGACATGGCAGTCTGCAGCTCCTGTGGGAAGAGCAACCTCTATCTCAGAATCGATCTTGCATTTTATGTTGCATCAGCTGAAGCAAGCAGTGGCTAAGCATGCCAGAGCAGTGGCAGAGGCAGGGCGGAGCTATCACAACCCTCACCGCTCTTGCCTTGGCAGTTTAAAGTTTGGGGGAGGCCACGTGTCCCGCAGGGAGAGCAGGGCAAGCATGGGCACTCCTGCACAATGTGTCTCTGCTGGAAGGTGACCAGGGAGGACACTGGGCTTTAGGGTGGCTTGCAGAACGGCAAAACCGACCTTGTTTCTCCTGTCCCTGCTCTTGACCCTCAGGGTCCCATAGTCAGTCAGTGTCTTGAAACACCACTGAAATTAATGAAATGTGTTACCATTCTGTGGTGGGTTGGCCCTGATTGGAGGCCAGGTGTACCCCAGAGCTGCTTTGTCACTGTCCATCCTCAGCTGGACAGGGGAGACAAAATATAACGAAAGGCTTGTGGGTCTTGATAAAGACAGGGAGATCATTCANATAACGAAAGGCTTGTGGGTCTTGATAAAGACAGGGAGATCATTCACCAATTACTGTCACAGGTACCATCCTCTCCACCATCATCCTCCATGGACGGCAGGAAGAGCCCCTGCCTCTCTCCATGGGCTGCTCTGGTGCCTGGAGCACCTTCTCTCCCTTCTTCCATAGAGCTTGGTGTCTGCAAAGTTGTCCCTCTCACATAGTCTTAGCTCCCATCTCTAGCTGCAAAACCTGCTGCTACTCTTTTTTTTTTTTATTTTTTCCTTCTTAACTCTTACCCCAGAGGCGCTACCACCATCACTGATGGGCTCAGCCTTGTCCAGCAGCTGTGGGTCCATCGTGGAGCTGGCTGACATTGGCTCTGTCAGACATAGGAGAATTTTCTAGCAGCTTCTCAAAGAAGTTACCCCTATATACCCTGCTACCAAAACCTTGCCATGAAAACCCAAAGCATATTTCTATCACT
Organism: Zapornia atra; assembly: GCA_013400835.1. Lineage (NCBI taxonomy): Eukaryota > Metazoa > Chordata > Aves > Gruiformes > Rallidae > Zapornia > Zapornia atra. The sequence continues at coordinate 12,541 of VZTU01019633.1, read as the reverse complement.
GTTGCAGTTTTGTTTTTACTTCTACAGAAAATGTTAAGTGGACTTTTAAGAGGTTTTACTCTGAATGAAGGGTCATCACCATGAATACGTTGAGAAGTGCCAATGGAATGGCTACATGAGATTAAAAAGAGAAAAAAGATAATGACAAAAAGGACAAACCCCCTGCCAACAAGTAATAAATGATACTTTTTCACAGTAGAGATGTGTTGATGTATCTTGTTTCCTATGAACAGATACCTACTGTGAAGCACACAACTATATATACCCAGCCCCTCTGGGCACAGTCTCCAGTCAATGCACCAGGACACTAGGAAACTGGGAACACTGACTGTTGCCAGGATTACCACACCTCTTTTTTAGCTTCTCTCCAAAATGCAGCCAGTCAGTTTCAAAAACTTGGTATAAAACCTCAAAATGGGCAGGTTGTGCTGAGTGCACACAGCCTGTGCTTTTACAGATTTTAATGACTTTCTTCTGCAGTTGGCAGTTTTTTAATTTTTCTTTTCAATCATGGCCATGCTTCTACACAGACAGGACTCAAAATCATAGAATCATAGAATTGTAGGGGTTGGAAGGGACCTCAAGAGATCATCGGGTCCAACCCCCCTGCCAAAGCAGCTCCCTAGGATGCACAGTAAAGGGGGAGGTTCCCCACTCATTCCAGCAGACAATAGATCAGATCCTGACTGTGCAAAGAGGCACAAGAAGCAGTTCCTACCTCGATATTCATAGGCATCAGAAATGTTTTCTTTCTAGCTGGACTGCGCTTATCATCGTCATGCTCATGAATCAGCCTCTGCTATGTTTGCTGCAGTAATACTTGGTTACAATTTGCTTCCCTGTCTTTTGCTCCCTGACAGCCATAAATAACCTAGGACATTTTGTCAGAGATCTTCTCTAGTGGTTCAAACCCCATGCAGTTCGAGCACTGGAAAACACACCAGCTAGGATAATTGATTTTCATGAAGGTAGAAACAAGGAATTAATGTCTGCTGCTTTTTGTGCAGTATCAATGCTTACGCGTGGGCGCTCTTTAAAATGAATTGTTATCCCGAGCTTTTTGCTTTCCACACAGTGAACTTTCTCTGAGAAAGGCCAAATAATCTCCTTGACAACACAGCATTAACGGTCAGATCATTTAATCACAGCTGAAATTATGTTAAATAGTGAAATACATATAGCTAAGGCTCATGGAGGCTGCATGGAATTGCTAAGTAACTGTAACCCACCAAAACAAGCACCTTCTTCAATTTCTGTGGGCAGGAAGGAAACAGGTACCTGATGTTTTGATCTTGCTTCTCAGGGATGCTTCAGAGAGATAGACTCACCAAATCCAGGGGCCTATGAGGCAGCACGTTCAAGGCCGAGACTGAAACGGGTGAGAAGAGAGGTACAATAGTTTTAGGCATCACACCTCTCATCTCTCAAAATGAAAAGAGCAGTAGCTATCTGTCAGTCTTTCTGTCTCCCTGCTGATGGTGGTACAGATCAAGGGCATCCCACCTGCCCCTGCAGAGTTGGGAAGTTCTCCTTACTCACAATGAATGAGTTGGTTTAGGAAAGGTGCTGCCTCTCTCAGGAAGTGTCAGTCAGTTTCCTGAGTCCCCCGACAAAAGAAACATCCATTCTTCAGTGCATCAGCAGGATTTTATTATGTTTGAAGCTATAGCAAAAAGAAGTATTCCTGTTTTTCTGGTGGTTGAACATCAGTCAAACGGCAGATAAATCTATGGGTGCTACCAAAAGGATTCAAAAGCCCAGGATTAATGTTCTTACAATAAAAATGCTTCTACACATTAGGGAAAAATTCTTCAGTATGAAGGTGGTGAGGCCCTGGCACAGGCTGCCCAAAGAAGCTGTGACTGCCCCCTCCCTGGCAATGCCCAAGGCCAGGTTCATGGGGCTTTGGGCAACCTGGTCTAGTGGAGGGTGTACCTACCCATGGCAGGGGGGTTGGAACTAGATGATTTCTGAGGTCCTTTCCAACCCAAACCCATCTGTGGTTCTGTGATTCTGTGATTCTGTGATGCTACGTATGGGTGTGCAGCTGGGCACAGTGCTGCCACACCATGAGGCTGTTTGAAAAGCTGTACAAAGCTGGAGCAGAGCCGACAACCTTCAAACACCTGCATTTCTGTGAATCTTTAGCTTTGCTGGGAGTCTGTAGTGATGAAGTTGCAAGGGTCTTTTTCAATTGTCACATCTCCCTGCATGATTTCATTGGGGCTGGCCTAGAGCTGCTCCAAGATACCATGAGCTTGTGGTGAGTAGGCAGGCTGGCACAGTGAAGGTTTCAGGAAGTAGTGTGTGTATGGGGTGCTTTTCAGCAACTGTAACCTTCCAAGAGTCCTTGCCCTAAACCCAAGGGGAATTCCCCAAGACCAATCTGTTCAGCAGTAGAAAGAAGAACCACCAGTTCAGACCATCGGTCCTGGTGCAGAAGCACTTCCTAACTCAGAAGTGCAAGTGCCATCATTTCCCTGGGAAAAGGGATGAACCAGGATGAAGCTCTCTTGACTCTCATGATGACACCAAAGGGATTTCCAGAATGCTCTAGAAATTTCCCCGTGGCATGTCTCAGATCCTTGCATAGACTACTGCTTAATTTTGCTGATGAGAACAAGCATATTAACCACAGAGGGCTCAGAACTTATTTAGCAAGCCAGTTACAGTACACATATCATTAACTTTGCAGAATAAATGATCTGAGAAGGGTAATTACAGACAGACATGATTGAATTATTTCAGAGGAATTTCAATGGCTTCAAAAAAATCCCCAGCAAACTATATTTCATGCTGCTTATCATGCAACAATAAGTGGATTAAGATAATGCTTTGTTTGGATATAAAAAGAAGGTATTAAAGAATGTATTAAAATGAATTGAAAGTAACTCCAGAGGAGTTTCCAGAACATAACTTCCCTTGTCTGTCTGCATCAATCTCTCTTACCCAGGAAATGCAGGCACTTATGAAGCACTCAGCCAAATAAGGAAAAGGCAAAAATCAGGGCCAAGGCAAAGGGTCTACAGCATGCATCCTCCATGGCCCTGCACTCAAGGTTTTTGTCCAAAAATGCGTGAGAGGAAAGAGGCAGAGGAAAGAGGAAAGAACAGACAACAGTTCACACATGGGGGCAAAAAAACCCCAAACAACAAAATTACAGGTTATTATAGGAAAAAAAAATAAATTCTGGAAAGGAAGAAAGCCACAGAGTTAACTTCAAGACCTATGCAATTATAGGACAAGAAAGCAGAAATGTTTTATCAGCTACAACTCAGTGAAGACATTATTGTACAGAAGGAGTCAAAGGTGCAGAGATGACTTTCTAAAATGCCTGTTCTTGTACAGGAGAAGCACAGCCTGCCAGGAAAAAAACCCACAAAACCTAACCTGTGAAAATGTAATCGGCAGCTATCACCACCATTTTGCTGTGTATTACAGGTGCTTGGAAACACTTTGGTGATGCTTCCACCAGTTAGAAAATGGTTATTTCTTCTAAACAAATAAATGTGAAAATGTACTGGAAGAGTGGTCAGGGCTAGTGCTGGAGAGCTGGATGCAGCCTTCTCACAGAGACTTGAATTTCTCTCGAGGTAGGTTGCAGCAGTTCATACTAAAAACATAGCCCCAGGGAGACTGATCCACCAGCTTTCTGGGTTACTGCCTCTTCTTAACTCACTAATTTTAACACTAGGTTCTGTCATTTCCTTAAAGTCCCAGGATTTTAGCTGTTGCTCTGCTTGACTTTGAGAAGCAGGCGTTGCTATCAAGCAGTCTACTTACGTGGTGAAAGGGAAGCAGCCAGAGGAATCTCTAAATTTTTAACTAGAGAAAACCAATATTTTTCATGCAGTTCTACCACATATTACCCCTAAACAAAGGGAAATCACTTCTTCTTGCTCTACTGGAAGCTGTCATTTCTATATCCAAATCTAATGGTATTCAGCTGTCACCAGCTATTGATGAAACACAATGATACTGATCTCATAAGGATCATGAGATTTTAAAGTATAGTCAGTGCTGACAGTCTTAGTTTATTTTCCTAAAACATAATAAAGGTTTTCCTGGCTAAAAGTGCAATGGTAGCATACTTGTTTTCATGCACCCATAACCCCAGATAAATAAAATACCCCTTAAAGAAAAATGTGAATGACATGAAATCTTCAAAGGAGAGTAAGGACTAATACATGATTTTAAGCTACTGAAGATATTTGCCCACATAACATGTCAGCTTGATGCAAGAATTGAAGCAATAACTTTCTCAAGCCCTTGTGGGAAACAAAGCAATTATACATGTAAGTTCTGCACTCTCGTTTCCTCCAGGGAGGAAACGTCTTGTGTAAAATTTGAAATTTACTCAAATCCTGGATCGGTAGCTCTGGGTACTATTTTGAGCTCTGGCTTTAAAATGTCCATTCATAAATTGGAATCTTTCTAATGATCTTACTATGAGTGGGTATAGCTTTATGATCCACTATGAGTGAGTATACCTTTATGCTCCTAGCTTGTCCTACGTAGCCAAAGAGTACTGTTCTCATTAAAAGAAAGGAAAAGAAAGTATGTAAAAGCCTGGGAGAATAAGTCCAAGGTAAAAGAAGAACATTTCAGCCTTGCTTGCTTTCGATCATTTTGGTCTGAACCTGAATACTACCCATTGTTTTTTGTATGTGACTTCTCATCAAAGTCTCATGGCAAACTTCCTGCTCCGTCACAAGGTGACAGAAATTGAACAAACATGAGTGAAGTAAGAGGTGTTGGAAATGGCTACTCAGCTTCTCTGTGTAAGAACCTTTATACAGACAGACATACATAGGTAATCATAAGGGTTTTTTGCAGTCCATGAATATGTCATTGATCAAAGGAATGACATACATGAAACATAGTATCATAAACCATAGAACCACAGATGGGTTGGGGTTGGAAGGAATCTCAAAGCCCCTGTAGTTTCAACCCCCCAACCATGAGCAGGGACACCTTCCACTAGACCAGGTTGCCCAAAGCCCCTTCCAACCTGGCCTTGGATACTGCCAGGGAAGGGGCAGCCACAGCTTCTCTGGGCAACCTGTGCCAGGGCCTCACCGCCCTCACAGGGAAGAATTTCTTCTGAATATCTAGTCTAAATCTACCCTCCTTCAGCTTAAACCCATTACCCCTCATCTTATCCCTACATGCCCTTGTAAGCAGTCCCTCTCCAGATTTCTTGTAGGCTCCTTTAGGTATTGGAAGACTCCTCCCTGGAGTCTGCTCTTCTCCAGGCTGAACAACTCCATGCTCCTTTCGATACAGCCCAGGATATGGTTGGCTTGTGGGCTGCAAGCCATGCTGCTGGGTTATTGTTTAAGAAAATCAAAGACAAAGCTTAAGATGAATACTTCAGATGATGCCCAGTTTCTGGTTTTGTTTTGGAGTTTTTTGGGAGGGGACAGATTTTTCATTTCAAAGCAGGATGGTGAAAAACCGGGGCTGAAGTGTAAACCACTTGTTTACATGAGAAATAGAAGTGGAGAAAGGGTCTAAAAGAGGGGGGTTTGGGTCTCTGGAATTATTCAAGAGTTAAGAGGAGTGTTTTTCAGTTGAACCCCAGGGCTTCAGGGGTATTCATTGTATTTGGGGATTTTGCAAGGAAATGGCAAGGGAAGGCTGTATTAAGGATGGTTTTGTTTACAAGCACACTTTAGTTGAAAGGACTTTGAGTGAGCCACGAATTTGCTGAAGATAATATTTACATGAGCTCTCAGCAAAACATCTAAGTGTTGACATAGTAACAAAGTTGTCCAATTAGAAGGGAAAATTAACCCAAGTAACCTTTATACATGCAAGTCTTCCTGAAAAAAACTTCTCTTGTAAACAGAGCATTTTCAGCACATCAGCAAGGTTTGGCCAGACCAAATTGGCATGACTGAACTGACAAGAATAATGCAAAACAATTTTCCAGCCAAGATGAGGTGTGCAGGTTAAAAGTAAAGTCACTTTAAAACCATCATCGGAGTAGCCAGATTCAAAGCGCAATCTTTACGGTGCTTAAAAATAAAATACTATCCTCATAGACTTAGAAATAATAGATAATGACCATTTTCCTATTCCAGAAAACATTTTTGTACTTGCTAATGAGACTTCAACCGTAGAAATTTGCAAACCATTTCTGATTGTATGGGTATACTCCACAGACCTCACTAAGCAATACTCCAAACTTTTCGCAGAAATATTTTGGGTTCTATCTCTCTTCTGACTTCAGATCTCTTATGATAGACCTTGACAATGTGTGAACAATGTTGATTCTCTCATGTTTGCTCAGATCCAATTAGAAGTGTAGGGTTTCAGCTTGTTAATCATTATAATACACAAAGGATGTTAGGTCCGGTATAAATATATAGAGAAAAAAATAACAGTGATTTAGTCTATAAAGATAGTAATATCAACCTAACATGTTAGAATGAACTGAATACCACCAAACTTGGATTTTCTTCCTGCTGATTTGATAGTGTGCATACTTGAGAAGAACCAGAAAGAACACAGCAGATTTTTTTCTTTCATGTGACAAAACTACAACACTCGGTACCATTTCATGATCTATGCATGAGAACAAGAAGTTCATGTCTGCACCCACAGATGCATCATTTATTTGTTGTAGGATAAACATAAGGACAGACCTGATTTTTTTTCTCTTCTGTCTTACTGCTCAGATGCAAGAAGACCAGATAATTTGAAAATGCTCTGGCTTGTTCCAGCTATTTCAAAAAATACAAAAAATACTTGTAAAAGCATAGAAGGATACACTTGCACTAGGGCACTAGGTGACTTGTAATTAGCTGAAACTTTCTGTACATTTGATTTTGAAAGTCTAGTAAAAGCAAATTCTTCTACCATGGAATTAAAGAGAACATGTGATATTAAATAAGTTTAAAATAATTTAATGTATTTCACCTGCTTCTGGCTCCACTGTCTATGCCATGGTTTACAGACATACTTTTTCTGCTTTGTTTTGGTTTTTTTTTTTAACTGGTGAATATTCAAGAGAGTCAAAAAAAGAGCAAAAAGGCATTTGACTCATTCCCACTCCTCATCTCTTCTGAAGTGATTACACAAAACACAGCGAAACATGCAAAATAGACCTTTGGCAATCAGTCATGTAGTGATTCACTGTGTGTGTTACACAGCACGTGCTACATGACTGTGACACAGGAGTGCATTATCTCCAAGGAGTGAATGATCAATAAGAAATGGACCTTTTTGCCATCTGCTGCCTGCCTTCATGCTCTTCTTATGGCAAAAAACATGATCGACATTGAACTAAGTTTACATGTGTCTTTTGCTATATTTTGGGGTACTGCTAGAGAAGACTTCACATGACTAAAAGAATTACAACACAGTATTACGATAGCTCCTCGGAAGGTAGAAAAAAAATGACAAAAAGAACAATTCCTTCCTGTTCAGAGAATAGAGCTCTGTCACAGCCATGGCTCATGGTGGTGGAAAGGGCCACCCTTTTACCCCATCACTGCTTCCCTGCTCCAGATCCTCCGTTTGCATAGCCAGGACACCTGTTCTGACACTTATTTGGTCTCTGAAGAAACTGTCTTACTTCAAGTATATTTTTTGTTGTTTTTATCTGAATTAGTTTAGTGTTGGTTGATGAGTCAAGTTGTCTCATGCAGTGAAAGAAGGGCAGATGCATCACAAGAGAGAAGGCTGGAGTGCAGGGTGGGGGCAGAGGGATGCTGTGGGCTCAGTTGTACTGGTTAACTGCTCCTGAAGGAAGGTCAAACTTCAGCAAAGTGGTGACGAAAAAAAATCCAAACCCACCCAGATGCAAAGCCTCAATACTTGCTGACTATCTGGTTTGACTGTCAACAGTGACAAGTTTATGGAGTTTCCCTCACCTTTACTGATAGTTATCACATCCACATATTTGCTATTCCCTTTATTTATTCTAATTTTAATTGAAAAAAATTTTCATCCAGTGAAATTTCACCAAATGAATATAACTCCTACACTGGCACTTTTTTTTTTTTAATTCATCAAATAAGGACAGGCCTTGCTAAACTCAGCTTCTAGCCAGAAATTCAGAGGTCTCCTGTGGTGGCAAATTTCAAGTACCTCAGCTTAGTCTTATGTATTTGTTTCAAGTATTGGCTCATCAGCATTCAACTCATACTAGCAATAAGACAAGAGGGAATGACAGCAAGTTGCACCAGGGGAGGTTCAGGTTAGAATTTAGGAGAAATTTCTTCTCAGAAAGAGTGGTAAGAGTGGTTGGGCATTGGAACGGGCTGCCCAGGGAGGTGGTGAAGTCACCATCCCTCGGGATGTTCAAGGAAAGGTTGGATGGGGTACTTAGAGACATGGTTTAATTACTAATATAGGTGGTAGGGGGATGGTTGGACTAGATGATCTTGGACATCTTGTCCAACCTTAATGATTCTATGATTCTATGAACTCAGTATCACAGGAAGCACTGAAGAAGACATTGGAGAGGAGGAGAAAGTGGGAGAGAAAGTAGCAAAAAGAAAAAATCGTTTCTCAAATGAACTGTTCTTTCCTCCTTCTCTTATTGCACTCTCTCAGTTTGAACCTGCAGATAGCTATAGTTACTTTATTTTTCTTTTGCTGTCATAAGACACTTCTGAAAATCCAGCAAAGTAATAGTTTCTTTTTCCTATAAAGCACAAGTTTTTATACATACTACAAAACCCTGTTTTATATGTTACTGATTTTTCTCAGGAAGATAAGACCGTCAAATTCATGATAATATTTTACTTCTCAGAAAAGAATAGATGTAGCTGAAATACCTCTTCTTGCTTTAAGAGGAGAATGGTGCTAATCACACAAACATTTATGATAATGTCTGAAAATGTATGGCTGCTCAGGTCTATATCCCATTATGCCATGCCAAAAGAAAGTGTGGATCTGGTAATAATGATATTCCGGTCAAAAAATTTATGATTTTACCTCTCTCAATCATCATACTAAACTATTAGTCTAAAAGGAGTATGGTAAATTTCTGGTAATTTTTTACATAAAGCTAATGTATAAGGCACTGGACTAAGAGTTGAACTGGACCAAAAAAATGTTTATTTATATCATCCATGACCTGAGCAAATGATTTAGCTGTTCTTAGCCTTGGTCCCCAGCTACAACTGAGGAGATCATGTCCTATTTTTGACCTATGTTACCTCTAGAGATCAGTCAGACAGGAATTGACCCTTATTACATGTTTGTATAGCACCAAGAACTAAGCACTCTGAGTTAATCTACTGGAGGGATAATAAAAATGTGAGAAATTCTAGCCTCAATTTTGCATGTGCTGATGAAAGTAACTACATGTTTGGGGGAGACAAAAGCACCTCATCTTTTTCTACAGCTTAAAAAAAGATACCCTACTCCCCTGTCTTGAGGAGACTATCATCCTTTCCACCTTTAAGACCTGATATTTATTAATATGAGTAATTTGCATAACAGCTACTGTTATATATATAGCCAGTCTTTCTGCTCCAGCTCCATAAAGCTGTTGTCTGCTCAGCTTTATTTGCAATGAAAGGGTATTTAATGAGGTCAATGTAGAGGCCCACACTAGGATGTGTACCTTCTGCAGACGGGTACCGCCACCGTAGTGGCTGCGCTGCCAGTTTTGAATGCTTCCATGAGTTTTCTCTCCTTTCAGCTACATCTGTGTGCAGCTGATAACAAAACCAACTTCCATGGTAATTTTATGCTGCCAGCTTTTTTAGCAAGCAAATGCAAAATAAACACAAACATTTAAAAAAGAAAAAAAAAACCCTACACTTGTGCTCCCCAGATGGAGCAAATGCTTGTTTATTGATTTTTCTACAAAATTATTAGTGACTTTGAGTCCCATCTTCATCCCATTGGTGGATGAGAAACTTAACATGAGGCAGCAGTGTGCTCTTGCAGCTCACAAGGCCAATGGTATCCTGGGCTCCATGAGAAGAGGGGTGGCCAGCAGGGACAGGGAGGGGATTGTCCCTCTCTACTCTGCCCCCATGAGATCCCATCTGGAGTACTGTGTCCAGATCTNAAGGGAAGGAAAGGGAAGGGAAGGGAAGCATGGTAAAACATAGCTGCCCAGGGGGGTTGTGGAGTCTCCTTCTCTGGAGATATTCAAGACCCATCTGGATGATGCCTACCTGTGCGATATGTCCTAGGGAACCTGCTTCCCCCAGGGGGGAGTTGGACTCGATGATCTCTTGAAGTCCCTTCCGACACCTACAATTCTGTGAATTCTGTGAAACAGCAAGTCTCTTCCAGCTCCCAAATGGCCACTGAGTGGCCCTGGAACGAAGACTGGAAGAGAAAATGGGATATCTCCTTTTTCCTGAGGATAATAAGAAGAAAGAAATAATGGAAAGCTGCAGCCACCTAAAGGAAAGAAGCAGCAAGATATAGAAATGGAAGAACCTGGAAGGTTACTTCACCTGTGCGCAGTAGGAAAAGAGGTGGATTTGTCTGCCATGCTTCTGTGTGTTACCTGGGGCGTCAGTGCAGAGGGAGAAGCTGTCCTCTGAGCTGTGCAATGCTTCTATCTGTGATGGATGCCTTTTTTTGTTCCCTGGAAGAGGCAAAGCAGAGTAGGAGGCGAAGATGAATGTGCCAGTGGTGAGAACCCAGGAATGCACATGAAACAGGTATCTTTACAAATTGCTAGTATAGGCATGTATTATTCTCCTTGAGTCTCAGTTTCTCAATTGTGAAAGAAAAATATTGAAGACCCAGATTAACTGAAATTAATTGTTTGATGAATGTATTCATTTTAATAGTAAAAATATATATAAAAATAATTTGAGTTTTAGCATTATATATATGCTTTATTTATATAATATAATTTATAATGACAATAATTTTCATCAATGAATTTATTTTTAATGAGTATCAATGAATGATTTTCATTTTCATCAATGAATTTTATTTTAATAGAGTAGAGAAAGCTTTTAGCTTTCCTAGATTACACTGGTCAGCTTCCGTTTTGTGTAGGGTCATCCTGGGCCCCCAGTTTATTTGGCACTGCTGTTGTCATTGCTTGCTTGACACAGCTCTTATCATTTTGGAGACTTAGAGTGGAAATGTTTGGTCATATGATTTATCTGAACTTGGAGGCCAAGATGGTCATCTACTCCAGTTGATAGTACTGAAGGTTTCAAGTCTACTTGGGAAACAAGCAAAGCCGTTACAAAACTGTAATTGTTCTGTACAGGAGAGCAGAACACTGTGTCATGAATTCCTAATTATTAAACTAATGGACTACACTGACATCAATATATCTAGCCAGAGATAGCTGAAAGCATCATTTGATCTAGCACTCGTATTTCCCCAGGAACGCTAAACACAGGAAAATGTCCTTACACCCTGTGTGTTGGGTGTGATGTGTGGAGCCCTTGGAGGGAGGCAAAGGGCAGAGACTCAAGAGAAGGATGAGCAGTGCAGTCTGCCTGAATCCTGGGCTGCCAGGCTCATTTCCCATCACAGCTACACCACAGAAGCAACCACTCACCCAAACAGCCACTGCCACCAAGCAATTTAATGAGGCTCTTACTCATCGTTCGCTCAAGTGTAGAGGCCAGAAAAGGTGTACACAGGTGCATCATAAGTCAGAAGCATCTCATTATAGTTTCAAGTTCTCATGAAAAGCAGGACTGTTTGCTCTTACATTTCAGATTTTTCCTTTAATAAACTGCTCCAGACCACGAGCACTGATGGTTATTCTTTGGAGAAATCACTAATTTGTTGGGCAGTTTTCTATCTGGAGGAAGATATATTGCTTCATTGCTTCTAATGCAGCCTCACAGTACCTCACAGTATCATGACATTACTCTTAATTTATTAAATTTGTCTGTAAAACGACTAAGCATTGAAATTATTCTGCCCTTTTCAAAATACACCTGTAGTGTTTGAAGTAATGTTCTCCTTGACTAGTAAAGTTCAAGGTTAATCATGTACAACATAAGGAGGCATTTCTTTTCATTTCTCTAAATGTGCTGGTCATTAATTCCAACACGTTTTGGGGAGTACAGTGGAGGCAAGTAGGAGGGAAGAAACAAATCCATCATTTGGGACACAAGAAAAATATTTAACAGCTTAGATGTTCAGGAAAATACAGTATTCTGTAACCTTGATGTCTTGGTTCAGAAAATGAATTAAATGATTTCAGACAAGATGTGGCAGTAGCAGGTGTTTGTGTGAGCTGGAAACATGCTCTCTCTGAGGGATGGCAGAGCTATATATGTTGCCTAAGCACGCTATACAGTAGTTATATGCTGAACATCCAACTGCCCTGTAAAAACCATACACTGCCTAACTCGCCTGCTAAATCAAGTCAGGAAAAATCCTTTGTCCAAACAGCAGCTAGAGAGCACTGTAAAGGGCAGCTGAGACCAGAGAACACAGACGAATATAACTTCTCATCATTTGCCATGACATTTCATCTGGCCAGCCTGCTTACAGCCTGGGGACAAAAGAAAGTCCTTGTTAAAGAGAATGACGTATTTTATTTGCAGAACCACAGAATGGAAGATCATCAAGTCCAACC
>VZTU01019631.1:48069-104211 GCA_013400835.1 Zapornia atra | reverse complement strand
GGGGGTTGGAGCTCTGTGACCCTTGGGGTCCCTTCCAACCCAGCCCAGTCTATGATTCTATGATACCCAGTTATCAATTATAATCAGAGAATCCCAGGTTGGAAGGGACCTCAAGGACCATCTAGCCCAACCCTTCTACCAGCTGTTGGTATTCCAGCCCTCAGAGCACGCGTGAGGCGAGTCTCTGCCTCGCAGCCGTTCCTGTGGGTGTAACGGTGGTGTTTCTGTGGGATTAGATTCCAGCCCCGTTCGCAACCCACCGTCGTTCGGCGCAGAAGAACCCGTCTACTCCACCAGGAGAGTAACCCGCAGCCAGCAGCAGCCAGCTCCTGTCACTCCCAAGAAGTACCCGCTCCGGCAGACGCGCTCCTCTGGCTCCGAGACCGAGCAAGTGGTTGACTTCTCTGACAGAGGTACGTCAGGTCACGCAGGGTTTGCAGAGCGCGGCTAGAAAGGTGATGTGACTCCCTTCTCTGCGGGCACTGTGTCCTATTCCTGAGGATAGATGGTTTGAGACAACTGCCCGGAGTTGTTTTACCTCTTGTTTTGAAAGCTTTCTTCCAGGCAAATTTGTTAATATCTTGATCCTTATTCAGACACAAAAAATGCAGCGGATCACGATGAGTCTCCACCTCGTACCCCCACCGGGAATGCCCCTTCCTCAGAGTCTGATATTGATATCTCCAGTCCAAATGTATCCCATGATGAGAGCATTGCCAAGGACATGTCCATGAAGGATTCTGGAAGTGACCTGTCTCACCGCCCTAAGCGCCGCCGCTTCCATGAAAGCTACAATTTCAACATGAAATGTCCCACTCCTGGTTGTAACTCTTTAGGTAATTTCAGCTCCAGGATTAATCTGTTGGGTTTTGCCTTCCTGCTGTGATAATTCAAAGTCCCGCCCAGTTGAGTTACTCATCCTAATAACAGGAAGTTAATTAGGGCCAGAAGTATTGCTGAGAAGTGGGTATAGAGAAGGGATATGAAGCTTATCTGCAGGTATATTCTTCCTGGCAATTTTTTTTCTAGATAGGAGAGTTTGGGGGATGATAGAGTAAAGACTGAGTTTGGAGTATGAGCACAGGTGTGGGAGGAAGGTGCAGAGCCTTGCAGGTAGGGTGCTGGTCTCTACCAGAAGCAGGTTTGCAGGAACAGATGATTGCAGCCCTCTCATACCTGGCTGCTGGCATGGAGTGCAGCTTTTGAGTTAGCGTGAAAAAGGTTTTCCTTCTTTGTTCTTAAAGCTTGTGCCATGAACCATGGAGCGTGCTCCTCCAATAACACTGCTCCCCGAGAAGCTCATGCGAGGTGTCTGCCCATCTGAGATACTTTATAAACCTCTTTATGCTCAGACCATAAAAGCTGGGGTTTTTTTCTGATCCTTTGCAGGGCACCTAACTGGAAAACACGAGCGACACTTCTCCATCTCGGGATGCCCATTGTATCATAATCTCTCAGCAGATGAGTGCAAGGTAATCAAGTCTTGTGTTTTATCTTGTTTATGCCTTTTTGGAATAAACCACCTGTGATTCGTGAACAGTAAATAGAATTAATGTGTTTTGGCTGATGCCTTTAGCTGTAAGGCAGCAGCGTTTCTGTATGGAATCATCTGTGAATTACTGCTCACCTCCATGAGAAGTGGAAGAGATTAAGGCAGTGATAATGGTTTGCTGTAGCACTGACAGAGGAGTTTTGGCTTCCAGGTTCGGGCACAGAGCCGGGACAAGCAGATTGAGGAGAGAATGCTGGCCCACCGGCAGGATGACAACAACAGGCACGCCACCAGACACCAGGTAGGCCATCTGCATGCCATGGTGGTTCTCAGCAACGATTTTAACTTGACCTCCCTTCTTCACTTCCCCTATAAGCTAATTGTCATCTCCACTTTGCTTCAGCAAGGGCAATTCTTGTGTCCCTTAAATGAGAGGTGAGAGCAGAGAGGTGGCGTTGGTCAGTCATAGCACAAAGGAGGCTGGAGCTGTTCTCAGGATGATCTTTTCTGTGTGCTTTGATGTGCAAGACAAGAGAATTCCTGCAGAAATAAACTACAATTTTACTCTGACTAAATAGAAAAGAATAAAACCAGGGGAATTACATTTTTCAGTTCATGAGTCTTGGACTTGAGTCAAAGTGACTTAATGAGTCGGCTCTGAGCTTGTCTGCATGATTAAGCAGCGTGTAAGGAGCGCGCCTTGTCCTCTGGGACTGAGGTGTGTTGGCAAAGGCAACCTGCAGTAGGAAGAACAGCTTCCTGGTTTACAAACCTGTGCTGTACCCACAGAGCTCTCTTGCTAGCGTGGGGTTTAGTTCAGAGGCAACAAACCTGATAAAATGAAAGCCAGGACAGAGTGGGAAGGCGAAGAAAAGTGTTTGAAGTGGTTGAAGCCTTGTGAGGGTTTGTTTCCACCTCTGGTTTCTTTCAGGCACCGACAGAGAGGCAGCTGCGATACAAAGAGAAAGTAGCTGAGCTCAGGAAGAAGAGAAACTCGGGGCTGAGCAAGGAGCAAAAGGAAAAATACATGGTAAAAGCAGTCATTTTATTCTTTCCTCCTGTCTGGAATGAGACCACTGGAATGAGTTTGGCTTTCCTAGTCATCCAGAAACATTTGCAGCTAAAAAAGCTGCGAGATCCAACAGCTTCCTAGCAGCAAGGCAGCAAAACCTCTGTTATCTTCCTGTTCCAGGAGCACAGACAAAGCTATGGCAATACTAGGGAACCGCTACTTGAGAACCTGACGAGCGAGTATGACCTTGAGCTTTTCCGCAGAGCGCAGGCACGGGCCTCTGAGGACCTGGTGAGACTTCCAACTCATCACATATCTCACAGCAAATGTCTTGGTTAGAAAGGCGACTGACTTTTGGGTGATGGTGTACTTGTGCTGAGAGAATCCATTCGTGAGAGGCTGCAGCCCAGCCAAGTCAGCAGCGTTACATGGGGTAATGGTTAATGTACAGCGTGAGCAAAGCATTTGCAGTCATGAATGCTGCAGTGCCTGCAAGAAGAGTAATAACAGTCCCTTTTAATAGGTATTTGGTTTTGGTGAAAGAACAGACAGCTTCATTTGCTGGAAGAATGGCTAAGGAGTGATGGTAACAGAAAACATCTTGACAGTAGCTGGTGGCTGTGGAATCGAGATCAGAACCATGAGGCTTCTGTAGGTGCTTTCCACAGCTACTTTCTGTCTTCAGAGATGAACCAAAAGACACTTTCTTGCTCATATTAGGCCCTACCCTCTCCCTCCAGAAAGACCCAGCAAGAAGCTTATATTGCTTCTGTGACAGAAAGAGCATGATCCTAGAGTTAGCGTGCAGTTAGGCTTCCCAATGAAAGGGACCGGCAGTAACTCTTCTGCTCAGATGGAGTCTGATTGAGGAAAGGCCTGTGGAAGGGTTCACTAGCATGGTCATGCTGGAAGGTTTTCATTTAGAAGATAAAATTATTTCCTTCATGGAAGTAAACAGGGCCCTCTTTCTCTCTGCCTGCTTTAATGATCGTACTTTGGTCTTTCGTGGACAGGAAAAGCTGCGGCTCCAGGGCCAGATCACAGAAGGCAGCAACATGATTAAAACAATCGCTTTTGGGCGCTACGAGCTGGACACCTGGTATCATTCCCCCTACCCAGAGGAGTACGCTCGCCTGGGCCGGCTCTACATGTGCGAGTTCTGCCTCAAGTACATGAAGAGTCAGACGATACTGCGCAGGCACATGGTAAGGCCAGAGCTGATCCCTCACATCTCATGTCAACGCTTTAAAACATTGCTCGCTTCAGGAGGTGAGAAGGCTGCATGTTTCCTGACAGATCCAGCAGCTCTGGTAACCGTTCCTGCCCTTAAACCACCCTCACTGTGTCTTCCCTTCACAGGCAAAATGCGTCTGGAAGCACCCGCCGGGTGATGAAATCTACCGCAAAGGCTCCATCTCGGTGTTCGAGGTGGATGGGAAGAAGAACAAGGTAACTCCCTGTGATCCTTGGGTCAGGCTTGAGTGTGTTTCAGGTGTCTGGGTGCTGCTTTTCCTGCAGAGCGGCGATGCAAATGGCTCTTTCTCCCTCCTGTTGCAGAAACGCTGCTAAGAGTCTGATCTGTCTGTTCTTGCACTTCTGGCAGTGGCTTTGTCTGCATTTTCTTTGTGGTTATTCCTCAGCCCTGTCATGCTCCAGCAGTTCCATCTGTTGTCTGTGCTGTGTTTGGAGATGTGTATCAAGATCTCTTTCTGGAAGTTAGCAGGGGGACTCTGTGTTCGGCCCGTCTCTCTCACTACTGCCCCTCTCCTGTTTGCTGTGAGGGTCAGGGTTGGGTCAGAGTGGGAAGCAGCCTGGTGTTAGATAGGGTGACCCCAATTTCTGAATTGAAGGGTGCAATGTTCATCTGCAGCTGCAGGTTCAGTGCAGGTTCAGTAGCACCATACTTATGCCCTGTATCTGATTGTGTCTGGTCTTGAGGCTTTAGAGGAAGGAACAAAGAAACAATTTCTAAAGCTAAATTCTCCACTGCTGCAAGTTGGGAGGAGTCTCTTCCAGTTACCAGAAGTAACCTTGAAGCATGGGATTAATACATTACAGAGCAAGCAGGCAGAGCTCCAACCTTCTGCTCCACTTCACTGAGGATGTGATGTTTTGGGCATTCAGAGATTGGTATTGCAAACATCAGTTCCCAGCCTTTGGGCTTATCAAGTTTCATCACAAATCACGTTGTTTCCTGCCCTGGCCCAGCTGCTCTGTTTGAAAGACTGTACGTCATTTCTCAGATGATTCAGGATTGTCTTACCATTTCCCATGTACGCCTGTTGTTTGTCCACTCTTGGGATGTTCCACTGTAATAAATGGCTGTATCCTACTCTCCTTTTGCTTCTAGATCTACTGTCAAAACCTGTGTCTGCTGGCAAAACTTTTCTTGGACCATAAAACACTGTATTACGATGTTGAACCCTTCCTCTTCTATGTCATGACAGAAGCTGACAACACTGGCTGTCACCTGATAGGATATTTCTCCAAGGTTAGTTGCAAACACACAACTATGCGTTACTACCTCACTAGAATGAGATTTAGGACACCAATTATCAGTCCTGAGCCATCCCTCTGAGTTTTTACAGTCTCAGCATTTGTTGCTTTTAGGAGTAGGTAAAGTTTCAAACCTGATGAGCATGAATTGCTCTTACTCTCTGCTGCAGATGCTTTGCTGTAGCATCTTTTCTTCTTACTAGTGAAATCCAAATCAGCTCCAATGAACTGTCCTTGGTAGGAAGCATAACAGTGTCTTAAATGTAGGCAAAAGTAAGGATAAAAAATTGTTAATAAATGTAGAGAGAAATATACTAAAATAAGTATTAGTTGCCATTTATTTTTTTAATAAAGTAGCTGAAGGAGTAAAAATACTTGGGTGGAGAAGCTGAGACGTAACTGAAGCAGCTTAAGCAGATCCCACAAGTTGCTGGCCAAGCTTAGAGCAGGAGCCAGTGTTCTCAACTGTTTGCTTAGACATGTCACCTACCTGAAAACCAGCCAGTCTGTTTGTTTAATCTCTGCTGCACGTTGGTGCAACGTGTTTCCTGGTGAGTCTTACTTCAGGACAGAAGAGGTGATCGCCCTTCTGGCCATGGTGGTAGCATGTAATGCAGTGTAGGTACCTCAGTTAGTGAAACTCTGTAGGTAGGGAGAATGCTCTCCCAAAGAAAGTGCAGGAAAGTATATTCCTTAAACCACCTAAGTCATAGAATGGCATGGGTTGGAAGGGACCCCAAGGATCACAGAGCTCCAACCCCCTGCCACAGGCAGGGCCACCAACCTCCAGGCCTGGAGCTACACAAGGTTGCCCAGGGCCCCATCCAACCTGGCCTTGAACACCCCCAGGAATGGGGCACCCACCCCCTCTCTGGGCAGCCTGTTCCAGCCCCTCACCACACTCTCTGTAAAAGATCTCCCCCTAATATCTAATTTAAACCTCCCTCCTCCAGCTTCACTCCATCCCCTAGTCCTGCCAGTCTCTGCCCTTTAACAAGCTGATTCCCCTCCTGTTCCTGTGCTCCCTTCAGGGACTGGCAGGCTGCAGTGAGGTCCCCCCACAGCCTTCTCTTCTCCAGGCTGACCCAGCCCAGCTCCCTCAGCCTCTCTCCATAGGGGAGGTGAAAACCTAAAAAAAAAAAATCTAAAGAAAAATCAGTTTTGATGGGAGGATAAGTGTGTCTGAGTCTGGTTTTTGTCTGAACTTCTCAATATGCACCTGGTGCAGTTAAGTTGCTTTCTCATTGCATGTAAACCTGGGAGGTGACAGAGGTGGTAGTGAGAGTGTCGCTGGGTCCTTCCCAGGTCCAACCCCATGACCAGCCATCCTAGGCTTAAAATTGTGCACCAAACACCCAATTTAATGGCTAAGAAAATAAGACACTGAGCCAGGCTGGTAGCTGAAGGACAATGGTGTTACTTGTTGTCAGGCAGGTTTTTCTGCTGTTGCTTCTTTCCCCTTGTATTGTATCAGTTGTACAGGCTTGTTTGGTCTGTTGGAATTACAGTGTGCCCTTTGTGCAGATCCAGACCTGTTTATCTATATCCTCTCTCTGTTCTTGTTTTTAGGAGAAGAATTCTTTTCTCAACTACAACGTTTCTTGTATCCTGACAATGCCTCAGTACATGAGGCAAGGTTATGGCAAAATGCTCATTGATTTCAGTAAGTAAAGAGAGAGAAATTCTGGAAACTTCCTCCACCCAACGTGACAGTTCCACCAAGAAATCAAACGTATCTGTGGTGGTGGCTGAGCAGTTTCAGTTATAACTGACTTCTGCATGTGCTGAAGAATTGAATGGTCAGGAGAGAGGAGTTTCAAGATAAATAGGGTGGTTTTTTTTGCTTTACAGGCTATTTGCTTTCTAAAGTAGAAGAGAAGGTTGGCTCTCCAGAACGCCCTCTGTCTGACTTAGGGCTCATCAGCTACCGGAGTTACTGGAAGGAAGTTCTGCTTCGTTACCTGCATAATTTCCAAGGGAAAGAGATCTCCATTAAAGGTATGTTTTATAAGCTTGTAGGGAGTTGTTGTGGGAACATACCTGTGCACCTCAGTCACTCACTTTCATAAAATCATAGAATGGGCTGGGTTGGAAGGGACCCCAAGAGTCACAGAGCTCCAACCCCCCTGCCACAGGCAGGGACCCCAACCTCCAGGCCTGGAGCTACACAAGGTTGCCCAGGGCCCCATCCAACCTGGCCTTGAACCCCCCCAGGGATGGAGCATCCACTACTTCCCTGGGCAGCCTGTTCCAGCCCCTCACCACTCTCTCTGGAAAGAACTTCCCCCTAATATCTAATCTAACCCTTCCTTCCTTTAGTTTTAATCCATCCCCCTTGTCCTGCCATTATCTGCTGATGCACATCGGTGTTTGTGTAGCAGCACAGTTAGTGGAGAATATTCCTAGAGCTGGGTACAGCTCCTTTTCAGTCTGGACCATTAAAGATAAGCCAACTCACAGACTTTACCAAGTGTGTACTGGGTGGTTCTTTTTAAAAAAAATACATCTTTAAAAAAGATTCAGCAAAAAACTTTCCCCATCTGTATGAGAACGTGAATTTTAGAAAGAAAAATGGCTCCACTGAGAGGCTTTCAAATGCTTTGGAAAAACACAACAACTATTTGGAGTTTTAATAGTCTTGATGTTTATGGCACATAGGAGCACGTGGGGTCTCATAGAGATAGCAGCTGCATCTTCTTTCAGAGGATTACACCTTAGTAACTTGGAACCTAAAATCAGGATCACTAAATCATTGCGGTACCTAGGCTGGCTCTCAGTGCTTGGGTGAGCTGGGCTGTTTCTGTAGGGCTCTGTGTGGTTTGCATCCATAACCTGTGGTCCTTCAAGAGTGAAATGAGCCAAGGGAAGTTGTGTAACAGTACTACAGATAACCAGGGTGCTCAAAGCCCTGAGTCCAACAGCGACTAATACTGCGTGTAACTCCTCAGTATCCCCAAGGCATTTTGTGTTTATTGCTTCAAAAGGAGTTGCATTAAAGCTGCAGTAAAAAATGAACAATTATAGGCCATTTTGCAGAGGGATTTGTTGCTGTTTTAACATAAACTGATTCTGGTTTGCAGAAATCAGCCAGGAGACTGCAGTAAACCCTGTCGACATCGTTAGCACGTTGCAGGCGCTTCAGATGCTCAAGTACTGGAAGGGAAAACACCTGGTCCTGAAAAGACAGGTAAGATCTGCCATGGCTCTTTCTGCATTTTGAGTTTCCTGAAGTTCACTGCTAGATTCATGCAGACTTGCTGACACCATATATCACAGGATCGTAGGGGTGGGAAGGCACCTCCAGAGCCCATGGGGTCCAACCCCCTGCCAAAGCAGGGTCCCTAGGACAGGGCACACGGGTTGGTGTCTAGACAGGGCTGGAATCTCTCCAGAGAAGGAGACTGCACACCCCCTGGGCAGCCTGTCCCTTTGCATTGTGCTGGGGTTTCTGGCCTTTTCATTCTAGTGGTGGGAGCGCTGTAATTTCAAATGCAGTAACTGACAGAACACACCATGGGCATCCAACCTGGTTCTTCAGTGGTGTAGAAACAGCTGTGGAGGCCTTTTCTGATGTGTGGAGTCATGTTGCTCATCCTAAAGCAGCTGTTCAGGAGAGCAATGGATCGCTGTTCCCAACATGCCTGCCCTTTACTGGGCAACTGGGTGATGTAGAAGAGAACCAAACTGGTGGAATTCTAAATGAGTCTTGTTTGTACCCTCTTTAGATAGAAGACAAGTGGTTTATGAATCCCCAAATGTGACACCCCCTCCCTGAGACTTCACTGTAGCTAAAAGCAACCGTGTCAGTTTGTTCAGAAAGTGCTGTAGAGGGAACAGGTTTTGTCGGGCTGAGCAGTTGTTTGGCTCGCTGTCTTCTGCTGTGGTGGTGTACCACGGATAGCTGTCCGTCCTGGATCCTTTGTTTTAACCTGCCCTTTCATCCTCTTTCCCTTAGGATCTGATTGATGAATGGATAGCCAAAGAGGCCAAAAGATCCAACAGCAATAAGATCATGGATCCCAGCTGTTTGAAATGGACCCCTCCTAAGGGAACTTAACTGTCTATTGCTCCTGAAGCCAGTGAACCCCAACAGTAGGAAGTACCCTAGGGATCTCTGTTGTTCTGTTGCTGTTGTGATTGGCTGGTACAGTACCCTCCTGAAAGATCAGTTCCCCTTGGTACTGTTCTGGCCCAGATCTTTTGTGCACACCACAGACGCTAGTTCTGAGGAACTTTATGTTTCGGCCTCAATGAGGTTGCAAGGATTGGATCTGTATAGGACCCAACTAAAGCTCCTAGCAGCGCTGGCCCAAGGAGTTCTGATATCTGGTACTGTACCTGTCCAGTCACTGGTCTTACCCTCATGTTCTTATTCCAATGAGGTTGTGTTGTGTCCTATAATCTGGTTGTTTCTTCCTTCAGGTTCCCTTGCGTTCTAAGTAATGGAGGTAACTTCTGTGGCTTTTGAACAAGGTTTAAGGATGCTTGTTTGGGGAAAGTCTGGTTTCCCAACAAGCTACAGTTACACTGACTTCAGCATTTTTCAGTACTCCTGTCTGCTGGACTGTTCCATTCCATGTATCGAATAGTTGTAGGGTGAGAACACGCCACCTCTTTCAGCAGTGTTTTCCATGTAATACAGCAGGTTTTCACATAGTTAATATTGTACAGTCAGAAGCTTGCACTTCCTGTAACCCAGTGGTGTGATTGTTAGTGTTACCTGAGAGGAGTCAAGGCCAAGTGTGTGAGAACATCATGCTCTGAGGTGTTTCAGCTCCTGGAGCTACTACAGTACCACGTCTGTTGGAGAGACCTCTGTGATTGATTGTAAGTTACTGTTTTTTCCTGGTTTCTCTCTTGGAGTTGGTGGGTTCCTTTACACAGAAACAGCCTGTGCAGTGTATTTCACTGGAGATATTTTTCCCAGAGCAGTCTTCCTTGAATTGTAGGTCTCTTTGTATTGGTGAGGATTTTCTTTTTTTCCTCTAGTCTGAAGAAATAAAAACCTTAAAAAGACAGATTTTTTTTTTTTTGCTAGCCTTGTCCAAACAGCCACAGAAACTACAACACAAATACCATCAGTCGTTGGGATTGCCTACAGTGTACGCTCTGTGCATCAGTGGCAGCTCCAGTTAGCTGTGTGGATGGTTTGCTTCTCCTTTGTCTTTGTAAAACAAAACAAGCTCCTACTTCCTCATCAGCACCACTGGAAGAAACTATTGTACAATGCCTTTCAAGTGTAACCACTGTCCTTGTGCCACAAGTTTCCTATAGAGCTCCAGTGGGATTAAAAGGGGGGGGAACAATCTCGGGGTAGGGAATGGCAGCGTCGTGTAGTGCTGATTTCCTCTGAACCTTCCAGTGCTTCCTGCTGGAATGGGGTCTGAAATGAAGCACTTCAGTGTACCAGTAGGTAGGAGCCCTTTGCTGTGAACCACTCACCCATCATCCTACTGTGGAAGAGTTCTCTACTGCTATTCCCATGGTTGTCTGCCTTTCTCTGCCTCTGTTAGAAAAGAAAAAGATCATCAGTACATGGTGTATACCCTGTGGGCATTACTGAAGTTTGCTGTCTCATGCCCTTCACTCCTGTATTGTAAGAACTACAGATACTCATGAAACTATCCAACAAAGTAGATCTCTTGTGGAGTAGGGAAGAAGGCCATTCTTGTGCAGAAGCTAAACCCTGTTCCCATGATGTGGTAGAATGTGCTATTCTTGTATCTACTTCTCAATAAAGCATGTTCTCTGCTCAAATTTATGCCTCCTTATTGATTTATTTTTCAGTCAGATGCAACTCTGCATCTCCAGTGAAGTGAAAACTGCTGCTTTGTGTTGCAGGGGACTAATTTTGAGCCCATCTTTGTGCTCCTGTCTTAAGGATTGTGACTGGAATGACCTTAGGTTGAAGCTGTCAGAAATAGCCTCTGCTGTGTGTTCTCCAGAGCTTGTTGTGCACTGGGGGCTGCTGTGAGGAGTATACAGATGCTGCCAGATATCTGCAGCTTATCTGTGTCATGCAAAATGGGGAGAGCAACATGATGTTCACTGAAGAAGGAAGGTGTTACCCTAAAAGTTGGATTTGTAGCCTTCTGTGCTTCCATGGCTACCTTGCTGCTTGTTACTGGAGGGGGGGAATTGGGGCAGTGAAGTCTTTGGTCTTCAGAAAATGGTATTTGAAGTTCAGCACCTCTCCAAACATGTGGAGACTTTGTGCACAATCCCTGGTGAGGTGTAGTGAGTCAGAGAGATAGCCACAAACTTCTCTGGGCACCCAAGGGACAAGATGTGCTCACAGTTTCACCCACCCTTTGTTCACAGCGACTGCACTTGTCTGGATCACATCTGAGATGGGTCAAACCCAATCCTGTCTGACAAGAGTCAGAAGCCTCCACAATGTATCTCATCATCAATTATGATGTCTACATACATCTTTCAAGGAATACATCTCTGGTGTCCTCCTCAAGTGTTCTGAAGTGGCCCTCAGAAGCCACCCAGGGCCCTGCTTTATCCTCTGCTCGTCCCTGTGTGTATCAGAGCAGCCTCAGGGCTGTGGTAATAGTGCTATTCTAGAACATCCCTCAGCCTTGGGAAACAGGATAGTTAAAACATGATACTTCAGCCTCCCCTCAGCCTCATCCTTTAATCCAGCTGCTGGAAGCAGAGTGGATGTGAAGCCCTCAGCTGCAGTGACCCTAACAGGGGAGAAGCCCTGAGGCCAGGGCTTTCTCAGAACCAGCTGCTGGAAAATGCTCTTTTGACCTTGGACATAGCTCATTGTTTTTTTCCTCTGAATTTCTTCAAAAGAAGGAAAGCTTCCAGCATGGAAACTTTCCAAGTTGAACTTCTGCCCAGGACAAGGCAAGTTTTTACACTTAAACCCCCCCCAAATGAGAATTTAGCATGGGGATGACACCAGGCTGAGAACTACTGCTGCCTTGCATGGGGAACGCTCCCCACGCTCCCCCTGCTTTGCAGATCCAGGTTCTGTTCACACACAGACCAGCTCTCAGAGTCCTGCAGGACCTGCTCTGCTCTGAACTTTCACTCTGCAGTGTGAAAAACCAACGAGGGTGACAAGCCTGAGGACCCCACTGCTGCTCTTCTCCCCCCCAGCTGCTTCATCCTCACCCTGCCCTGCGCCGTGTGTTACATCTCCAACCTGACCCAAACCTCTCCAGCCTCCCCTCGTTCTGTCCCTGCACTGTTTCACCTGCCTGACCACGAGGCCCCTTCTCAGCACTTTTTTTCCCCCCAGATTCCTGCAGTTTGGGTACCATTCAATACCATTTTTCACCGGGATGAGGCAAGCTGGTGCCTCTTTCTGTTGGCTGCCCGTGCCTCCAGGAACTGGTCTGTCACTGCTGTTCCTGTTCCACAGCTGAGCACTGGTGGTTCTCCTGGCTTTTCCTTTTTGATGTAATTGTTTGGGGCAGGATGTGGTCATGTTGTGGCCACGCTGAGGATCTGCAGGGAAAGAATAGGGGGTTGATATTCCTATAAAGGACGCTGGAGGAGAAGAGACAGCAGGGAAGCAGGAAGGAAAGGATGCTAAATATGTAAGAATTACTTCAGTTGTTTCTATTGTGATGGCTGTGTTAACTCTGAGCTTAGTTTAAACACATGTAGGACAGTCCATCTGCCAGTAACTCCGCCCTCCTGTTGTTCCAAAACTATGGAAAGAACTGGAACACCTACCTCTGCACCAGCTCACAGGCCAGGGGAAAAGCAACTCTATTTTTGAGAGCATCCCCTGTAATTAGCTCTGCTTTCCCCCCCCCCACTCCCCTGGGCTCCTGCCCACACACCACAAGAAAACACCCAGACCCAAGTCTGGGATAAGAGCAGAGATGCAGCAAAAAGGGAGAAAACAAAAGGGAAAGAAAACATCCCCAGGAAGTGAATGGATCTCAAAGGCTCCAGCAAGTTTTCTACAGCAAAAGATTTCAAATGCAAAAAGAGCTGTTAAACTGGGCCTGACACCCTGCCCCAGCATCATGATTGATTCCTGTGCTGAACAGTGGTAAAATACTTCTTCATTTCTTCTTAATCTCCACTCATCCCACAATGTATATTAGTAGTAGGTCCTTGTGAGGCCCCAGCTGGGGTCCTGTGTCCAGAGCTGGGCCCCAACACAAGGAAGATGTGGGGCTGTTGGAGAGGGGTCAGAGGAGCCAGGGAGATGCTCAGAGGGCTGGAGAGAGGCTGAGGGAGCTGGGCTGGGTCAGCCTGGAGAAGAGAAGGCTGTGGGGGGACCTCACTGCAGCCTGCCAGTCCCTGAAGGGAGCAGAGACACAGGAGGGGAATCAGCTTGTTAAAGGGCAGAGACTGGCAGGACAAGGGGGCTGGAGTGAAGCTGGAGGAGGGAGGTTTAAATTAGATAGTAGGGGGAGATCTTTTACAGAGAGAGTGGTGAGGGGCTGGAACAGGCTGCCCAGAGAGGGGGTGGGTGCCCCATCCCTGGGGGTGTTCAAGGCCAGGTTGGATGGGGCCCCGGGCAACCTTGTGTAGCTCCAGGCCTGGAGGTTGGTGGCCCTGCCTGTGGCAGGGGGGTTGGAGCTCTGTGACCCTTGGGGTCCCTCCCAGCCCAGCCCAGGCTGGGATTCTGGGATTCCAAGTAAAAGAAAAAAAAAAAAGAGAAAATTAAAAAAAGAAGACATGCTTCTGGAGCAGGGTTACATGTCCTGTTATTTGTAGAAATTCATCAGTAAAAGAGCAAACTATATAAGGCACCAGGCAGCCAACAGTCTTTAGCACTGCTCAGTGCAGTGGGGGTGGTGGAAAGGGAGGGAAATGATGCTGACTTCCCTTTGCTTTGTGTTCAGCTCCCCCAGTGCTGGGGTAGGTGATGGGACATCAGGTTCTTCCACAGCCTCGTGCTTTCAGGTGGAGATTAATGAGCTGGGAGTTGGGGCTTGGACCAATCTTTAGCAATAAAAAAAGGATGCTAATGAGAGTGGGGAGAGATGGCGTGGGAGGCAAGGGGCCTGCCTGCTCCTCAGCCACTCTCACCAGCTCTCACCCATCAGCTGCTCTCAGTGAGGAAGTTGGGGGGGGTTTTGTGTTTCAGCCCAAGTGGTGTCTGACAGGATGTTACCTGAGCAGCAGCCTGTGGTTCTCACATCTCACACGCAAAGGGGATCAGTGGGTTTCAGCTGGGTGTTACTGAACTGAGCCTAACGGGCAGTGACAGCAGCTCACCCTCTGCAAACACCCCTGGGAGGTGGTGAGGCTGTTCCTGTTCATAGGGTGAACACCCCTAAGGAGTTCTGCACTCCTTCTCCTGAGACAGACATCACCAGAACTGCAGCCTGGGGAAAAGCAAGTGGCAAAGGTGCCTTTAGATCCTGGTTTTATAGAAGATGGGCAAAATGGTTCTAACTTAATACAGTTTTCTGCAGGTTACTGGGCAAATCCTCTCTCCCATGGCTCCTCATCTCTCCACTGCAGCAGGGGACAGCCTGATTCTTTCTTTGTAGCAATAGTGCTGGTGTTGATTTTGGTTACAGAGCTCTCCAGTCCTTGGTCCCTTCTCAGTGAAGGAACCTCAGCACGTGTCCCTCCTGGCCTCTGCCCTGGAAAGTCGTTGCTACCCAGGGTATGGGCTGTGCCAGGTAAACATTTAGAAACTAACAGTCAGTCACTTGGTCTTGTGATGATTCAGAGAAAGAAAGGGAACATTCCACACCCCCCTCCAGATCTCAGGTTAAAATGGAGAAAGGATGCCCTCTGATGTGAGACACTCAGGGTGCCTCATGCATCTCAGTGCAATGTAGCACCCTTGCAGGAAGCTCAGGGTTAGCTCTCACAAATCCCACCTCCCACAGCCTGGTTTCTAGAGTGCAGCACCAGTTAGTCCCCACTGGAAAATGAAAAGCTCAACCCCTCTTCCATCTCCCTCCCCAGCTCCGGGGTGCTTCCCCTGCATCAGCCACTGATGGATTCCCAGGTGACTGCCCAGCTCCTGCAGAGGAACCAACGCAGGGCAGCCTCACCTGCAGAGGGGTGTACCTGCAGAGGGGTGTACCTGCAGAGGGGTGTACCTGCAGAGGGGTGTACCTCAGCAGGGGTGTTGGAGATGGAAACGAAAGCCAGCACAGCCTTGGTTTGCCCAGGGACCAACCGCAGCCACGGAGGGCAGCACGGTGCCTGTCCCACCAGCCAGGGCTGGAGATGACACAGAGGCACCACCTGCTCTACCCAGGGCTCCCTGGGTGAATGGACACCTGGGGCATCTCCACCTGGCTGTGCCTCCTTCCACCACCCTGACCTGAGGGCAGTTTCCTGGGCAGAGAAGTGGCTGCAGGAAGCTTCAGTCATGTATTCCCCACCCCTGGAGATGCAGACTGACCCCCTGGAGCAGCCAGGGAGGAGCAGGATGTCAGGAAGCCGTGGTTGTTGGCACCTTCACTGTGTTCCCAGTGAGCCAACACACTGGATCGAGATACTTGTTCGCTTTCCTTCTCACCAGGGAGTTTTCCATGCAGGCCAATTACCCTCCTTCCAGGGAGAGAAATCACTTGCTGCTTGAACTGTTGTGTTTATTACTTCAGGCTGGCACTGGAAACCAGCAATCAGATGCCCATAAGCATCTTCCTTTGACAGACTAGTCCTTGAAAACCACAAATCAGATGAGGAGCAACAACAAAACTCAGTGACTAAGTTCAAAATTGGCCAAGACTACTCCTCTGCTGACTGACTTTAACAGCTTGGGAACTGCTGGTTTAGAGAATGGCTTTGCCATCTCTCTCTATCCTTTGCTTCCAGAGACAGGGGGAGATGTGGCTCGTGGCCAGCAGGCAACAAACCTGCATCCAGCTCACTGCCTGCTGGGAGCCAGGTTTTCAGTGGTCCTTTTGCAGACAAGGATTTGTGTCTTTTCTAGAGCAGGAAAAAGGCCAAGTTCACCTTGTCTTATCCAACCCTGTATCCACTTTCCCAGGATAAACCTTAGGCACACAAGGATGCTTCCAACACGGTCCAGGACCACGTCTGGTCATTTAGAGGTACCTGCTCAGTTAGGAGGAGCGTGGTAGTCACACTGCCCCATGGTGTAAAGACACTGTGTGCTAAAATCACTGGGAATCAGGACAGGGATGCCTGCCAGAAAGATGCAGGTGAAGCTGGGTTCACTCTGAGTGTCCTTGGTAACCCTTAGCAAGCTCTTTGATCAGATAATGCTGCTGTCTAACGTTAGGAGGATGTTACACATGGGTCCTGGATGCTTCTTTCTTCATGATTTGTATTCTGTTGGCTAATTCAGCTACGTACAGAGAAGGAATTCTGTCATTCCAGGGAAGTCAGGAGGGTCAGAAGCAGGAAGGCTTTGCTGCTCTGTGAAGGTGCTGCCATTCCAGCTCAGCTGTTGGAGCTCAGGGCAGCGCTTGGTTCTTCTCAGGTTTTCCATTAAACAGCAGCAGACACTGGATGGGACCATGAGAAAGCCACTCCCCAGAGGAATTCGATCCAGATCACAGTTAGGAATCCTAAAATCTGTTTCCCACCCACCAGATGAGGGCTGTAGTTATTAGGCTGTCACAGTGCCAGTCTGGGAGTTCCACTCCCATCACCCACCACTTCCTGGAGTCTCAGAAGCAGCTGATTAAAACCTGAAAGTTCCTGGAGGATTTTTTTGTTTTCCTCAGTTCAATTCGGTCATCCATCACCCTCAGCTGGCAGAAGAGGCACTGCAGACCTGGCTGAACCCAAAGCAACCACAAAACCCCCCAGCAATCCCCAGCAAAACGTCTGTGTGGTCCAAGGAGGTTTTCTAGCAAGGTCTGGTTTGCTCTGGGAGGGCAGCAGAGGGTGCTGCCTGCCCAGGGCAGGGAAGGTCGCTCTGGAAAGCCCTACCAGAGTGGCAAGGAAGCTTCTCCTGGCAGCTCAGTGGAAGTTTTATCATTCCAGCTATCTGTATTTTCTGGGGAGAAAAAAATATATATATAAAAAAATCACTGTTGACGTTCAGGGGTGTTTGGGTTTTTGGGAAGGGCACGATGAGCACCCACCTCTGCAGCACCCAGTGTGTGGTTTTAACCCTGGCCAGTGCTAGAGCATCGAGCCTGGGGAAAGGTGCATCACCCCCTCTCAGGGAGCTGGGCTGGGGGTTGGACTTGATGGTCTCTTGAGGTGCCTTCCAAGCCCTACGATTCTGTGAGTGGTGCCTGGCTGAACCCCTGGGCTTCTCCTCCCCACGTGGCCCGGGCAGCAGGCTGGATGTGCCACATGGACACAGCACTGTGGGCCCCAGTCTGCATGCCAGGCACCGCTCTCCTTGTCCTCTGCCGTGAGTTCTGGGGCTCCTCCAAAGTTTCTGTGAGCTTCTCCCAGCGAGGAGGTTTCCATATCATCCCAGACACTGCAGCTGGAAAGCAGCCTGCCAGGGGGGATCCCAGGCTGTGAGGGGACGTGGCCCATCTCATCCCCATCACCACCAGTCACAGCTCCTCTGCTCGCTGAACCCATCTGTGCAGACACTCTCTCTGCATCCAGCAGTTCTCCCTCTTCTTAGCAGACCTGTGACACCTCCGAGTGGGAGTCCCTTGAGCCAGACCAGTGTCCCCAGTCCTGTCCCTTGCCCCAGACCAGCAGCCAAGGCAGGATACGGCCCGTAGATGGCACTGGCCCTCCACCGTCAGTGTCCTGGGACAGCGCATCTGCCCCTGGCCCTGCCAGGACATGACTAACCCGGGTTAACCCTTGGACTGCCAGCAACACCCACAGTTCTTATGTCACCGTTTGGCAGTGGGAGGCTGCAGATGTCACCGGTCGGCTCCAGATGTTTATTTATTTTAACCCCGGGTCGTGTGCTGGGTGATGGAGCACTGTCACGAGCTGCCATGTGTGCACCCAGCTAGAGGAGCTCGGACACCCAAACGGGACCCTGAGGTTGGTGGGTTCAAGTCAAAACTCCTCTGGTTTCACAGTTCTCCCTAAACTGGTGCAGAGCTGCCCCAGAGCTCTGCATGTGTATGGAAACAGCACTCTGGAGAAGGGCTCGGGCTGACTGGAGGATCTGTGACAGCTCAACAGGTCACTTGGGTTTTCTCTTTTCATTTCCATGATGGTAGCACCTCAGTGCTCTGACCAAGATACAGGCTTCCTTGTACCCCTGTCCCAACCACGCTGTGTGATGGGCAGGTGTCTGTGTGCTGCTGTCGGGTCAGGCTTGGTGGATCTTCTGAAGGACCCACGTCTGGTCTCCCCCCTGAAGGAACGGATGGCTGTCTCCTTGTGACCAGCTCTGAGCTGGTGTGCTGCTGAAAACCTGGTGCTGGCTGTGGGCAGCAAAGCCTGTGGGAAATGTCAGCCTTCCAGCCGGAAGGTGACCACTGGCAGAGTTCAGAGGACAGCAGCAAACTGGTTTGGAGCTTGAGGGACTGGTTTGTGACAAAAGGCTGAATCAGATGGGGCAGAGAGGCTGATACGTGCTCTTGGAGGATGCCCAAGCAGGGAGAAAGATTTTTTTAGGGGACATATGAGGTAGGTAACTGGAATTGAAGGGATTGAAAGAGAGGGGACATACAGGATGACTTTAAAAGCCACAAGCCCTCTGAGCCTTTGGTATGTTCCTGGGAGAAATCCCATCACCAGGGTCACCAGGAAGAGACCTGAGGACACCTCGCTCTGCTGGCCCTGGAGAGATGAGCTGGGGTGGACTCAGAGACTCTCCTCTTTCCCTGCCTTTCCCATGATTATCTCTGCTGTCTGGGGTGCAGAGGGGGTTCTGCTTCAGAGCAACGATGCTGCTTTTGGAAAACAAGTGTGGAGGCTGCACTGGTGGGAGTGGGAACAGTATGAAATCGGGGTTCAGTGTCATCACTTGCATCAGCCACAACCTGCTGGAGTCAGGGGCTCTGCCTGGGGTGAGACCCCCGGGGCTGAGGCCATGGGGCTGCAGCAGCCTGAGAGCTGTTAACTCCCCCACAGCGGGCAGCAGATCAGTGGTGAGCTCAGCACTTTCAGTCCACCAGCTTTAATTTACACCTTAATGAGAAAGGTGTGAGCTGAGCTGAGCTGAGCCTCGATGAGTTGAGGCGTAACAGGGCCAGCCATGCCTTTGGCTGGCTCCAAGAGAGGACAGGTCACCAGCTGGATCACCAGCTAAGACATCACATACTCGAATTTGTCCTTCCACAGATTACCTGCACCCCACCCTGGCCCTGCTGTCCTCTGCTTCCCTTCCCCAGCACAGCACATGGTCTGACAGAGGAGTTACCAGCGCTCTGTGTGGTAGTGAGGCTGTGTGACATCTCCCCCACTGGTAACCATCGCATCAGGCTCCTTTTCTAAGGCAGTGTTCTTCATTTCCCTACCTGTCCTGTCCTGGGAATGCCTTTGCACCCCAGCAGGGACCCAGCAGTGGGAATCCTGGGGGAAAACACCTGCCTTAATGCACTCGTTGGAGAAAAGGGCTGGATAAAACCCATGGGGATCTTACTCTGACAGTCATGGCTGGGGCCTACACTTTTCTCACCGACCCTTCAGCGCTGCAAAACAAGCTTGCCAGCCGTTCCAAGCCCTGCACCCCCAGATGCAGGCTCCCAGGCCAATGGCCCTTGGCTGGCCCTCCTTGTGGCATGTGCAGGTGTACAGGGTCTGGGCGAGAGGGAGGGGGGCACTGCAGGGGTGACCCCTGCCCGGGTCTGCAGATCTCCACGCACGCTGCACGATGAGGTCGCAGCTGCCGGAGCTGCCCAGGGCTGCAGCCAGGGCTGGTGCCTGCCCCTGCTCCTGGGCCGGGCAGGTTCTGCACCTCCCGGGGCTGGGTGAGGGAGCTGCGGCATCCGGTTCGCGCCGTGCCCGGCTCCCAGCTCTTCCCCTGTTCCACCGCCGCCTCCTACACAGGGAGGGAGCTGCTGCCAGAATGCCAGAGGCACGGCAGCGGGGAGCCAGCCTTGCTCTCCTGAGCGGGGAGCCAGGAGCCAGAGACAGCGCTGGGAGCAGCCAGTGGGACGGGGAGAGCCAAGGCTGCCAG
The DNA here is from genome assembly GCA_013400835.1 of Zapornia atra. NCBI lineage: Eukaryota > Metazoa > Chordata > Aves > Gruiformes > Rallidae > Zapornia > Zapornia atra. The sequence continues at coordinate 84,234 of VZTU01019631.1, read as the reverse complement.
ACAGACAACGCGCAGCCAACAGGCAGAGCTTCTGTCCTGCCCAGACGGACAGACGGAGACTATCAGGCTGAGGAGACGAGATAACCAAGCCTCCTCAGGCAAGGGGAGAGGATGCAGCATGGGGGAAGCACTGCCTGTCCCATCTTGTTCCTCCTGTGAATCCACCCCTGGGCTGCAGCCGCAGCACCCTCGGTGCCCAGCGTGGCAGCAGCCAGCTGGGGCCTGGCCTGCTGTGGGCCCAACCGGGACATGGGCCGTGTGGGGAGGTGGGTGCTCTGCCCAGCTCAGCCTGTGCCACCTCAGGCAGGTCACTTCTCCCCGGGTTTAGTTCCCCCTCCATCTGCTGNCTCCCCGGGGTCTTTATGTGTTTGCTAATCACAGCTGGGCCCATGTTAAGGTCGGGAAATCCCCAACAAAGAAGAAATCCCTCCATCAGGAGTGTTAGCGAGCAGGGCAGGCCCCATGGCTTGTGGGCCAGCAGCCCCCCAGCTCCCAGGAGCAACGCTCGAGCCTGGCTTGGTCAGCTCCTCTCTGCAGGGCAGCTCCCCCCATGGAGCCGGCTGGTGCAGGAAGTTGTGCTGGTGATTCAGCAGGTGATGCTGTTCCCTCTGAGTCACTCCCAGGCGGGCTAGGAGGGGGGAGATGATGCTAGTGGAGATGCTCTCTGCCAGACCAGATCCAAACCTGATGGCTTAGGTCATTAATTGTGATAACGTATCCGAAACTGATAAGAGGAATTGCTGAGTGGCTCCCGTGCTCCATCCCAAACCTGGGTTCGTTTGGGTAGGAGAAGGAAGGAGTGTGAATTTGCAGTCAGTGCAGACAAACAGCCTCAGGGCTACTTCTTCTTGCCTGTCCACTGATAAAGGCGCTTGTTTCCTCCCTGGAGTTTATCACCTGTAAGAAGGAGATGGGGCTAGATGCTGAGAAAGCCATTCATTAGGTTTTGGTGGTTGGGCCACCTCAGAGGAGGAGCAAACAGGACTGAAACGCTGAGTATTTCTTGCTGCCTTGCACCTGCCTGAGATGCTCAGAAGCAGGAGCCACTGCGCTGCCTTTCCATCTCCATATCCAGGGGTTTGGGGCCAAACCTGGCCCTGCTGTAACTGTACAACTCCTCTTCAGCTCAGTGGAATCACACTTGGTTATACCAGCTGGATCTGTGTCCACTGGGAAATCCCATCTGTGTGTTCTGGTGGCAGGGACAGGCTGCTGCTTCTGGCCCCGATGTAACCCTCTGGCTTTGATCCTTTGGGTTATCAGAGGTGTCAAGGGATCAGCAAACCCCTTCCCTGCATGGAGCAGCTCTGGGGTGAGACCCTGAGCCAAGCACAGCCCACTGCACTACTTGTAGGTGTCCCAAAGGGATGAAGTGAGCTTTCCACTCGCTCAGGACAGGACAGAGTGTGCTTGGCTGGTACAGACACCTCGCAGAGCTCTAGCAGGGGATGCTGGTACCTCTGGGTACCACAGGGCTTCCCCACAGGCACCTTTGGGCTTTTGGGGCTCAAGACAGCTACTGGAACCTAGGATCTTTCCCAAGAGGTTAAAATCTGCCCATCTATAGAGGAACAGTGAGCCTGGAGCCTGCCTTACCAGCAGGGCCAAGAGCTCTGAACTCCAAACACCCCTTCCCTCTGTAATTATGTTTTATTTTTAGGTGTCCCTTCCTTTTTCTATTTGGAGCCTGCATCCTCCGCAGGGTGAACCGGAGAAGGTGCACCGAGCCGAACCCGCTGTGTTTGGGAAGCAGTAAAACGAGGCTTCTAAACTGGGCTCGGAGGCGTAGGAGCCGCTGGGGAAGGCTGGCAGGGAGCCCTGGCACAGCGCAGACCGCAGCTCTCCCCGCGCCAGCCTGCCAGAGAGCCAGTTGCCCCGGCAGCTCGAGGCTGGGGAGAGCAGGGCGAGGGGTGCAGGGGCGATGGGTGGACTGGGCTGTGGGAGGAGGATGGGTCTTTTTGTGGAGCAGGTGGAGGTGTGCATTGTAGACCTCTTCCCTTCCCAGCCAGGTCTAATCCTCAGGTGGTTTGTGCCAACGATCTGACTTCGGTGGATGCCCTGAGTGTGCAGGGACTCCTGGCTTTAGTGGTGGGCCCAGGCATGTCTTTGGAGGACCAGCTGTGGCTGTCCCGGTTCCACAGAGCAAAAGGAGCTTCTCTTTCTTTAAAGCAGCTTCCAAGTCCCTTCATTTTCCATGTGTGTTTGTGTGAAGGGCTTGCTTAGCCCTTCGTGGGGTGAGTAACACCGTGACAGTGACAGAGCATCTTCTGAACGGGGCAAGATGAGACGTGAGGAGAGCTTCCTTCCACTGCTGCCCTGGGAGGGCTCTCACCTCACCCTCTGTCCCCAGGTCTGTCCCATGTCCCTGCAAGTAAGGATACTCATCCCACAACGGTGTCACCTCGAGCTGGTGGTAGAATGAGCCAGGTTTCTGGCTGCTTTTGGCTGAGAACTTCTCCTTGCACTGCACCTCAGGGCTAATAAACACTTATTAGCCCCAGCTTCCTCTACAGATGTCCTCTGACAGACTCACTAGTCTGCCCTGACTTCTAGGAACCTCCTTACTGCTGAGCTGAGCAGGGTGTGGGGGGCTCAGTGCTGGAGTCCCTCCACTTTGTATCGCCAAGGGACTTCATCGCCGACTGTCCCAGGGTAGCCTCAGCCCTGCTTCCCGAGGGAACAGCCTCTGCACAGGCAAGGAGAGAAAGGGAGGTGTTCTGAGCTGCTTTTGCATTCCCCCAAGCGATGTTCAGGCTAAACCAGCCCCTTACTCTCAGGGTGAATTTAAACATCCTTGGGAGCGCCCCGTGTTGTAGCTGGCTCCCACGGGACCCCGCTGAGCCCGGAGCAGCCCAGAGTCTCTGCTGCATCACAACCTGGGCTGCATCTCCAGCCCGCTCCCCTCTTTTGTCAGCCTGGCTTCTGGGGGCTTCCGGGGTCCAGAGCCCCACGTCAGACAATGGTTGGGCTCAGGGTAGCAGATTTACCAGTGCAGATGGTTTTAGTTAGTGCTCAAGACACATTAAAGCCGGCAAGGGTTTATATTTAGCTGGGCTTCTTTAAGAGGAAAGCCTTTTATCCTCCTGGCTGGTCATCCATCAAGCCCTTGGGAGGGCGGGGTGGTGTCTCCAAATAGATCCCACGGACAAGCAGCCACTGTGAAACCACATTTCCTCCTGGGAGGGCCCTCCAGAGACAGCAGCTCGCTGTGGCCAGCCCTCTGGTCGCCAGCGTTGGAGCAGGCTGGTCACGGGAGCTGGCAGGAGCACAGAGCAGGGGCAGGGGCAGAGCCAGCTCGGGGACCGAGTCTGGGCACGGTGGTGCTGGAGCTGCCCCCTCGCCCTGATCCTGCTGTTCTGGCTGGGAATGGAAATGGCAGCTGGAAATTTTCACCCGCTTTTAACCAACAAACAACAGCTGGTCAGGAGTCCAGTAGCTACCAGTAAGTGTACTGGTCTGCTGGAGGGACAGGCAGTTGTGGCACTGGGATGGAGACGTCTGCCGGGGCTGCTGGCAGCTCTGGGCTCTCGTGGGCTCGTGTCATCTCATGGGTCACAGCGTCACCGATGCCAAAACGTAGGTGGGAGCTGGAGGGAGGGTGCTGGTGGCAAGGGAAGCGTTAGGCACACGAGGTAGCTCCCCTGAACACACCTCTGAACCCAGCCCGTTGAGGGCTCTGCTGCGGTCCTGGCTCTTCACGTCACACAGCTACATCCTTGTCACACTCATCCCTGGAGAAAGGCCGTTGCTCTGGGGAAGGCTTCCTCTGCCAGAGCCCCCCAGACCGGGCTGGGGCATTGCTGCAAGGGCCTCACGCTGCTACTGCTTCAGCCACGACTGGGAAACGGTGCAGGAGAGACCTGCTGTCACGGGCAGGACGTGTCCCTTGGCTGGGAGCTCCTTTGGCTCACACCAGTGTGAACTTCAGTGGCTTTACTTCAGGTTTATGTTGGCATTGAGGAGAGGGGAGCTGGGCCCCGTTTCCCTGTGCCCTTGGGAGAGCACGAGTGTGTCTGTTCAGTGCAATTCCCTTGGCTGTCTCCAGGGCTGCCTCTCACCGATGTCGCTGTCATTGCCCCAGATGGATTTGGAACCCCCAACCATCCCAGTTCATTCCAGTGACTGCAGTTCCCACCCCCCACCAGCACGCTGCTGTACCCCAGCAGCAGCGAAAGGTGACTGTTTAAAGCTCTGGGGACACTGGTGTCTGAAGTCTGCAGGGTAAATTACAGCTCTGGGGTGGCAGGACCAATCTTGAATTACACTGCTGATTCTAAAGAGGTTCCCTCCTCTGGGAAACTACCAGGGCCCTTGGGAGGGGTTCTGTGTGTGCACAAGCAAAACCAGTTTGGAACTGGAACCAGTCTGAGATTAAACCATTTCCTTTGCTCTCTTTCCAAGAATGAACTTTATTTTTCCAGTTGATCTGAAACAGGGAATATTGGGACTTGGGGTGGGATTTTTTTCTTCCCTCCTTCCTTGGCTCTGGATTCTTTCCCAGGAAAACACAGAAAACGAAACATTTGTTTTTCTTCCCAGTGAGAAAGTTTCTTCTTTGCTGGGAAGAGGTGCAAGGGTCGGGCTAGAGCTGCCATGAGCCATGCTTGGTGAGGAGCAGATAAGAGATAGGAGAGGGACAGCCTGGCCACACAGCCCACCCTCTGGTGAAGGGGCTGCAGGGCTCAGGGCAAGGTGGGGAGCGTGCCAGAAAGTCTGGGCTTGTGACTGCAGACTCTGTTCCTTCATGATGGCTCTGCAGGCTCGGAGCCCTCCAGGCTGCTCTGCTCTGGGGAGAGGAGGAGGGATGAATTTCCCACTGGAGGAACTGGGGAGATGAGCAGGAAGGAATATCACAGACTCACAGAGCTGTAGAGGTTGGAAGGGACCCCCAGAGCCCATGGGGTGCAACCCCCTGCCAAAGCAGGGTCCCTAGGACAGGGCACACAGGGCGGTGTCCAGACGGGGCTGGAATCTCTCCAGAGAAGGAGACTCCACACCCCCTGGGCAGCCTGTCCCAGGGCTCCCTCACCCTCACTGGGGAAAAGTTCTTCCCCCGATTGGGGGGGAACTCCCTGTGCTCCAGTTTACAGCCATTGCCCCTTGTCCTGTNTCTCAGGCTGCTTCTCTCCAGGCTGAACAGCCCCAGCTCACCCAGCCTTTCCTCACAGGGAAGATGCTCCAGGCCCTTCAGCATCCCCGTAGCTCCTCTGGACTCTCCCCAGGAGATCCCTGGCTTTGTTGTATTGGGGAGCCCAGCACTGGACACAACACTCCAGGTGGGGCCTGACCGGGGCAGAGCAGAGGGGAAGAATATGTTGGTTTAAGTCTCAAGCAGTGTTTCAGTTCCAGTTTCCAGGCAGGACGTGGTGCCAAACCAAGTGGCTGCTGCAGAGGAGGCGTCGCTGACTCAGAAGGGTCTTACCACAGTGCCTCCTGGTCAGCCTTGGGGGTGGCTCATCTCCTTTGGCCTCCAGCCCCTTCCAGGGCAGGAAAATGAAGGTTCTGCAGCCCTGTGGCCCGTTATGTTCTCTGCCTTGCTGGGATGGAGATGGTGCAGCTTACTGGGGAAGGCCTCCTGGGACTCAGGAGACACAGCAGCCCATCCTCTCTGTGCTTTGCTCACGTGGTGTGCTTGCCAGGATTCCCCCTCCCCATCTTGCCCTTGAGGCAGGGGCAGTTCTCTGCGCTGGGGGCCCAGCGGTGCCTCTGCAGTGCAAAGCCCAGCGCTGTTCCTGGGGGTTCCCCTGTTCTGCTACAGCTCTGCCCAAGACCAGCTGAGAGTGGCCCAGCTGATGAGCAGGTCCAGCTCTTGGGGACCACACAGGGCTGTGCTGCCTGTTTTTGGGGGAGGGCCATGCTGCCTTGACTCCCTTCTCTCTAGACTCTGCTTGCTGCAGCAGCCAGTGCAGCAGAGGAAGGGGCTGACAACTCTGTTTTGCTGCCCACCTCCTCTCTCCTGCTTTGAAGACCTCCCAGTAAGTAACCCAAGCCCAGAGCTGTGGTGGCAGGCACTGCTGGGGAGGAACTTCCAGTCTCTGAGGCTCTAACCGCCCAAGGAACCAGCCTCTTCATCCCCACAAATTACAGGCTCCTGCCTGCCCTGTAGAGACGAGCAGGGAAAGGGATGAGAGAGAGAACATGAAACCCCCCACCACCACCACCAACCAGCCCCCGTGCACCCCTCCTCTCCTGGACTCCGTTATCTCCACTGTGCAACGAAGCTCTTGGCAAGGCTGATGTGGTCACCTCAGTGTGTGTGTGGATTAACCACCTCCAGGAAGGGGCTGTGCTGATGCACGAGCACCGGAGCCAGCGTGAGAGGCTGTGAACACCAGCTTACCACAGTCTCCCCTCCTTCCACCCCTCTCTCCAAGGGCTCAGGCACAGGCACGCTGTGACACCCTGTTTGAAATGTAGCAGGCACGATGCAGGAAGGGAAGACAACACTCATGTCAAGAAATATCCAAGCAGATGCTCAGGGGGCTTGTTCCCTCCCAGTCTCCCCCCTCCCAGAGCAGAGCGGATCAGTGTGCTGGGGAGGGAGGTGGGTGTTTTCTCTTGCTGCAGCCCTGGGGAGCTGCAGAGCCTGGGCTTTAGCTCATCCTGTGCAGATGGCAGCATGAAAGTCTCTTGTAGTTAAGGTACTGTTAAGGCTCAATTCAGGAGATCTGGACCCAAAGTCCAGCTTTGCTCTGGACTCACGTCCCCGTGCCCAGTTCCAAATGGGGCAGTAATTCAGCTTTTTCACAGTCCTTTTTAAGGCTTCAAGGGAGCTCGAGCTCCAGCTTCCCATTGCCCATGAAGTCAAAACATGACTTCCAAGAGCCTGGATCCAAGTTGTCTGGATGGGGCCTCTCCCCACTGCCACGTGCCATGGCCTCTTCCCCAAGGTGGGCAGCAACAGGCAGCACTGTGACCCCAGTAAATAATAACACAGGCACAGAGCAGTTGGTAAATGCTGGTCTCCATCTCCATCAATGGAAATGAAATCCAGCTCCATGTGAAAGATGTTGAACCACATGAAGCCTGAGAATTGGCTCTAAGTGTTGGTAACGATGTGCGTGGGGCAAACCAGCACCAGACCCGTGTCCCAGGGCAGGTTTCTGTGTAGGAAACCTCACTGGAGGTGTCAGAGCCAGGAAGCTGCTGAGAAAACCCCAAGCAGCAGTGAGAGAAAGGTGGGTGGCGAGGCCAGAAGCTGGGAAAGGTGATACTGAAACAGCCAGGAGCTTGGATGAGGTGGCACAGGGGAGAAAGGCTGGAGAGGAGCTTTGGGTGGCTCATCTATCAGCATCTGAATCAGCAGCTTTGCAACCAGACCAGAGGCCTGGCTGGCTGCGCTCGATGGTGATGGGTTGCTCCAGAGTCAGGCTCCACCGGAAGCGAGCTCAGAGCTTTGCTGGCTCTTTCCTCTGAGCCCTGGTTGTAGCAAGCACTGCTCTTCCCTGGAGTTCAGCCCAGGTCCCCAGGGAGCTGCCCCGGTCCCTTGGAAGCTGTTGTGGGGGGAGGGAGGAATGTTTAATAAGGGCAATGTCCAAATTAGGAGGCGAAGGAGGGCTACGGATGCTCATAAATACTGCCCTGCTTGTCAGAAATGCTGTTCTCCTGCTTTTATTGCAGCCCCTGATTTATGAGCTGGGCTGAGAGCCAGGCAGTGTGCTCCTGCCAGGCAGGAGGAGATGCGTGTGTCTGTGCGTGTGTACACGCGTGTGCACACGCCTTCACACGGGCACCTCCGGTAGCGTGGCACAGGAATGGACTCTGGCTTCACATCTGGCTATCCAGAGGGTTTCCAGACTGTCTGACACTGGGACAAAAACCTCCCTGGACTCTCTCTGAGCAGCTCAGCTGTTCCACCTGCCCCATCCCTACCCCACGGAGAGTTTGCCCGTGCACCCCACGTGTAAGAAGTACACGGTCTGTGACACACATGCAGCTCGTTTGCATTCCACCCATTAAGATTAAAATTCTCCCTCCCAGATAGGAAAATACCCCGGATAGTTTGGCATTCTCAGACAGCCTGAGCTAGTTTTAGATTGGCAAAGTGCATAAGGGATGGGTTAGTGCAGGGATTTGACTGGAATGTGGAGCTTGTCCCAAGCCATGCCCCTTCTCCGAGTCCGCTGCTAGTGTAAAATCATCATGTAGATAAGCACAATCATCGTGTAGATAAGCAAAATCACTAAAAGATAGTGGTTCTGGTAGTTCTCAGCAGTACCCTGGAGCCGGTGGGAGGTTTTCCAGTAGCTGCCCTGGCAAAGACCTTTCTGGTTTCACACCAGCGGGGCTGCGCCGGCTTGAAAATTGGATTAACCTCAAGACTGCCAGTTGTGGTTTATTGATTGCTGATTGTGGGCATGACTGCCTGCCTAAAGAATGGGGTAAATATTGAAAGAACAAGAAATGGGACCTTCGTCTTTCTCTTGATGGAGTTAATGGGCTGGCAGGAGGGTGCTGTGGCTTGAACTGGGGAGCTGAACCCCTAAAGCCTTGAGCTTATCGGCCAGACTGTGGACTTTATGTGGGGCGATCTCATCCTGATTTACACTCCCTTCCCTCTACTCACTGGTTGGAGATGTTTGCAGTGGGTTTCGGCTGAGGGGGAGTGTCCACAGCATGATATTTGGGAAGGGTGTTGTCTTGGCCTTGCCTTGTCCTTGGACCCTTCAGTCCTGGGACGGGGCTGTGAGGAAAGATAAATCCTCCATGAAATCCTCTATGGGCTCCACTTCTCAGGGGGTGGTTCTGCTCCCCAGACTGACAGATTAACAGAGAGAGCAAGAGTTCTCACTACTCCCAACAGCTCCTGGAAAGAATTAGCATCCCAAAACAACAGCCAAGCATTTCACCAAGCCAAGAGCCCTGTTTGCACCCCTGAGTAGGGCTCACAGAAACAAACCCGTAAGGCAACGTGGGACAGCTGACTCCAGCCATAAAGGAGACTCCAAGAGATGCCCAATTTGCTTCGTTAACGTGCACTACCTTAATTACCTTCCTTGTTAACAATTAGTAGTTATTTATTCATAAGATCCACTTACTGCGCCGTGAACCGACGCAGGCGAGCAGCAACAGCGAGGAGGCTCTGCTCCCTCCAGCACCCCCAAGGGTTACCCTCAAGCATGCTTCCTGCACAGAGACTAGCCCACCAGTGCCTCCGTGGCTGCTGGGCTGGCTTCCAGTGAGTCATCACTACCAGCCACATCCACCTTCCCATTGCAGTTTGCCAGTTCACGTTTTATTTAGCAACTGGCGTGACTCACCCCTGGGATGATGACAGCCAAGAGATGGAGTGATACTGCCATTCCACACTCAGTTTCTTAGGGTCAGGAGTCTTCCTGCCCTTCTTGGCTTACATCATGGGATGAAGGATCAGCTTTGCCATTCACTGCTGCCCGTGATGCCTTGGAGAAAGGGCAGTGGGAGCCACGGCGCTGGGGCAGGGGAGAGATGGAGGCATCGAGCCCGGAACCCATGGGGCAGAGCATCAGCCAGAGCTGTGCAACACCAGTTACAAAACATGAAACTGGGCTGAACTTTCCTGGTTTCAGGTTTCACATCATGCTTTGGGATTCAGCCAGGTCCCTTGAACCCGGACTGGGGAATTCTGGTGACTTCCAGCAGCTCTGGCAGCGTCACTGGAGTCTCACAGGTTTTAATATTTGCCTTGCAACTCTTGTTCTTGGAAACCAGCCCGTTGAATCTGCAGCTTCTGCAAAGCAACATCAAGCAAACAAGTTTTTAGCCCTCATAAAGCAGGAAAAACCCTCTCAAACCAACATTTTCTCATTCTGTAGGTAGAAGAGGAGGAAAAAACAGCTCTGGTAATGAATCCTACAGCAACACTCAGGATTCCTCTGCCATTTTGCCTCTCTAGGCTGATGCCATCTGATGGCAGGCCTAGCATCCGATATGGTTTATAACTTTTTAAGCAATTTAACCATCTGGAATTTACTTGCACCCACCTAAAAGAGTCTGTGAGATGGACATTTTCATCAGCACTGAAACATTGCCCTGGTTTCAACTATATTTTTGCTGCAAGATGCTTCATCTTGATTTCATTGTGTCTGACCTCATTTTAATGTTTATAAAAAATACTGGTTTAATAATATTTTTTTATTCATAACAATATTTTGCATTCTGCTGCATTGCATAATGCCCCCTTGCATGTTCCATTCTGATGCTTTGACATGAGGAACTTCCAAGGAGGCTCATTTTGATGTCCAGCTCCTGTGGGGTTTCTTCAAGGATCCAGGAGGTGCTTTTCTCTGGGTTGGGATGTGGGTTGCAGAGGGATGGTTTGGCATCATTTCCCACGCAATGGAAATCTGGTCTACTTCACCAAATGCAAGCTCTGTTTGCATCTCCTAGGTGTGGTGGGATCTTCTTTACAGGACACCCCTCCCAGTGCCTTAATCCCAAATCCTTCATCTTCACCCCTGCGCCAGGAAGATACCTGCCCCACTTTTGTGCTGGCAGAGTTGCCTGGAAGCTGTTCCCAGGATCAGAGGCAAGAGGTCCTGATCCTTCCTGAGCTCTGGAGGTGACAGGTGTAAAATGCCCACAGGTTTGTTCTTCTAGACACTCTGGGATGTGCCTGCAGTGGCTCCTGCCCTCCTTCCCCAGCTCCTGCACGGCGCTCGCCTTTGATGCTGCTCTGCTCTGAGCTACTTCAAACAGCCTGGGAGGGTGGTTCAGCCCGGGTGGTAATTACACCCTGCTGCAGCTCCCTGGTGCTGCAGACCCTTTGAAGTGATTTTACCACCCAGCCTGGTCGCCAGGAGCCACGGCACACACATACCATGGAGTTCAGTCTCCCTGGCAGCTCTGCCCTAGGGGCCCTCTGGGAAGGTGGGAGTGGACAGGGAACAAGGAAATGAGATGAATGAAGGCTTTAAAAAAAAACAACAAAACCCAACACCAAGAAAGGCCATAAACTATCTACAGAATATTTTATTAACCCTTCGAGTGCCCATCACGTTCCTGGTGGGGCCTGTGCAGGTGCAACCAGCTCTTCCCAGTCCTGAGCAAAACCCCACCGTGTCAAGAAGAGGTTCCTCAGCGATCGGAAGGAACCAGGGATCTCTCCCTAATGCTGGCTGGTCCACCAGCTCCATTCCCTACCACTACCTTCCACCCTTGGATGGCCACATTCCCTCTCATCTCAGCAGGCTGAACGCTCCTGTCACCCCCTGAAGCTCTTCTGGGCATAGAGAGAGGGGCAAGATGACTTCCCTGGTTGCAGAGCTTGGAAAGAGGTCCTGCTTGTAACATCTCCTTGTTGGCATGCTACACTCCTGCTCCCATTTTACACCCTCCCTGTAGACTCATTTATCTACTTCACATCCTCATATGTCCCTCCTCATGTCGTCGTCCTCATCCTGCCCCTCTGAGCTCAGTCTGGGCTCTTGTTCCCATCTTAGAGGTGGAAGGAATTGCATTTAGAAGGACTACAAGAACACCCAGAGTGGCACAGATGACTGTAGCACAGCAGGCTATCAAGTGGACCCATCCAAAAATGGAGATGGATGCAAAGTGCTGGACTGCACTCTTCTCCATAGGCTGAGTGACAGGATCACAAGGTTGGAGAAGACCTTGAAGATCCTTCCTGACCTCTGCTAACCCATATCCCCATGCCCTGAGCTGCAGGCTGCAGTGTAAATGCAAAGAGCAAAGGAAACTGAGACCAGGATGCCCCCAGGCTCAGTGTGAGCACCTTTGGACATGCTGATTGTTGAGCACTGGTCACTCTTGATCATCTATGGGAGACGTTGAACCCTGACAGTAGTCCATGGGCTGGGAAAGCTGGGAGGGAACTGCTCTGAAGCACCTGGCACCAGCTGCTCTTGGAGACGGGAGTCTGAGTGAAATGGGCTCTTGTTGGGGGTTGGAAATGTCCATGTTCTACCTGACCAGGAGCTCCTGATGGCAAACAAGGGTCGCAAGGGCCCCTCCCTCCTTTGCTTTGCTTGGTGGAGATCACAAACCTGGATGTTTATCCTCTCCTTTGGCTGCAGCCGAGTGTCTCCCTGATTACAGACAAGAGACCAATTTCTTTTGGCTTGGAAGTAATGGGACTGTGCCCTGGCAAAGCCTCCTGGAGCCACACAGCCCTAGACAACTGCACATCCCTCCCCACCACCCCCCCACCACCTTAATCACCAAGTCTACCATCAGCAACACTCAAACATGCCATTGCCTGGCAGGCACTCTGCTGTTTGGAGGGGTGGGGAGGGGGAGCTGGGGGGAGCAAAGGGGTGTGTGTGTGTGTGTGTGTGTGTGTGTGTGAACTGCAGCCTTCTGGCTTTCCATCTCCAGCAACGCCACAGGCACCCCTGCACGATGCAGGATGCTCTTCCTGCACAGCCACATCCCAACCACTTCAGTTTATCCCAGCAGCTTTTCCCATGGAGCTGGGAATGCTGGGGAAGCAGTGACAGTTTGGGTTTGGAAGGTCACCCCAGTGCAATTTTCCTCAAACCAGGGGTCAGAGCTCGTTGCCATCCTCCAGTCCTCCATGGATCCCTTGTGAAGGGCCCTCATGTCCCTCAGTTTGGAGGACCGTGCAAAAGAGGGACCCTACCCAAAGCAGAGGACCACCCTCCTCTCCCATCAAGGCTGTTTTGGAGGTTGTTCCACCAGTGGCAAGGCAAGGCTGATGATCCTTAGTGCTCAGTGGAATTCTGAAGGTCTGGATGAACCTGAAACCCATTTAAACTTGGGTTCACCAAACCCAACACCGACGTGTTGATTAAGCAATGTCTTCCTGTGAGCCTGATCATGAGACCACCAAAGACACTTCAATATTTGCTTGCTCATCAAATCCCAGTGTATTTACTGCTGGAGACAGGCTCAGTCCAAAGCCCTCATTCCCTTGCACATGGACAACACCTGGATTGTACAGCTTGGGGCCATCCCATGTCCACTGTGCTCTATTTGCTTGTGCAACGATCCCTCTTCCTTAAAAGTGATGCTGCAGCTATGAAATGCAGCTGATTTTTAAATTCCTGGGGGTGCATTTGCTCCTCACCAGTCTGAGGGTACGAATGGTGTGTGTCACTGTCCTTCCGAGGGTACGAACAGCGTGTGACGCTGTCCTGACAGGCAGGGGTTGGGTAATGGCTGTTGCTGTGACTAAAAGGCAACCGGTATGACTGGAGCTGGGAAGTGGCTTCCACGTGGGAAGAGAGAGAGGGAGAGAGAGTCCTGCTTGGAGAAGGGGTTGAGAGGGTTTGATAAAGGCCCCCAAACCACCCTTGTCTCAGAGCACACGATGTCCTGGCTGCCTGATGCAGTTACCAGAGTTACACCAAGAAAAGCAAAAGGAGCTGAGAGAGCTCACCAGGAGAAGGGCTGCTCCACACAGGGCTGCTCCTCCCCTCCTCCCATCACGTGCTGATCCCGACACCGAGTGTAACCACCACCCTGGGAGCGCCTGGTCCAGGCTGATGCCATCGTTTCACCAGCTCACGCGTCCGAGTGTCTCTTGCCCCCAGAGCCAGGGTGCTGTGGAGCCCTCAGCAACGCTTCTCGTTCTGGTGGAGAGGTTTTTGTCGGTTTGGTCTTCATCTTGAGCATGAAAACAGGCAGGACTTGGGGTGGGAAAGGTTTTGGAACGGCCAGAGAGACAGCACAGGGCAGTTTGAGGAACAGCATTGCTCACTAGAATTCGTGGCCACTGAGAAAGTCCCTTTGTGCCTCCTTGGTGTCTGTAGGAAAACTCCTGAGCTGTCAAGAAGGTTCATCAGCCTCTCACAAGCTGAGATTCCCACTCCTGTTTCTGCTCCCAGGATGGTATCAGTGCATGGCATTGCTAAGCATGTCATCTGAGGCCGTAAAGCTCTCCAGGACTGCGCCAGTACACTCTCCAGGCACCTGCAGCCCCTGTGTGTGGGTCTCCTGGGCATCCCTGTGCCGTTACTGCTGATAGCTGGGGCTAAAGTGAGAACCTTTGATTACTCAGTAGCTGGGACATGCTGGGAAACGAGGGGCATTTCCACAGCTCTGGAAAGCAATTCCTCATGCCAGGCATCAGAGGTACCGTAATGTCTAGTCAGCAGCATTAAGGGAGGAGGGAAGGCAGGGCACAGAGATTGCAAGAGGGGTTGTGAGACAAAACAAGGGCAGGGACATCAGAGGGGTGGAGGTGATCAGAGCCTGGAGGGTGGAGATGAGCTTAGGCAGCAGAACAGCTTCCAGTGGTGTTTGCTGCAGTTTGCACCTCGGAGTTTTTAGGAGTTTGCTGGTTGCAGAGGAAACTCTGGTGGGGTCGGGCGAGCCAGATGCAGCAGGCAAAACGATGCATCGTGCTCCCTCCCTGAAGAAAAGTTGTCTGTTGTTTGAGAAACAGCCCTGAAATCACCAGGATGGGAGCAGAATTACTCCCTCCTGTTCTTCTCCTGAGTGCCTGGCTCTCAGGATCTCTGTGCAGTGGCAGATGTGCCACTAATCCCTGATCCCAAACTCCCTGAAACCAACAGGGAAACTTCCATCTTTCCTTTCAGCCCCAGCCTTGGGTTAGCTTCCCTCGTTTGCATGCTTCTGCATGCTGATAAAGGGCAGAGATAAACCTTTACAAATAATTAGGAAAATGTAAAGCCCTAATTAGGAAAATGCAAAACATTAACAAGTCAGGAGGCCTCCAGGAGGGTCACAAGAGACAAAGAGAGGATGAACTAATGAATGAAGCTCCAGGCTGGTGTTCCTACACCGACAACCTGCTCTACAGTTGCCCTTGGTGGCTTAGAAGAAAAGAAGGAGCCAAACTGGATGCAGAAAGAAGTGCAGAAGCCGGGTAAGGAGTGGGAAGCACTGAGGATGTGTGCTCAGAGTGAAACAGCAAGCGTGACACCTAGGGATTACCCCTGTACGTCAAACCAGGGCCTGCCTGGAGCGCAGTCACGCTGCAGCATCAGTCCCTGCAGCTTGCTTCGTGGGGAGGTGAGCCATTTGCTCTGGCAGGCGCCATGGAGTGCAACGCTGAGATTTACCTGGGGCTGACACATCCTCCTCTGCCCATTTTTCCACCAGCATCTCCTCCTGCCTTGACACTGGGGGGGCTGTGGCAGCTCCTGAAAGCACCGGGACACATTTTGAGGGGCGGGGGGCAGGGGGGGAAAGGTGGAGGTGGTGTGTGGGAGCCTGTGCAAGCACAGAGCCAGAGCGGTCGGTTGCCTGTCTGATGCGTCAGCCCTTGATACGCCCGAGGACAGATGGCTCAGCCCCTATGAGGACAGCAGGGAGCCGTCCCAAACAGCCTGCTGTCTTCTCCTGCCAGCCAGCCCACCCTCCTACCTCTGACTCCCAAAAGCACCGTCCCCACCACCCCTCCCAGCGCTGGCACTCCGCGGCGGCTCCTCCGTCAGCAACTTGGCAGCGGTGGGGTGCCGGGTGCCCGCGGGGGTACAGGGGGGGTGTGGTGAGCTGGAGACGCCCCGCTTGTTTATTTGGTTACCGTTTTGTGGTTTTCCAGAGGTGCCTGCAGGTCTGCAGGAGGATCTGCTGCGAGGTGCGCCTCGCCCTGTTCCCGGCTCCTCCTTGGGCTCAGCGGTGCCGCACGGGCTCCGGGCTTCCCTGTGTGTGTGAGGAAGAGCAGAGAGAGCAAACCCTGCAGCGCAGGGCTGCATGGAGTATCTTCCATCCCCCTGCACGGGTCTCTTTGGCATCCCCCTGCTTGGTTCCTTTTGGCATCCCCCTGCTTGGTTCTTTTTGACTTCACCCTACAGCAGATAGCACAGGCTGCCAGGCACCCCATAATTAACCCCATCCCTGCCAGTGGATTTTGCAGAAAGAAGAGAGGACTCAACTTTCCCCATAACTTTCATGCAAGGGTGGAAGAGTGGGGTGTCTCCAGGGTGAGTGCGATGGAGATGTCGGGCTGTACCACTGCTCCACTCCCCACCAGTATTTGGGGGAGGGTTATAAATTGTGGGGGCATCTTTGCCCCTTCACTGGTCCTCATAAGAAATCCATCTCTAAATACTGTTCTTGACTTAGCTTAGCAGCAAAACCAACCCCCAAATGTGAAAGTTAATGATGGTGGGAACTGCTGTTATGAATATTTGTGTGATGCAATACTGGCTTGTCCCACCTTGTGTTTCTCTTCCTCGTGATGCTCACACGTAGGGGCTCAAGCTGAGAGCTGAGATTCCCTCTGATAAAAAGCACACTGGCTGCAAGAAACACTTGCCCTCCTGAGAGCTCCCTAGAAAAGACAACAAAGCGTGGCTGCTCCCACTTCAGAGCACACGGGAAGGACATGCTGGAGTATTGTATCCAGCTCTGGGCTTCCTGGACTAAAAAAGCCAGGGATCTCCTGGAGAGAGTCCAGCAGAGGTTACGAAGGGGATTAAGAGCCTGGAGCATCTTCCCTGTGAGGAAAGGCTGAGTGAGTGGGACTGTTCAGCCTGGAGAAAAGAAGCCTGAGAGGGGATCTGATCAATGGGGATCAATAGCTGAAGGGTGGGACCCAGGGGGACATGGGCAGCCTCTTCTCAGTGTCTGTGGGGACAGGACAAGGGGTGATGGCCTCAAGTTGGAGCACAGGGAGTTCCCCCCCAATGTGGGGAAGAACTTCTTCCCAGTGAGGGTGAGGGAGCCCTGGGACAGGCTGCCCAGGGGGTGTGGAGTCTCCTTCTCTGGAGAGATTCCAGCCCCGTCTGGACGCCGACCTGTGTGCCCTGTCCTAGGGTTGGACCCCATGGGGTTTGGGGGACCCTTCCAACCCCTACAGCTCTGTGATTCTGTGATTCCCACTGGCCTCCCAGCTGAGCCACGAGTCCGATTCCTGCTGGAGAAACGGAGCCACGAAACGATCCCCGAATCCCCGAATCCCATCCCATCACCCTCCCCTCTCGCTGCAGGACGCTCCTGCCGCCCCGCTGGCACACGGACCCTCCCGGCGTGAAGGCTGACACAGGCAGCGCCGCCTGACAGCTTAGTAACACCTCAACCCAAAACTGCAGAGAGAGGCGAGATCCCTGCCCGTGCCATCTGCTGAGCTGGAGCCTGGCCCACGCAACAGCCGCACCAGGCCCCGCTCTGCCTGCAGAGAGCACCAGGGCCTCGCATGGGCGAGCACATCCCGGGAGCCAGGCTGAGTTCCGTGCTGCCCCAAGGGCAGAACCCCACCTACTGAATCAGCCTCCGCGCTTCCTGCAGCACCTCTCCTGTCAGAGACTGACCCAGCCCGGGCCTGCTGAGCTGCTCGGGCCGCACACCCCACGCACGGGCCCAGGGGTTGATTTTCGGATGGGCTACAGGGAGCACTGAGGGCACAGAATCTGCTGCCTCCTAACAACCCCTCTGGCTGAGACACGTTTGCTCCATGTCACTCCAGCCCAGCGTGTGCTGTGATGTTGTGTGGGCCCCATCCTGCCTCCTCACTCATGCCAGCTCCCGAGGAGTTGCAGGGCTTAACCGTGGTTTTGAGACCCGTGACGCTGACCCAGCTGGTGGAGAGGAGAAGGGGATGGTCCTGGGTTCCTTCTGTGGCAACTACCTGGTTTAGGGGCTCCCAGTGCCGCCTTTTCCTCTTGTCAAAAGCAACTGGCATCTGGGCTGTGTGGGCTGTGTATGTGCTGCATGCCCTCCTCTGGGAGGCAGGATGGGGATGGAGGAAGTTTCTGATAGCACCCAAGAGCAGAAACATCTGTTGCCACAAAGGTGACAAGCTGGAGATCAGAGCTGGTTTGGAAAGGTGGTGCCGTTCACGCTGGTTTGATGTCAGCCTGGCAGGGGAGCTGGACTGCCTGGAGAGAACGTCTTTCTTCTTGGGAACCAGATTTGAGCTTTGTCAGAAGCCAGATCGTAAAGCAAATACTCCCAGGGGAGGATGGTGTGAGCAGGGCAGGCAGGGGAACCCATCAGTGATGGAGCAGGAAAACACTTCCCTGTGCTGGAAAGCAGCAAAAGAACAGGAATTCTTTTCAAGGTCTTTGTTTTCCAGTTGCAATGCAGTTTTATTGCATCTCTACCTGCTGCAAGTACCTGACCAATCCTTTGAGCTCCTCTCTGGTAGAAATCCTGATTAAGACAGAACTAGACATAAGGAAAGAAAAAAAAAGGAGGTTCTTTAGTCTTTCTTGGCTGTGTGTAACTCCCCTGATATTCCCTTGGCTTCCTACATTCCACAGCTTTGGGGAACTTGGACTTTGGATGGGACATGGGTTACCAAAGTTTCTTAACATCTTGTATTTCTCCAGAGCCTTTCTGCCAAGGAGCACAAACACACTGCAGGAATCAGTGATGTAAATCGTGGTCCTGCAGCCAGAACAGCAACATTTTTATTACCTCAGAGAGGAGAGGAAGCAGGAGCCGTTTGCTCGCTGCCCTGTTGTGGGGCAGTGGCACAGCCAGAAATGCATCCCTGGGAGTCTCCCCTCCTTGTCCCCATCTCAGGCCACAAGCGACAGTCGCAGCGATAGCTGAGGGCAGGATGGGAGGAGCAGGTGTCCAGTCCCTTTGCTGTGAGTCCCCCAGGCTGGGACTGAAGTCTGACATCCTGCCTCCCAACTCCCTCCCCGTCTCCCACCCGCAGCTGGAAATAGAGCCCAGGAGCCTTGGCCAGCAGCCCCAGCTCCAGCCACCAGCTCCTCCTCTGCTCCCTGCCCCACACGTTCAGTCCTCGTCCCAGTGAGAACATCCTGCTCATCTGCAGGTCACTCCAAGCTGGTTTTCCTGGTCACTGCCCACTCCTGGTGTTTGCTCTTTGCTCCTTTATTTCGTTGCCTTGGCCATGCCAGGGCAGGAGCTCCAGAAGGTGTTGATGGAGAGGCTGATCCAGGCTGATCCAGCCCATGGAATCCCATCCAAACGGAGCAGTGCTCTCCCTGGTGACCCAGGGAAACGAAATGACAGAGTGCTGTCTCCTTGAAGGCTACAATTTCATCCTCCCCTTGCGATATTCCCCTCGAGTTAATAAGCACCCTGCCTGCTCTGAGGAGGCTGCTGTGGCTGGAGAATATGTAAACCCAGAGAGACAGGAGCTTTCTAGGATTCAGGGGAAGGCATCTGGTAGGAGCAAGGACTGGCCAGGAGCTGAGCCAAGCGTGACCCAAAGTGGAACGTCATTCAGCCAGGGCTCTCCGAGTTAACTCGTGGCTGATGCTCAGCTTGGGCCTGATTCATCTCCCTGCGCTGCATGAACTCATCTTTGAAGTGCCCAGCACACCAGACTGGCTGGTGCACAGCAGCCCTGTGTCTCTGTCTCATCCCAGGGCTTCAGGAGAGCTGGTGGGGGCTTGCAGAGCTCAGTGGGAGGCTGCTGTGCTTTCGGAGACCGAGAAAGCCGTAGCAAAATCCTCCCTCCATTAAACTTAATGACAAAACACCCCTTGACGTTGCTGGGTCTAGAATCCTGTCCTGTTATTTAGTTCTTTATTGTGTTGCCAACTCTCACATCTGATGATATTTGTCATTTTCTTCTGGAGCCAGGTTCTGGAGTGGTGTGATGACTTGGGGAGCTCAACTTTCATTTCAAACTGAAAAGCATGTTACTAACCCTCATTACGGTGGAGAAAACCTGAAAAAACACCAACCCAACAAGCTCAAAAGCCACAAAGCAAATACAGGGACTAAAAGTAATATTTAGACAAACTTTTAAAGCTAATCCACGGTTTGGAGGCACAGCTCATGATGTCTTACCAACTGCCTTGGGCAGTCCTGCTTTTGGCTAAGGTCTCACTTGGAGTCTCTAATGAGGAGTCTGAGAACCCACGTGTCATGGGGGGCCAGTTCCCAAAGAATTCCCCACTTCCCACCCACTGATCAGCATCTCGGGATATCTGACATCTCAGAGACAGCTTTCAGTGGATTCTGGGGTCTGCTGCTATTGAGTTTGGGTCCAGAATGCAGGTTTTGAGTGAAAGGAAAAGGAGTGCCTTTCCTTACTGCCAGATCCCAGGTGTGCCCAGGACTTACCCTCTAAGTTCGAAGCAAAACCACCCTGATGGGTGCTCTGAGCCTGTGCAGATCTATTCATTGGGCAAACCCATCCTCTGCTGAGTCCAAAGCAGGAGTAATCAGTATTATCTTAGATAAACCGAGCTGTCACTCATCATTCCACCTCCCAGGTCCATTTCTGTGTCTTTGGTTTGGGTGTAGCACCCATGGGCACCCTGGTCCTTTCGCTGGTGCCGCGGGGCTCAGCAAGCAGGGCACCCACAGCAGCTGATGCAAAGATGCTGTGCAGATGGAGAGAGTTCTGCCCTTGATGTAGAGGACAACTCAAGGTCAAGTTCTCTCCTGAATGAATCCAGTGTGCTTGGAGGGGCTGGAAGCTCAGCCTGGCCTGAGCTTCGGGATGAAGGTTTGGGAAATGATGGAGTCAGTAGGAATTTTGGCTTTGGTTGGAGCAGAATGAGGCCAGAGCTGGTGTCTTTTGAAAAACTCATCTGCTGTTCAGCCTGGGTTTCTTCGCAGGTTTCTCTCCCTGCTCACAGATTGCCCAGGTTCAGGAAGGAAACCTCAATGAATTCAACTTATTTTGGTGAATTTGGCTTGGGAAGTGAAGAACTGTCACTCCCTGTCCTGCCTTACCCTTCCTCCAGCCAGATTTCCAACGTTGCCCTTTACAAACTCATCCTGCAGACCTTTGGCTCACAGTTCTCCCCACCTGGAGTCACACACAGGGAATCTCCTGGTCCTGTTGCATGGAAGCAACCAGGAGTTACACAAATTGAAGGCAAGGTGCTCACTTGTCATCTATCTTGCCTACCCACATTCGACCAGTTATCAGGTATCTCTATTGCAGCAGTCTGTGTCACCTGGAGGTTCTTGGTGTCTTTATAGCCCATTCTATAGGAGCTATAGGAGATTCAGCCCCACTGTGAGGCTGTTTCAGACCCGAGGTGTGTTCTGACTCTGCTTCCTGAAGAAACCTCTGTCTCCCTCCTTGCACACAGCTACTCCTTGCCAGCTCCCCTGCAACACGCAGCCGAGGGACAGTGCTGGATGGGGTGAGAGCCTTTCCGTGTGTCTCCAATCCCAGGGATCATCCTGAGGAGCGTTATCACCCTCTGCTTAGCACATCCTATCTGTTCCAGGGAATTCCTTCCCCAGGCCCCTTGCAAGCAGAGGGGTTTGGAAGTGTTCAGGGTCTGGATCTGGCCAAGTATTTAAAGCGGTGGAAGCAAAGTCCTTCAAGTTGAGCTTGTGTTTAATTCCCATTTAGGTCAATAATTAAGACTCTCAGTCCTTAAAGCTAGGCACGTATGTGAGTGGGTTTGTTGGGTTTTTTTGGATCAGAGCTCAGCCTTGTAGGATTGAGGTTTCCTGGATTCAGCCCAGGCCACAGGAAGCTGTGGGGGCAGCGGGTTTGAAGTCCGACTTCCTCGAGGTTCCCACTGAGGAGGTGTGAGCTCTGCCCTCTGTTGATAAGGTGATATTGCTAAAAGCCAGCTCCTTCAGGGCAGCCTCCTTTGTACAGCCCAAAGAGTCAGCAAAAGGGATCGATCCCCCCCCCCCAGAACTGGGAACGGGAGTCCTGAGCCCCTGCGCAATGACTGGTCTCCACCTCCAGGTGCCACATTAATTACTATTAATTACTTACCATCAATCGTTAGGCTTGGATGGCAAAGTCCCTCCAAGCCTTGAGACGAGAGCTTGCATTGGTCCTGGAAAACGGGGCTTCACTGCAGCATCCTCTGTGCCTCCTCCTGGGACCAAAGGGACCCCAGTGTGGGCTGCCACCCTGCAGCACCAGGCTGCCCTTCCCAGGGCCGAGGCAGGGGCAGGGGTGGTGGCTGTGGGTCGTTGCACAGCTGAACCGGCACCGAAGGAGAAATTCCCTAGGAAATGGCTGGGACAGCTGATAAATGGAACAGCCTCATGTATTCCAGGCATCTCCTGCTGACCTTCACCTCCAGAGCAGCGTGTGTGATGAGATTTGCCTGAAAACTCCCACCTGAATTTGCTTTCCATGGGCAGGGGTGGGGGTTAAAGTGCACTTTCACTGGGGAGGTGCTGCCTCTCCAACCCACAGAGTTTTTAATTCCAAAACTTTTGGAAGGCAACAGCTTTTGGTTTTTCCATCAGAAAGTGAAAGAAATTTCCATGGGAATGTTTTTAAATTGTGTGTGAAAATACATCTGAGGCTCTTGTGATTACATCCTCAGACAGTAGTGGGCTCTTTGGAGAGAAGCCGACTGGAGGTGCTCAACGTGGTGGCTGAGCACGGGTTGCTGGTGGGCTCATCATGCAAGGATGCTGTGCATTCCTGGCTGTACCAGAGGTGATGTCCTTGGGTTTTCTTCTGCCTTGGATTTCAGCATTAGGTACTGGGAACTCTGGGCTTTAAAAATTGCGTTTTCTGGCCTCAATTCTCAAATTAGGTACATAAAAAGGGAGCTGATTCCTTAGGACCTGAGCATCCCATCCCACTGGACATGATGGGAATGCCCAGAGAGGGGGTGGGTGCCCCGTGTCTGGGGGTGTCCAAGGCCAGGTTGGATGGGGCCCTGGGCAACCTTGTGTAGGTTGGTGGCCCTGCCTGTGGCAGGGGGGGTGGAGCTCTGTGACCCTTGGGGTCCCTTCCAACCCAGACCAGTCTGGGATTCTATGATTCCAAAATTCTCCAAGGTTCTCTTGGAGACTCCAAAGGCATTTGCTTGCAAGGGATAAGATCCCCCCCCCTCCACAAAGCAACCAGTTGTTGAACAAGGGAAGAGGTGATGAACCCTGTACAGCAAAACAGCATCTGCAGAGGGAGGAAATGGGAGACTTCCCAGGTTAGGGATTCCTACGGAGCCGCTTGCAAGTGTTGCAGCTTGACAGGTCTGAAGCTATAAATCCTGCAGATGAATTTGAGTCAGAGAGGGAACACTGGCACCTCTTGAACATGTTCTACTGCTGAAGGGGGTTATTTAGGTCTCTGCCACCCACGATGTATGATGTGAAAGACATCACCCGGGTTCCTGTGGAAACATTAAAGGAGCTATGGGGGCTGGCTCCACACGTGTTTGCCAATTACCATTTAGCTGAGTTGCATTTACAGGTAGGTGCAGGCTCAGGAGAGAGGGAGAAGGAGGGAGCACGGTCTTGGAATGAATACCTTCTAGCCCAGGGCCCCTTCACAAACCTGGGCCGGGGGGGGGAATAAACCCTGGGCAGGGTGTATTGTACCACTCAGGCTTTGTTTTACCCCCTCCAAGCAGAGAAGCTCAGATTTTAAGCAGTCCCCAGCTCAGTCCCAAATGCTCATAGTGGTTTTGGCACCAGGTTCTGCACCCCATGTTGCTGCCCCAGCCAGGAACCTTCTGCAAACACAGATGTCTGGTGTTAGAATCCAGAGTCGGGCTGTCCCGTGCTGGAGACCAGGGAGGGCTGGTCCCAAACCTGGGAAGTTAAACAGAGGAAGCAGAATGGACAGGAGATGTGGGAAGGCTCTTCTCCCCCGTTCCTGATGCTAAGCAGAGCACAAAGGTGGCAAACGAGTTTGCTGCAGGCTGGGCAGGAAGCACAGGCACATCCCCAAGCCCCCCAGGTCACCTCATTCCCTCTGGATACACGGCATTCCCAGCATCCAGACCAGCCCTGCTCAACACCACGGTGTGAGAGACTGGGGTTCTGCTGATGGCTGAGGGCAGGGACCCACAGGGTCCACAGGGATGCTGGCAGGCAGAGGATGGCAGCAGTGACCCTGGAGTTGTGCTTGCAGCCCCGTGGGCAGAAGGAGCAGCGAGGGGACCGGGACGTGTCCTCACTGCTGGAGGGGAGCTGGTTTGTGAGCACGGGGAAGGAAGAAAGAATCAGTGAGTGTGAAGGGTGGGGATAGGGCCCAGGGCCTGGGGATTCTCAGGCCATAACGTGTCAGGTGCACATGGATATGTTTATATCAGTGTATGGGAGCTGCTCCCAAGGTTGGGCCAAGGATGAGTGCTTTGCAGCAGGAGGGGTGATCCCCCTGTTGAAACGCTGGCCTGGGTTTCAGAAAACCTGCTCCCCTTCCCCTGGCTCTCAGCACAGCCTTAGACAAGCTGTGGAGCTTTCCCCAAACTCCTGTTTACACCCTACATCCCTTCCTATGCCTCCATTCCTTGGAGGAAGGGGCTGCATCTTGCTTTGCACCCCCAACGCTGCGTGTGGCAGGGCTCCAGTCAGGTGGTGAGATACCTGTGCTCTGATACCTTTTCCATCACTTACCCCCCATGGCAGAGCTGGCACTCCAGATTTACTGCTTTGCAGTGGGGTTCCTTTCTCCAGCCACCCCCTCTGTGGCTTCACAGGAGCCTGCCAGGAGTCCAGCTCAGGCTCCGTGCCCATCCAAGCCCTGCTCTAACCACAGACCCTGCCAGCCAGGATGTTTTCACAGTTCCCATAAGCATCAAGGGAAGAGGAGAAACATCTTCAGGCTCATTCCCATTCTCTTAAGCCATCTGGTCCTCCGTTGCTGGAGCCTTCCCTGCCTTAGGAGGCCCACATCAGCTCTTTGTGGTATCTTCCCTTCTTGCCAGGCTCCAGCTCCACTTTCATCCTGGGTGCCATGCCCGCCCCCTCACCCCCTTTGATTCCAGGACCTGAAGAGAAGCCTGGTTTAGGGANGGTGCAGACGGAGCCGGGGAGATCAAAGCCCAACGGTCTTTTTTTAGCTGGGGGAGGAATGCGCGCAGCCTCCTGCGCCCCGAGCTGTCGCCAGCTCTAGCAGCGTGTTCCTCTCTCCCGGTAACTCGAGACTCCCATCCCTGGAGGCGTCCCCAGGATTGACAGGTGACACAGAGCTGCTCTGAGCAGGCAGGTCCTTCCCAACAAGTCTGACTTTGCACCGAGGAGCTGTTCCAGTCAGGGATTTGAAGATGTCTGCGGTTAAGATGGGATGTGCCTCCTAACATTCGGCTTTGAAAGAGCTTACCTGGATGGAATTAACCCTTTCCAGAGCTTAGGCTTCCTTTCCTCCTCCAACTTAAGAGTGATGCACGGCCTCTTTCTGCTATTTAGCTGTGAAGGGGTTTCTCTCTCTCCTCCTCAGGCTTGCCCACCACACAGCTCCCAGCAGCCTGGTCTCCCTGTTCCTCAAGACCATCGTGACACTGTGGGTCTGCTCGCCGGTGGGGTGGGGATGGGGACAGGTTGGGTGATGCCTGCATCAACAGCCAGCCATAAAATACCATCACTTGAGCTGAGAAACCTCTCCAGCCTTTCCCACCATGGCAGAAGACTCTGAGTCACCTGCTGAAAAAGTTCATGACCCGTTTTGACCTTGAGGGGGGCATCCAACCTGTGTCTTTTGCCACCAAGAGCGCTGAGCCTGGGATGGGATGTGTCTGGCATGCGGCTGGTTTCTCCTTTGGGAAGGATTCAGGCTCATGATTTCTACACTGTGAATTTTGCCCAACCCCAGCAGCACCCTGGGCAGGGACCGCTGGCATCCCTAAGGTGGCAAAGAGATGGGATTCCTCAAACCCTGGAGCCTGGGGCAGGTTTTGGGTGCCTCCGCTCCTGGCAGGGAGTGCTGCGAGCTGCCAGGAAAGCTCTGATAAAGACTTTGCTCAAAGGGATTGTTCGTTGAATGAATGAAAAGGAAACAGAGTGAGGAGCTGGGGAGGAGGTAAAGGCTCTGCCCTTATCGCGCCCTGATGAGCAGAGTCCTCAGCCAGAGGAGAGGTGTGAAGCAATCCTGTGTGTTTAGAGTGTTTATGCACATCGTTAGGGCGTTCTCCTTGGACTGCTGGAGTCACGTGGCTCCTCTGGTACGTTCCCTTCAGCGTATCAGGCAAGGCACCTCCTCCCCAGACCCCTCAGTTCAGGCTGGGGAGCTCTGGAGATCAGGGCTGTGTGGCTCTGGGCAGGTTGGGAGCAAGGGGTGCAGCCCCACCAGGGCTGGAGCCAGGAATAAGCCTTTGAACCAACCAACAACTTTGGTTGTATCCCCCAGCCACAGCTGAGCCTTCAAGACGCTCTGCCCAGCCCGACCTGGCAGATCCTCAGCCTGATTTCTTCAGTGGGGAAACTGAGGCACAGAACAGCACTCTGGGGTCATATGCTGATCCTGTGGCTGAGCAGGGAATGCAGACAAGGTCTCTTTCCCCCCGGGGTTGTGCTTTAGCCACAATCCATCTCCCTGCCCAAGGCCCTTTCTGTGTTCAAAGTGTTCCACAAACAATTGAGGGCTTTGAACTCCTCCTCATCCTGGTTAGTTTGAGAGTGGAGGCAGGGAAGGAAACACCTTCCTAAACTTAGCCCCCAGCCAGCCAATACTTTCTGGAACTGGGTTTGATTAGGCCTGGGGAGCAGTAATTTGGTCTGAGGTTTATAAAAAATCCTTCCCTCTCCGGTGAGAAAGCTGCTGCTGAGGAGCAGTAGAAGGATGAGGTGCTGTCTTCCCCAGAGCTTACTGCTTGGTGGGAGTTAAGCATGCTTGCTCCATGGCAGAGACACCCCCCACACACACCATGCTCCTGAGTTGCCCCTCTCCCCCAGACCAGTGTTGCCCCTCTCCCAGACCAGTGTTCTCCCTGGCCTCCATCCCTGGTGTTCCTCCATTAGATGCACAGCATCCCAGGATTAATGGAATGATAGGGATTGGAAGAGACCTCCAGGGATCATTGAGTCCAACCCCAAAGACAGGGAAACAGGGGCTGTGCTGCCTTTGGGAGCTGCTGTGGGTCCCAAAGCAGTGACACAGGGTGCCAGGAGCTGGACAGAGAGGATGGAGAGTAGGAAACGGCTGAGTGTGCCCCAAGGATGCTCACTGATCAGCCTGGCTCTGCTGCAACAGGGCAGCTCTGGGAAAGGTGCCTTTTTCTTTTAATTCCCATGGAGAAAAGGAATTGTAAAGAGAAAGAGTGGGGCAGGACAAGCCCTGAAGTGGACGTAAGGATTCAGCCTGCTGAACCTGCTCACCAAACCTTCCCATGAGCATCCCAAGCTCTTCCAAATGGCCCATCTCTGCAGCTTCCAAATATCCCTTCCTTTGCAGCCAGAGCCCAGAGGAGAAGGACTGGAACTCTGGTGGGAAGAGCTGATCTGGTGGCATTTCCTGCTGGGGCTGGGAGGAAGCCACACAGAGTCTGTGCCTGAGATTCCCAGCCCAGGAGAACACACACAGGGCAGCTCAGCTGGGGAGCCAGGCTGTTCCTTCAGGCTCTGGGGGCAGGTGAGCTGCCAGCCCCACACACCCATGTGTCCAAAGTGCTTGGAGATCCTTGTGACAAGCCAGGAGCCAAGGTGATCCCATGGCAAGCAGAAGGAACTTGGATTCTTGACTTTATTGTTCAGGACGTGGTGCAAGGCTCTCTGCTGCTGAGGCTGGTTCTTCACCAAAACCATGATACATGCTGCTTCCACCAAGGCGGTGGTGATCTTCCCTGGGCTTTGGGGTCTTGATTCAGCCACCAAACCTCCAGACACTGGGGAAAAGGAAAGTGCAAAGAGTTCCCCTGTAAACCCAGAGGCTCCATGTGAGCTTTCAGCAATGCCAAAAACTTCATGGGGGTGTGATTCTGAGCAGAGGTGTAGGGAACCAGGCACAGGAGTGGAGACACTGGGTGTTCTGCACGTGGGGAAGGCGAGCTGTGCACTGAGCGAGGTGTTGGGGGGGTGTTGTTACCTGTGGCTCTTCACGTGCGGCGGTGTCGGAGCGAAGAGCAGGGCTGGCAGGATGGGACTGGGGGTTCCCACCTCTCCCCCAACACCCCAGGGAGCTCTGTGTGTGTTCTTACACACAGGAAACACACGTGGGTGTCTGTGCATGGCCACATGAACGTGTGTTTTCCAGGTAAGGAGGAAAACACATCAAATCCTGGGGGAAGGGGTTAGTGCTGGTGAGGGGCTTGGCTGTGAAGGACACGTGTTCACTTCAGGTGCCTTGGGAAGGCTGGACACTGGGAAGGAAACCCCTGGAAACAGGGGAAATCTGGCTCTGAAGTAATTCCCTATTAATTAGAAAGTACCAAACAGATCTTTTTGAAAATAAGGGGTTTTTTTTTCCCCACAACAACACAGGCTTTAACTCAAACCTGCCAGTATTATTTCAGAACTCCTGTTCCCACTTCCAATGCCATCATCCTCTGAACTCAGAAACAGATTTTAAAGGGTTTTGGGTGGTTTTTTTCTTTCTTTGCTAGCAGATGGAAATGCACATGACTTCCCTGGGATGAATTCAGCTGTTGTTGGTTATTAGCAGCTGAAGTTCCGCTCCCCTGTTTTTAAATAATAATAACAATTGTGATGCTTTAAAGATGCCCTCAGGCCCAGCAGAATTTATCTTTTCATCCGTGTTTACACAGCAGTTAGAACAATGGGATCTATATTCTGATAAGGGGGGTTGGTCACTGCAATAATCCTTAGGGGTAACGTGAGATGATAGGGAAGAAAAAGGGGAGCTCCTAGGAAAATATTTGGGATGCCTTCCCTCGTTATTCCTTTCAGAGTCTGTCAAATTAAGAGATCTTTAATTTTTAGGTTAGTTGCAACTGGCTCTAAGACACTTTGCTCTGCCTGAGCCAGCTCCCAGCCACGGCTGTGTTTGCTGCTGTCCAGGCCACGGAGATGCCAATGAGAGGAGAGCCAAAGCCAGCCAAGTGTTTCATCACTCTGCTACCAAAAAAACCCCATCAGAGCTGGTCCAACGCCAGCTGCTGGGGAGGGACTGGTGATGTTTTACTGAGGTCCCACCATCCCATCCCAGGATTCCTTAGGACCAAGGATGAACGTTGTCCTCGTCTCGCTGGAGAGACAGCCCATGTGGGGGTGCAGGAGGGGAGGCACTTTGAGGGGTGTTTTTATGCTGCCCTGATAGATTTAGGATGTGAAGCCTACTTCCTCACCCCCTGTTCGTTAGCCATCCCCCCCTCCTTGCAGCAGGGATCAAGCCACCAGTCCCAGGACAGCTGGGTGATGGACAAGGGGTGCTGGGTGACCGTTGTGCTGTGCCACAGAACATCCCCTGTCCGAGGGCTATAGGGGATGTCCTGCCTGGCCCCCAGGTTGTTTGTGTAGGGTGGCAGGAGGGGGGTTTTGAGGGGAAATGAGTCCCTGCAGGGAAAGGCATCGCTGCCAGGGGGGTGCTGGCCGCCCCCCGCGCAGCTTTCGGCTTGGCCGGAGGATTTCAGGCTGACTCCAGCAGCGCACCTCTCTCCTCCCAGCCCCTCCCCAGCGTCTCTGCGTTTGGGATACCGGTTCTTCCTTGCCTCGCAGGCGGTGCAGCGCACACAGGCAAGCCGTGCGTGTCTGTCGGTCCCCCACAGCCCCCGACGTTGCTCCTGGCTGCCGGTGGGTACCCCGCGGGTACCCCGCAGCCGCCTCCTGCGGCGCACCGCAGGGTTCCTGCCCGGCTCAGCGCCGTGCCCCGGGTGCGCTCCTCTGCCCCAGGATGGTTTTCCTTCCCCTCCCAGTCCCTCCTTGCCGCGAGATGTCCCTGTTCAGCTGCGCCCGCGCAGAGCGCAGGGGGTGACTGCAGAAGGATGGGTGCGGGAAGGTGTTGGGGGGAACTGCAGCCAGATGAGGGAGATCTTGTTCGGCTTAGAGGGAATTAGGGGAGAAAAAAATCCCAGCAGCTTCCCGAAGATCTCTTCCTTGATCTCGCTGGCGTCCCCCTTCATGTGCAGTGCTGAGGTCCTTGGTGGGACACACCTTCCTTCTCCAGAGAGATGTGCATCCCACCAGCACCGTGGCTGGAGCCTCCCAGAGTCTGAGGTTTCCTTCGGAAAGACTTTCTTGGAGCCCCTGAGCAAGTGGCTTTGCTGGGGGCTCACACAGCTCTAGGCACCTTTGCATCTCCCCTTATGTCTGAGGGACTTGAAGAGAACCTGCCTGGGCTGAAATCATTCCTTGGTCAGAAACAACACAGTAGTCATCCTTCAGGAGCTTCTACCTCCCCACATCCCCATCCTTTCCCCTGGGATGGGCTGGTGCAGTGGCTGTGCACCGTGGGCTCATCCAGCTGTGGCTGTGCAGTCCCAGCAGCACGATTCAGGGTGGGGTGTCCTGGATGCTAAGCCTCTCCCATGAGCTTTACAAGGGAAAAAATCTGGGAGGGTGGAAGTTTTATGGTCCCTCACTTTGCTTCCCAGAGGAGCACCCAACTGCCCTGGCCCCACGGCCCTAAAGGCACCCGTGATGTCCCCCCTGTTTGTTTGATCTTGAGCCCCCCCAAAGGCAGAGGGACTGTCTGGGTTAACAGGACACGGGGGCAGGATGCCATGCAGCTCTGTCACTCAGCTGGCTCCTGCCCTGTCTCTGCGTGTGGGTGGTGACAGAAGGAGGAGACACACAGCTGTCAGGGGTGCGAGGGCTTTGCTGGCCAGCTTGGGCCCAGCTAATGAGGTCGCTGGGGAGAACGGAGAGTGTGACGTTATTTGGCAGAGGGCAGGCTCCATTCCCTGGGTGTCACCTCACCCTGAGCCTGGTGGAACTTCTTGCACCCAAAGGGTTTCTGTGGAGCATCCTCCTGCTTATTCCTGAGCGGAGCAGGGAGGAAAGCAACCATCACCAGGCTTCGGCTGGGCTGGACAGGAGATGGTGCTGTGACCCTTTGTGGCCATCCTGGGGCTCTCCCTGGGGCTCACACGTGGTGTGTGGTGGCCTGTCTCTACTTCTGCCTTAGTGGTAGCACCAATCCTCTGGTGAAATTGCTCCAAACCCCAAACTGGTCAGGAATAACCATGGACTGGAGCCAAATGGCCTCTGTCCCCATCTCTTCTGTCCCCTTCTAGCCAAAAACCTTGACAAAATGCAGTGTCCACCTCTGCCTCCTGTGGCCCAGAGCCATCTCACTCCTGGGAACGAGTGATGCCTGGAAACAGGGAGAATGACTTTGACTTTGCTGATCAGCCCCCAGGAACCAGAAGGAACCAAGTCAGTCTATGTTCCCCGCTCTGGGACTCAGTTTCCCCACCTGGAAATCAATCTGGCCTCCATGTGTAGAGGGCAGTAAGGTGGGTGGGAAGCACAGGAACACATGTGCTGAGGCTGGTTGTTATACAGACCATGGCTGGTGCATGATCCTGCTACACCAGTTCAGTGCCACTGGTTCAAATTCTTGCCAGAGCTGCTGCCAACAAGACGTGATGCGCCGGCTGCTGGCACATCCAGGGGCATGTTGGAGGGACCCCCTTTTTTTGGGGGGGGAAACCAACCTCCCAGATGATAAGAGGATCTGGGCAGAGGGTGTAGCTCAGACTGCATTGGGAGAGATGATTTCATTCCTGCTTGGTGGAGCGCACCGGGATAGGGAGCACCTTGATAGGTGGATAGAGGGCACCTTGATGGGTGGATAGGGGGCACCTTGATAGGTGGATAGGGGGCACCTTGATGGGTGGATAGGGGGCACCTTGATGGGTGGATAGGGGGTACCTCCATGGGTCATTGGGGGCAGCTCCATAGGTGGATAGGGGGCACCTCAATGGGTGGATAGGGGGCACCTCCATAGGTGGATAGGGGGCACCTCGATGGGTGGATAGGGGGCACCTCCATAGGTGGCCTTGCTGGGATGGAGGATGTTGCTGGAGTGAGTGTGAGGTGCTGAGAGCTCCCAGGCAGCCTGAGCAAGCAGCAGTGTGGGGAGAGGAGCCAGGGGAAGGCTCTCTGATCGCCGCCCATCACAGCCGCGCGGTGCTGAAGCCCTCATTAGCCCCGGGATGCTAATTGCGCTGTGTGCGTGTGCTGTCCTGCCCCTGCCTTTCGAGCAAGGAGGGAGCTGACAGGAGAAGCAGGAGGGATGCCCAGGGCACTCTGGGCTTGGATGGGCTGCGGAGATTTTGATTGCCGATAAGGTGAAGCCGGGGTGATTTATACCCCCCCCTCCCCGCTTCCTTCCTCGTGGGGATGAAGACATCCCAGAGGAGTCCTCTCCTTCCCAGGACATTCTTGGGTGATCTCATCTGGCTCTGCCTCTGCCTGTGCTGGCACCAGCCAAAACAACACCCCAACGCTTGTGCCTTGCACGTGAGCCCAGCAGCTTCGCGGCGGCAGGGAAACCGAGTCACAGGGAAGTTGGTTACAGGCGTGAGGGTTGCCCAGGGTGCAGCAAAGAGACCTGAGGTGGTGTTCACTGAGCTCAGGGAAAGACTCTCTCAGCGACTTCAGCAGGCTTCAGATGGGGTGCTTGGGCAAAGAGGAATCCTGCCCTTCCCTGCTTTTCTGCCCCAAACTGCGGAGCAGGGAACAAAGGGCCTCCTTTGAGCTGGAGGCCTCCTTTGGGCTGGTGGCCTCCTTTGGGCTGGTGGCATCCTTTGGGCTGGTGGCATCCTTTGGGCTGGAGGCCTCCTTTGGGCTGGTGGCATCCTTTGGGCTGATGGCATCCTTTGGGCTGATGGCCTCCTTTGGGCTGGTGGCATCCTTTGGGCTGATGGCATCCTTTGGGCTGATGGCCTCCTTTGGACTGGTGGCATCCTTTGGGCTGATGGCATCCTTTGGGCTGATGGCATCCTTTGGGCTGATGGCATCCTTTGGGCTGGTGGCCTCCTTTGGGCTGGTGGCATCCTTTGGGCTGATGGCCTCCTTTGGGCTGGTGGCCTCCTTTGGGCTGGTGGCCTCCATTCAGCTCAGTGAAGTCACGACAGATTTGGGCACTTGGGAATTCCACTCAAGGCGACAGAGCTCAGGCTGGAGGTGGAAACACTCCGTGACCCTGGGCACTTCCCCCCAGTCTTTCTGGCCTGCTCCTCAAAGTGGGGGTGCTGGGGATAAGAATATTCCCTTTGTCTAGTGAGGCTGGAAGCCTTGCAGGGCTGGGCTCTCTCCAGGAGCATGTCTGTGCAGTGCTCAGCACAGCGGGGCTTGGAGCTGGGTGAGGCCCCCAGGCGCTATCCTGATATAAATAATAATGAAGCATGGCTAGAGATAAAGCTTAACCAAGAACACCAGAGTGAAAACAATGCACAGGGCTCATTAGGAGGCACTGGAGCCCCAGAGAAGATGAGATTGAGTATGATCTTCCTGATTTCTGACTCATCTTAAAGCGCAGTGGGCTTCTGAAGCTTCACAGGACACTGGGATCCCACCTGCACCACGAAGCCCCAGTGTCTTCCCTGGGGAACATCACCCCAGTCTTGTCTCCCTGTTGTTGTTAAATTCCCTCTCAGTGCTTCTCTGACTCTTCTGTGGGTGCCTGGGGAGAAGCTACCAGAGAACAAACCTCAGTCTAGAGATTCCATGGTCAATACCCATTATCAGGCTTCTCCAAAAACCTCTGGTGTCACGTGTCTCCTTAGGGATTTAGATCAGCCCAACTCAGCCTGCAGTTCAGCCTGCAACTGCATCCAGAGCCAGGGCAGGGATTGTCCAGTGTAGGCACAATGCCTTTACACTCCCAGGAGAAAGAAGCTCCTTGGAAGAGTCACTTCATCATCCTGCTGAGGAGAGGACTTAATCCCACAGAAGAGTGGAAGGGACTCCTGGCCACCTTGTAGTCAGAGATAATGGAAACAATGACTAAGTGGCCCTTCAAACAGTAATAAGAAGTGAAATAATATATCCCAGGGTTTAAGCTGGTGGCCTCACAGCATGGCCAGTCGTGATATAATTGAATATACAGCAAACACCAAGGAGTCTGCATCCATTGGGGCAAGGGAAGGAGCAAGGGAAAGATGCTCCTGAGGGTGTAGCCCACCTGGGAAAGCAGCTACGAGTGTCTGAAGGAGACAGCTGCTTCTGTGGCAGCTCTGTAAATAACCAGGATCGTACCAAAGAAAACCTGACTCATGCTGAGTTTCCCCTTCTAACGGAAACACCCTGGCAAGGCCCCAGAAATGGGCAAAGCACTCAGGCCAGAAGGGACCTGAGAGCAGCATCGCTGCCAGACACCGTGAGCTGGCTCGAAGGGAGCAGGTTATTGGGGTTTTGGGGGGTTTTGGGGGTTTTTTTTAATGCTTTCAAGTTTGTTGGTAAAGAAGTGAAGAGCCTTCTCTGTAAGTATCTGAGTGTGTGATGGTGTGGGGAGATGTTGGCTGCTGGGGGTGGTGTGGTGGGATGACTGGGTGATGGGGCGAGTGCATGGGGCTGGGACACAGGGTGCTGGGGTGGGGTGTGCTGGGCTCTGTGGCTGTGGGGAGGGTGAGGCTAATCCCACTGGAGGGAAGGCACAGCAAGAGCTAAATCCTGCTTCCAAGGCTCCAGGAGGGACCATTTATCCTCCCCAGCTCTTGGTCCATTGGTGCATCCCACACAGACACAGCCAACGGGCTCTGCTTCTCCCAGAGACAGAACACCCCGTGGCAGCTCAGCTCTTAGGGCTGGGGAATGGGGTCAGAAACAGGCCCTGGTACCAAACTAGTCCTCTTTGAGCCTGTCTCAAACCCATTTCTCCATGGCTTCATGCCTACAGGGTCGTTAATCCCACCCCACAGCTCCAAGCCTCACTCACAACCCCCCTTCCATCCCAAATCCAGGATGAGTGGGTTAGCGTGCTACCAACACAGAATAAACACACCCAGGCCAGCTAGGCTGGGCTTAGCCTGGCACCCAGGCCAGCTAGGCTGGGCTTAGCCCTGTGCCAGCATCACTGTGTGGTTCAGAGCACCAGCGTCCTCGTCCAAACACACAGTCCCTTCGTGTCAGCATCCCTCTCCCTCCCAAATCCCCGTGGCTCATCCCAGATCTGCGTTACCGGGGGACAGTCGGGGTGCAGAGGTGACATCCTACCCCGGGGGTCCCCCTGCTCCCCTCTCCTCCTCCCTCACAGCCTCTCCTCTTTCTCAGCCCGGGAGCTGGCTGCTCTGTGCAGCCTCTGACAAACACACTGTCCCCACGCTCCCCGTCGGCAGCCCCGACCTGTTCTCCCAACCCACACCGCTCTGGCACCTTCAGGATTTAGGAGCGGTCTGGCCCGGGGCCTTCCCACTTCACAGGGCATCTCATGCCCTGGAATGCAGCTCATCTGGCTCTGGCCTCCCTGCAAGAGCCGGTGCAGGCTCCTCTGGAGCCAGCCCGGAGCCCAGGGCTCCCTCTCCCCTGCCGCAGCCCGCCCAGGTAGACCACATCTCCATCAGGGTGGTGGGGCAGCGCACAGGAGGACAGAGACCCCCTGACTCTCCACTCCTCAGTGTCTGGGGGGAGCCTGGCCCTCCTCCACTCCCTATTCCCAGGGGGATGATGCTCAGAGGTGGAGTGTGCTGGGGCTCCGGCTCCACAAGCGCTGACCGAGCCCGTGATGGAGCCTGGGCCAGCACAGTGCTGGGCAAACCCAGCCCCTTCATGGGACTTCGTGTTCAAGACTGGTTCCTGCACCAGAGAGAGGTAGTTTCTGTGTAATTCACCTCTCCAGGCAGGCTGGCCTTGTAGATAGAAAGGTATGAAGTGCAACGTGTATCAGGTTACTACCAGGGATTGATTTACTGCTCCCAGCGAGGTGCCGGAGAGAAATTCCCTGGTGATGATGCAAGGTCAGGCCAGGGAAACTGGCAGGACTCTTCATCCTGCTGGAATGAAGAGCAGCCTGTCCCCTGCCCAGGGCCAGGCTGGACATGGGGGGCTTGTGGACGTGAGGGGCTTGTGGATGCAGCGTGTCTCTGGTGACACCTACGCCTTGGTGTGTCTCTGCGGGTCAGTGACACAGCCCGGTGCTGTGCTGCTTCCCCAGTCGGGAGGAGAGGAGGGGGATCCAGGGCTGGGTGGTCCAGGGGGTGTGTGTGTGAGGAGACACTTCTTCCCTGGTGCCGGACCCATGGAGGGTGAGGGCTGAGTCCTCCCTGCCTCCTGGACCCCGTGGGCTTGTAGTCAGCTGAGGGGACTGATGAGAAGGGGGCAGGACCTTCCAGCCCTGGCAGTGGCTCCAGAAATCAGACTTGTTTTTCTCCCTCCTCTCCCCCACCTGTAACCACTTTGCCACAATATCAACAGCAGGAGCTGCCAGCCAGCCCCAGATCCCAGCTGATAAAGATCCCTCTTCATTACTCAGCAGCCCACAAATCCATCCTCAGGCCAGCCCCTGAGAAGGAGATACCCTGGGCTACTGCTTCTCCCTGGCCTCCATCCCTCTTGTGCTGGTGGGCAGAGCTGCAGGTCTGTGTTTTGGGGGCTGTAACCTGTTTCCCAGGCATCACCAGCACAGGGTGGCTGTGGGACTTGTTGGTGCTGTGATCTGTGAGCAGGAAAGGGCCACGGAGGGAAGATGACCCTGCTCCTGGGAGGATGGGATGGGATGGAGGGATGGATGGAGACAAAGATTTGGGATTCATGAAGAGTCCAAGCTGTGTGCCTGGGGGGGGGGGGGGGGAAATGTGGTGGTGGGCG
>VZTU01019631.1:251-42994 GCA_013400835.1 Zapornia atra | reverse complement strand
CCCCACTTCACACACAGCAAACAACAGGCAGCAGAGCGGCTCCGGCTGAACCCTGGGATCGTTGTGGTGCCGTTTCCCAGCAGGATTTGGATCCTGATCAGGTATTTATGCAGATGCTCCTAATCTCTGGCGTTTCCCCCTCCTTCCAACCCCAGTCTTTGCTCCCTCTTCAACATCTATTTCCGGAAGAATAATGGGGGAAAGTGAGTTGCCCAAGGCCATGCTGAGGAGTCGGTGGCAGAGCCAGGAACATATCGCTCACTTCCCGCTCCCGTGTTTTAACCACAAGATAATCTTAATGAATAGTAATAATTCATGTAAACACCGGGCCAGATTCAGCCCAGGAGCAGCTCCAGTGCAGCAACTGGCGTTGTATCAGAAGAAAAATGAGCTGGTGCCTTGACTCTCTCCTACGCAGGAGGAAGATGGGGAGTGTTTGTGGTGGATTTCCTCTTCTGTCCTCCTCCTCCTCCTCCTTGTCATTCACGGGGATGTGTGAGGCCCATGCTGGGCTGGGTAGGACGGTGCTTCCAGCCAAGCCACTCCTACGTCAACCTCTCTGAGCCCCAGCTTAATTATTATTTATTATTTGTGTTGTGGCAGCACCAGGAAGCCTCAGTCACAGACCCGGGGTCACGTTGCTCTCCGTGCTGTGCAAATCCAAGGCAGATATCCCCAGGAGCATCCGACTGAAGCAAGAGGAGGACAGGAGGAAAGGTGACAACAGGCAACCGGGGGAGCCAGGGGTAACGTGGCAGCACCCACCCTGCCCACAGGAACCTGGCCATGGCTGGGATACGCTCCAGCTCTGTCCCCTTCGGTGCAGCAGGAACGTGTATCTCCTCCAGGCATCAAGTGACATCACCAGGTGAATGACATCAAAGTCTTGGGCCCTCCCTTTGCTGGCAGCACTGTCCTCAGACACACCAGGGGCCCATTCGCATTTTTGGGGAAGATGGAGCCGTCGTATGACCAAAACCTCCCTGCAGAAAGTGCCCAAGTTACCAGAAGAACGAGGCACACAGGAACAGCTCATCCATCAGGAACGGGTCGTACCAGCACTGCTGCAGCTCCTTCAGCAGCCCGGGCTCTGCCTGGCTCACTGCAGCCAGGAGAGCCATCCCTGTGAGCTGGGGTGTCACAGGCAGGTTCCCTTACCAAGGGCCCAACGTGCCTGCAGAGCCCTGGGTGTGGCTGTGAGTTGGGCTTTCTCCATCATCTCCCCTTCCCTGAGCTTCTGCAGAGCCAGGGAGAAGAACTGGAGCTGCCGTGTGGCTCCTGACCCACTGAGCACCAAGGGCTAGAGCAGCATCCGAGTCAGTGTAGGAGGGGGGTGATGGGACTCAGGAAAAGGATCACACATGGTGGCCCAGAAGGTCCCTTCTCACGTGCCTGGTGGGTAGCTGGTTTCTAATTTACAGATTTATTTGTTTTTTAGCCAGGAAGGGCAAAATTCACAAGGGCAGCAAGGCGCCTGTCTCGCTCTCCCTCTTAAAATCTTGGGGGACCCATGGGGGAGCCAGAAGCCTGTGCACCAGGTGCAGGGTTGTGTAAGCCTCTCGTAAAACACGTTCCCCAGCTCCTCCCTGCGCCCGCTCCGCTGTCAATCCTGTTCCCTGGCCGCTGCTGTCACCTGAGTCAGTCCTCAGGCTCCAGCTTCCAGCCACGTTGCTTGACCAGGGTCCACGTGGGAGCAGGAAAATAAAGGGTTTTATTGGGAATTTCACTGTACAGTGTGGAAATGGCCTGTGGGACCCTCTGTGGAGGATCAGTCAGGGGCACCAGCATGGCTCAGTGGACCG
The DNA here is from genome assembly GCA_013400835.1 of Zapornia atra. Lineage (NCBI taxonomy): Eukaryota > Metazoa > Chordata > Aves > Gruiformes > Rallidae > Zapornia > Zapornia atra. The sequence goes on along the minus strand of VZTU01019631.1, from coordinate 41,192 downwards.
TAGTGATCCAACCAGCCTGTCTGCTCCTGGAAGAACGTCAGAGCTGCTCTGAACTTGTCCCCTTGATGCACCTTGCTCTTAGCTGGCCGCAATGATTTTTGATGTGAAAAGCTCCACAAAAGCAGCTGGAGCTGCCATGGGGTTTTCCTGACCTCCTCCAAGGCCCGTGGAACTCCAGCACTGAGTTCCCAGTTCTGTGCGAAAGGGAATGTGATGGAGATCAGTTCCTGGCAGGAGCAGTGCTGGCTCAGCAATGCCAGCCTGTGAGCAGAAGCTCTGCAGACCCATTGCCACTCAAGCAGAGCCTGGACAGTCCACAGCTCTCGACACACATAACCCGGGTGTCTGGTCTTTGTCCTGGTCACGTTTCAGCCCAATCTTGGCCCCTTTTGATGCCTGAATGAGCGAGAGCAACAACTAACCATGGCTGGTGCTCCCACTGCTCTCGGTGAAAGGCAGAGGCGTTTCTCCCATCCCCCAGGAATCCTTCTGGCCCCAGTGAATCTGCCCAGGACTTTCTCCAGGTGCAGAAATGCCTGAGTCCCACACTTGAGCTGAGCTAACTCAGGACCTGGCAGGATCAGGCCTCGGGGGTGACGTCCACGCCGCGTAGCAGGTGCATGGTGCAGCACATCCTGGTCCGTGTGCTGCCAAGCCAGGGGCCCAGGCAGGGCGGGTGGCAAGCCAGGACTTGGAGCCAAGGAACCTTCCTGGGTTGTGAGGCAGCCGGAGCGATGCCGAGCAAGGCCTGAGCTTTGCAGCCCTAATGGAAAACGCAGGGCAGTCCACAGGAGTCTTTCCATGAGCGCTGACATCTTTTGGGCCAAGCCTTTGATTCTGAAGCTTGCCTCAGACTTTTCCAGCTTTTTCAGGTGTTTGTGGACGGTGTTTTGTTTCAGCTCCACTTCCAGCCTGATTCACTTGGATTGCAGTTATCCAGAGACCGACACAACTTTGTGCCGTGCTGGGCTCAGGCCTTCCTCTGCTCCGGGATGGGGTGGCCTGGCCCATCACACTCAGCATCCTGAGAGAAACAACACCCACCCCTATCACCCCATCCCTTTTTTGGTGTCCAGCACTGAGTATTTTTCAGGGAAAAAGGGAATCTCAGGCGTGTCAGGACACAGGCCTACGTACAGACTCGTCTCTTTAGGTTACTGAAGATGCGCCTTAGTCCAGCGGTGCCGCTTGAACAACAATGATTAAGGGCTCAGAGGAAAGGCTGAGTCACCCCAAGGGCTTGCTGTTACTCCTTACCAGCGAGGGGAATTTGCCTGGCACTGCTTCCCAACACGTGAACTTGCATCCCCATGTGACACCGTACGGCAAAGTGTTGTGCTGCCGACTGTGCTGTCTCCCTAGATCCCTGGCCTGGACCAAAGGACAAGGAGAAAGATGCTGAGGATCTGTCTCTGGTGTTAGGGTGGGCTCTGTGTGTGCTCAGAGAAGGGGATGAGATCCTGCTCAGAGAAGGGGATGAGATCCTGCTCAGAGAAGGGGATGAGATCCTGCTCAGAGAAGGGGATGAGATCCTGCTCAGAGAAGGGGATGAGATCCTGCTCAGAGAAGGGGATGAGATCCTGCTCAGAGAAGGATGAGATCCTGCTCAGAGAAGGGGATGAGATCCTGCTCACAGAAGTGGATGAGATCCCACTCAGAGAAGCAGATGAGATCCTGCTCTGCAGCCCCGATGCAATCACAAAATCCCACAGTTTCTGTATTTACCCTCCTTGGGATTTAAGGTTCTCCCAGGTGTTTGTATCAAAACACTTTTGGACACCTACTGCCCAGCTTCTCAGCCTGAGATGGACACCAGGGCCCTTGGGCCTCGAGTGTTACCCAACCATCAGCATCGCTCCTCGTGGTGGAGCTGAGGTTCCATCCCAGAAATCTGAATTGCAACTGCAGTTTCCCATAACGTGCATGTTCCTGCTCCATCCCAGCACTGCTGAGCAGCCAGCAAAGGTGGAAGGGGGGGGGGCAGGGAGGCAGAATTTATGTAATTACCTGCAGGAACCTTTCTGCCTCTGCGTTGAATGGAGAAACCAGAACACAGCCAAGGTTTCTGCAAGCTGGGCAAACATCCCGACCAGAGAAGGCTTTCTTGAAACTCCACTCTTCCAGGCGGTGCCTTTCTTGGCTGTTGCTTTGGCAGCACCCGGCCAGAATGTCTGGAGGCTGTTACAGGGCAGGACTGCTGCCTCCTCTGTTTTCTTATGAAATACACCCACAAAGCAACCTGCAGAGGCTCCAGTCTGCCAAATCAAAGGGATCGCAGTTGTCCCAGGGCTACACACTCAGCAGCATTCCAAGCAAAGCTGCATTTCTAAAACCTGGGCTGCAGAAATTAAAGGCACAGGCAGCCTTTCCTTCTCCAGTCCCCACTGGATAGATCCCATGCCATCCCATCCTCCCTTTGTTTCCCCCATTCCCCAAAACTGATGGGTACTACAGGAATGAACAACTTCCCTACCCCACACCAAAATCCCAGCCCCTGCAGCCACGGTTGGTATCGATTCCCCAGCGCCAAGTCCCTGGTGATTACACTCTCCCACACAATCAGATACAGTCTGACTCTTCTCCCTTTCCAGCCTCGTTCAAGGGAAGGTTTTCTTCCTTTTTTAAGTGCTTCTCTCCACTCCTTGGGACTGCATTCTTTGAGCAGGCAAAGGGACGTGAGTGTGTGTCCCACCTTGTCACCAAAGAGATTGCCACTCGACCCTCTCCTGGGGGTGCAGGGAGCACCTGCAGCACGCCTGGGCTGCAGCACTGGGATGCCATCACATTGCTCTCCTTGCAAAGATGAGCACCAGAGCCCAGCAGGGCAGGACCAGAGGGCTCACATCCCTTTTGTGAAGCAGGTGGAAACCTCAGAGCCAAGGAATTGGGAAGGAGGAAGGGAAATACCTTTTCCTGGGATTTGTATTTCTGCACTGCTGGCTGGACTCACTGCCACCTGATTTTCTCCATGGAGTGACTAAGTTAGGAGAACAGCTTCTGTAGACTCTTTCTAGCACTCACGGATGGAGAAGGACACCTTCAAAGGGTGGCTCATCCCAGGACACCTTCAAAGGGTGGTTAATCCCACTTTACGTCCTCTCTGCTGGATGCTAGAGACCTGGGGACCAGTTCTCTGTAGGCATCTCAGGTGGGACAGACCTCATATCCCCTTCTCTATCCCTCTTGGGATAGGGCTCTCCCAGGGCTCCTTTCTACCCCACCACTTCTGCACCTTCCTGCTCAGGCTGGGTCATGTCTGTCTGTCTGTCCACTCCGTTGTACACGAGCGGACACGATCCTTCACTTTCTTGCACCTCTGCAACAATAGCACGTTTCAGCCTCTTTGCCCAAGGCTGAATGACAGTTCCTGGCATGAGGACACACGAAATCTTTCCTCATAGATTGTGTTTTCTTAATCCTCTCTATTGTTTTTGTTGCCTCTCTGAATTCACTGAGGTAGCCTTTTAGAGTGCGGTGCCCAGAAGCGGATACAGTGAGATTTCAGTAAGTGTTTCCCATTTTTGGCATCCAAATGTTCTCTTGAAATCAATGTTTGCTGAAGGAAAACTCCAGCACTGAGGGAAACGCATCTTCTGGAGAAGCTTTTCCAGGTAAGAAATGTTGACTGACTCTCTGGTTTTCTATTACTCTCTGAGCGTTTTTTTCTGCAAGATTAATGGGTCAGAACCAAGTCCCCCCCAGGGGCCTTTTGTTTTCCTTTTTATTTTCCCTCTTGGCTCTTTCTTTTTCTCTCCTATTCAAGGTGGAAGGAGCTTATCTGAGAGAAAAGGAGACAACAGAGGGGAACGTCATCGAGAACGTGCCAAGCCTTGGCACCAGCGTAAAGGCTGTGGGTTTCAGGAGAGCAGGAAGATGAGGGTGGAAGGAAAAGAAAGAAAACTGGCAAAAAAGAAGGTAGCAAACAGGAAAGACCTTGTCCCTCAGAGTGTAGGATGAGAGCCTGGATCCAGACGGGCCACAACAGAGCTGCCCTCACAGCGACTTCTCTCCCAGGCCTGAACTTGGAGCTTCAAACTCCACATGGATGGGGGAAGTTCCTTAAACTGCAGCCCCCTGGGGAAGCTGAGTCAGAGTCAGCCTGTCCTTCGGCAGGTGATGAGGGAGGAGGTGTCAGTATGGAGGACACCCCTGCCGTGTGTCTCATCAGCGCGTGAACAAGAAGAAACCTTATCTCCTTCTTAGCTTGTGGAAGCTAAAGCACTTTGAGGGCTTTCTTGGCCTCTTTTGGGCTTCTGGGGTGTGGAAGGTCTGTCAGGAGTAAGGCAGAGAGCCTTGCTGCCCAGTGCCCAGAGACAGATCCACTGCTGGGCACCCAGCAAGAGGCTCTTCAGTCCGTAGCATCCTTAAAGGAGTGCCCTGGACTTGCATGTCTGTTCCATCTTCTCAGCAAGTTCTTTCTGCTACATTCCTCTTTTTTACATCTTATACAATGGCTAAAGTTATATGTGGTTTAAGCTAGATAATTGCTTTGTTGCTAACCCTTAAGTGTTAGTTCCCTCCATCACCCTGGTTTATTCCAAAGCTTTCAGCTCCTGTCACATTCTTCCTGGTTTGGGTGCCCTTGAGCCCTTCTCCCCTCATAAGCTCTGCCCAGACACGGTGAGAGATGTCTCCAGTGCAGTCTTCAAGTCTTCACCTGCAGTTGCCTGCGATGGCTTCTGCAGAATGACTCTGGAGCCCATGAATGGTGATTTCCTCCCAGGATCTTTGAGCGGAGCAGACCCCTACCATCAAGTTGACAAGCCCCGAGCTGGCCATGGCTGGAGTTTTGAAGCCAAGGGTTATAAACCAACAGAAAACTCAACATCTCACTCAGAAAGAGCCAGAATTACCCAAGGCATTAACCAGGACTGTGCTGATACCTTTGCCCAGTACTTGACCCAGCTTGTTTCCCAGGAGGCCCAGTGGCCATCCGTGCTCTTGTTTCTCATGGGACTTGCAGAGTCTTCAACAGTTCGATAGTTAACAAGAAAGTTAAAGAAAATAAGTCCAAGAGAGAGAAACCTTTCAGTGCTTGGAGCAGTCCTGAGTGGGGAATATCCTGGGAGAGCTGGACTGTAATTCCTGCTAGCTTAGCATCAAAGGATGCTCCGAAACTTTACCTTCCTGGTGACGTCTCTTCTTCCCAATGAAAGATGACCTGGGTGACCTTTGATTGAATGTCTTGATAGTCCAGAAGGCAAGGAGCAAGATAATTAGAGCCATAACGTCTGATCACAGGAGAGAGGTGAAGGCAAGGTAGGGGCAGAACAATGCGGCTTTTCAATAGCGGGTGTGACCGCCGAGATGGTCACAGGGGGGCTGGGGAGGGGTCGGGTGCAGGGTTTAAAAGGGGGGTTAAGGAGCTTATTTTTGAATAAAGGGTGCAGGAAGCTGGTTGTTATCTTCCTAGTGCCATTCAGGCTGCAGGTGTGACTTAATCTCTGGGCAGCCGGGGCAGATGGGTGCTCTGGGCATCAACCGTCTTCCCCAGGTCTGCAGGAGACCCCAGGAGACCCCCAGCATCCCGACCCCCAGCTCTGGAGCTCCCCTGTCCATCAGCCAAGCCAAGGGAGTTTGGTTGCTGTGTTTTACAGACAGGGAAGCTGATGCAGAAGGGGCCTCCCTGCTTGGCCTGAGCTTGTTCCATCGCCCTGACACACATGGGAATTTCAGCCCTAATTCCTCAAGTTTCAGCATTAGGCATTCAAAACCCCTAGAAATCCTTTCTCTCTACCCAAAATGACAAGATCAGTTTAAAATCCACGTTATTGAGTGTGTTCTCAGCGTGCATAAACCTCATCTCCAAGCTCTGGAGATGCCAGGGAGATAAATTCCCTCCATAAGTGGCTCTGGGAGCTGGGACATTTGAAGTCAGCATGAGACTTACAACACAATTTCAAGATGTGGCCACAACCCATCCTCCTGCCCAGGAAAGTTCTTCCTTAAGGGTCATTTTTCCCTGAAATGCCTTTTCTACAACTCCCCCTTCAGCTCAGCCTCCCCAACCCCCTTTGCCATGGAGCTTTCACAGGCAGGGTCTCATCCTGCCAGCAGCCAAGCACAGTGTATTTCCAGTGCTAGATCAAGGCTATCATTAGCCATCACCTGGAACCTCACTGTCTCATTCATTCACATCCAATCTCTTTAGATCCTTGTCTTTTTTTCCCCCCCCCCTCCTCAAGACAAGGACCATTAAGTGTAAAATGATGAAAAGCCCCAGTTGTACAGCTGAAAGCTCCTGCTTCCCCTTTGCTGCTTCTCTCCCCCACACACACACACACCCTCCCCACCCTCTTTTTGCTGGAGCCCCAGGAAGCATCCACACAAGTGCAAAATTATTTCCATGCAGGGCTCTGCAAACTCCCTGGCTGCTGGTGCACGAGTCCCTGCACAGCTCTGCAACAAATTGGACCAATTTGGGGTGATTAGTGAAGAATTCACATATGGTGCCCAGCCAGCAGGACCAATTGCCTCCTGCAGCCCATTATGGGCCATTTACTGTGATGGGCCCATTTGTCTTTGTTGTTAGTTCTGGCAGGGCCAGTGACAGATCTTTGGCTGGCCACTGGGCCAGCCTCTCCCTGACATCATCTCAGGGGTAAGAGGGCAAGGCTGAGACGCACATCGAGCCTGACACCAGCTGATGGATGTCCCAAGGAGCTGTGCCAGGCTGTGGGGCCTTTCCAAGGAATGGAAGAGGAATTGGGTTGAGTGTTGGCTACCCATGGCAGCACACAGCTGTTGGGGTAGGTGTGAGACCTTCTCTGCTGTTGGGTACTGTGATAAAGGTATGGCAGGAGAGATGGGGACAGGCCGCTCCCCGTGCACTATATGTGCCCTGATGCACGTGGAGGCTTGGGTAGAGAGCCAGCATTAAAGCCCATGGTCCTTCAAGGCCAATTGATGGTCAAAGCAAGTCAGCCTGTCACAGGCATGATCCTCCATGCTTTCTGTACCTCCAGCAAAGCTGTAGAAAAGAAGCAGCAGCAAAGAACAGGACCCTAGAAACGTATTTCACTAGCACCAGGAGGCTGTGGTGAGGGGGATGTTGGTCCCTTCTCCCCAGTAAGAAGCAATAGGGTGAGAGAAAATAGCCTCAAGTTGTGTCAGGGGAGGTTTAGATTGGACATTAGGAAAGATTTCTTCCCTGAAAGAGTGGTCAGGCGTTGGACCAGGCTCCCCAGAGAGGTGGTGGAGTCACCATCCCAGGGGGGTATCAAAACACATGTAGCTGTGGCACTGCAGGACGTGGGGTAGTTGACATGGAGGTGTTGGACGGACCCTTGGACTTGATGATCATAGAGGTCTTTCCAGCATCAATGATTCTGTGATTATTAGAGCTGAATGATGGGATTCACTGACTGTAGGCACACTTCCAGTGGCAAGAGACATTTACTGCTGCCCTAATGATTCTGGGGAAGGAAGGGGAACAGGCCGTGTTGGTTAAGGTGTGTTTACACCAGAGTAATGATAACCAGACTAGTGATTATGTGTACGTGACTCCTGAGGTTAAAACCCCATACCCTCTAACTGACACTGGTGTCACAGCTCAAAACTGCCAACAGGGTTGAGAAACAAACCCAGTTCCAGGTTAAACACGAGCACGTGTTGCAGGTTTGGCTTTAGAGACCTGGAATATGTGATGCACAGAGGGACAAGCCAGCCTGGAGGAACTGCCCATCACTGGAGCTTTGCTGATATTTGCTGATATTTTCACTCTCCAGCAGTTCAAGGGTTTTTTTTTTTCCCACCTCCCCTTTGTTTTGGGTTAAACCAAAGGGAATTTTCTGTGGGAGTAAAATAAAATCAGAGCCAGGTGAGACTTTTCTTTCAAACCCAAAGATCTGGAGCAGGATCTCCTTTCTATATCTTATCTTTTAATGCTACATGATTTGGGATGGGGAGAAGACTAGAGGACCTTCACATCATAAACAAAATATCTTCATTCTTTGAATTATTGTTCTGATGAAAGTGATCACTGAGAATTGATGAGAATTTCCAATTACTCATGAACACACCATCCCTTTTTGCCTCCTACCAGTGCCTAAGGCTTTGAAATGGAACTTACCAAGTTTGACCTGTTATTAACCTTGTTGTAAAGCAAAAAAAAAACAACCCCACCAGACCAATACTATCCCCAGCCCCAGTAGCCAACTTGCCCTGGCAAAGCCCTGTGGTGTTTTAGCACTGGGGTCCCTTTGCCAATGGCAGCCCATGAGCTGCTGTGTGCTGACAGCCCCTATTGTGTCTGTCTGGGGTAATTAAGAATCTGATCCAGAGCTTTTAAATTTCTTGAACTGACAGGTATTCTCTGAAGTAAGAGACGTCCAGCACTCTGTGGAGGGGAGAGAGGGGTGCTGAAAGGTTTCTGTCCCAGGCCACAGAGCACCAGGACACCTGGGTCTGTTCTGAGTGGGTTTGGAGAGTGTTATTTAACCATCTCCCTGGCAATTGAGGCTATTTCAGGAATTGGGGTCAATTAAACCCAGCCTTCACACACACACCCCCTCCTCTTGCTTCCATGGAGAACTGGAGCCAGATGGCAGCCTGTAGGACTGGCCCCTTCCATTCCTGCTGGGAAGATGAACTTGGAGCTTGAGTGTCGCAAACCACCGCCCAACCCTGGTTTAAGTACAACAGCAGAGGTGGCATGAGAGGGTAAAAAAAAAGACATCCCTTCTGGTTCAGATCTATCTGCTTAATATCTTCCATGGCCATGACCTCAGGGGATGCTTAGAGCCTGGCCCCAAGCATCCCACAGTCCCCTCTCGACTGCCTCTGCCCAAGTGATGAGGCTGGTGAGTTTTGGTGACTCTGGTTGGAGTTTCTTGACCACGTTGAGATTAAATCTGCCATAAATCTGGACACAGCCAGCCTGCAGCTGCTCTAAAGGGTTTTTCAAATGTACAAGTGGGTTCAGGGGGTTGTGTGTGGGGATTGGGCTCTGAAAGGCCCTTTCTGCCTTCAGGAATCTCCTGAGCAGACCTCACCAGCACCGTTTGTTTCTTGCCTACCAAATCCCCCTGATGTGATGCCACCCTTTTCCTTCTTAGTGTTCTCACAGAGCATGGAAGAGCATGGTAGGACTGAGCTGAACCTGTTATTCTCCTGGGACCTCCTGTCCCCTCCTCAGAGTGTCTTGGTGGCACTGCATCAGGGGATCCTTTAGCTTCGGGAGAGCCTGACCAAAAAAACCCAACCCAAAAGGTGGTGAGTTACTGCAGGACAAACAACTCTTACTGAGAGACTGAAGCATCTGAATTTCCAAAGTTAAACTTTGGGTAGTGCTGCTGGAGGCTTACAGGGGCAGGGACCAGGGGGGACTGCAGTTTTGGTGAGGCTGGAACACGTGGAGGGGAGTTATAACACCTGATCTCTGTTTGATTCAAAGCCATGGAGCCTCCAGAGGAGGTAAAACTCCTGGTGAGCCTCCAGCTGCTAAAAAAGCAGGGTTGGTCTAGCTGTTTGCCTTCCTCTGCAGCACTCTCGATGTCCACATCACCCAAATAATTCCTTCCCACTGCCCTTTAGTGTCTCCTGTCCTTTCTCCTGGGGTCCTTGGGTGCAACTTGTCTGAGACATCAGGGGTTTTTTTTGCTGGTGCTTCCAGGAGAGCCAAGATTTCACCCATGTGCCTGATTTTCTCCTGCCCTCTTGTGTTGCCATTGCACCCTTTGCAAATACACTGAACAAGAGCAACGCTGTTTGGCACCTTGTGTCCTCCTTCTCCCTGCTGCCAAAAGTGACATAAGATGAGGTGGCCTTACCCTTGTCACAGGCTCATCAGCTCTTGGATTGGCAAGCGTCTGGTATGACTCAGCTGTGGGTCACCTCCTTGCTTGTGCCCTTTCAGGGTGACGTGCACAACAAACAAGCAAAGTGACGGGGGACAAGTGGTCCCTGCTGAGGGTCTGACCCACAACTTGAGCACGAGGTTCTGAGGTCAGTTCTGAGGAAATCCATCTTTCCAGCTTCTCCACCTGAAGGAGCTTGTCCACCCCCTCAGTCCTGTTGGTTGCCCTTCTCTGGACCTTCCAGAACTCCACATCTTGAGACACAGCAGCCACAGAGCCACACGTGGTACCCCAAACGTGGGTACATCAAGGTTTGATACAGCAGCAAAACTGCTCCCTCTGCCTTGCCCTCAGTGCCACCTGCCTGGTGACACCCAATTCTGTTGGCTCTTTTGGCTGCCACCATACATAAGGATAATGATTTCAGGGAATTGCCAGCGATGGTGACTCTTCCCTGAGCTGTATCTACCAGCCCTGACTCCAGCACCGTGCAGGCATGGCTTACTTTTTCCTAGGTGTATTAATGCCACATACACTTAGAGCTTTTCCTTGATTTTTTGCCCACTTGGTTAGTTTTATGAGTCTCTTCTGGAGTTGGAAGAAGAGCCCAGTGTCATCCTTAAACTCTCTTGGAATGAAGCATTTTGGGCAAGAATTGCTTCACCTTTTTATTCCATTCTGTTAAGAACTCTGAAGGTTTCTTGCCTTCATCCCCTTGAGGAAGACTATGGATTCATCTTTCCTTTCACTGTTTTCCATTAAATCTGAGGGAAAAAAATTTAAGAGGGGGGAAAATAAAAAAGGTTTTACTGTACTTTCTTGTGACATCAGGTCTTGACATGATTCAACTGCAACAGATTTCGGGGTGAAATTTTGCTTTGGAATGTTTCCACTTTCCTTGTCATGTCCACGTTGATCTGGAATGGGGACCAGAGGCATGAAAGGGAAGAGCCTGTGCTCCTTGGGTTGCTTCCCAGTAAACGATTTAATTTATGAACACCAAGCCAGCCTTGCTCTCCTTGACGGTGTCCAGACCCCAGCAGAAACCATGGGTGTAGTTAAAAAGTAATTGGATAAAACTATTCTATAGTCCCTGTGAGTCCCTCTGGCAAAGTGTTTCCTGTGAACATGAATGAACTGAGCTCTGAAGAGCAAAGGAAAGCCAGGAGGAATCAGCATGTCTACGTTAGCTGGAAGAAGCTGGAACCTGCAGTTTCAGCTCCGATTCTCCTCATCTGTTAAGGGTGCTGAGGTAAATTAAGGTAGTGGTTTGGTCCTGTGTTGGAGGGAGGGTCACTGTGTTTGGACGAGGTGGTGAAAGCCTTTTGTGCTGCTTTAGGTGGGACCATTGAAGTGGGAAGGTTTCCCCACACGTGGTGGGGTTAGAGCAGAGGACACTGCGTGGGCAGAAGGTTGCCACCAGCCAAAGCCAGCTCCTTCTATGGAAACATCCACCTCATGTAGAAAACCTGTTGTCAGGGTCTGGAGAGCACTGAGAGACCTGAATGACCCTGAGCAGCTTCACCTGGGGTCTCCACCCTCTTCTGCCATAGGCTGAGGAACCCCATTTAAGCTCAGCCCCAGGGCTTGGAGTTTTCCTCTGAGCTGTGCTGCAGGTGTGTGTGCCTGGCTTTGTCTCCTGGGCGGTTCTGGAACCTTGCTGGAGGTAGCCCATCTCCTAGAAGGGCCTCTCAGACTTACCTTGGGGGTTTGTCTCTGTCTCCTGACAGGATGCTCTGGGTGGACCTGGGACCTGACTGGTTGCCTCTTTCAGAGCTGGGATGGACTTTGCTGTGGCTTTGATGAGTGAGCAGATGAAAGGTGAGGGCAGAGACCTGGATGGGTTCCAGCAGGTGGGAAGCCCAATTCCATACACCTCTGGTCATTCCCAGGGCTGATGGAAACCATCTGGTACCCTTGAGACTGCCTGTGGTTGTCACAGAGCTACCACCCACCAGTGTGGCTGCCTCCACATGGGATCAGTGGCTCTCCTGACGCCCTTTGCCAGCCAAACCACCTCCGTAATAAGGGGGTCACGGGCCTGAGCCCGTGAGTGCTAAAGCCAGGAGAAAGAAATGCCAACTGCTGCTCTTCCATCTGCTGGACTCTGTCTTTGAACTTGGGTGAGTGTCACTGGAGCAGCAGCTCTCTCCCAGTTCCCCTTCCAGTTTCTCTTTGCCAGAAACGCTTTTACTAAGCGAAAGCAAAGCCTGATGTCATCCCGCGTCTCCGGGAGCCAGGGAGCTGAGCGAGGGCCTGGAGAGCCTCTATCTTAATCCAACTGTGGTTGTTCCTGCTTTTTCAAGCCCTTATTACCTGCCTAATTCTCTGCTAGGATATTGCTCAGACATCTAAGGAGATGCAAGCTGGCAATTTCACCGCGCTCCTAAACATCTCCGGCAAAACAGCCGGCGGTGCCAAGCCCTTGGCTGCTGCCTCCCCAGCCCGTTTCTACTAAGTAAGGAGATTTCCAGGGCGAGTCTGACTTGGCCCTGCAGGAGGCATCTTTTCTCCTGCCAAGGCTCAGGCTGGATCCAGCTTCTCCTGGGCTGTCACTCAGGAAGCAGGAATGCAGGCGAGGCTGCCCTGTGGTTAGAAGGACTCCACCCCAGAGACAGAGGTAGGCGCCCAGGTACCAACACCGGAGACTTGGGGTGCATCCAGGGTTGGTGATGACAGGGTTTTCTTAACCCTTTGGCTTCCTCCTGACTGGCTGTAAGGATGTCAGGGTGGTGCTGGTGTCTTGTATTTGCTCAGTGGCTGGCAGTGGGGTCTTCGATGGAAAGGCAGCGATGGGTTGGGATTCAGTCCTCCTTACTCTGTCTTCTGGGGCTAAGAGGATGCTTCCCACCTGGATGCTTGTGGAGGGAAGGGATTGCTGTGCTATGTTTGCCCTGGGAGGCTGGAAAACTGCTGTGTGCCAGAGTGTGAATCTGTTTTTCTCTAGCTTTTGGGGTTTGGGTTCCATGGCCATGGTTCTGCTGAGGTCTCCTTGGAAGGCAGGGAGTTTAACCAAGGACAGCTGACCTAGGAGCACTGTGCTTTACTAGCGTTCATCACCCATAAAGCAGGCCAACCCAAGGTGTACCTTCCTCCTCAGAGCCCTAGCCCAGGAGTTTTGGAAAGTCTGATAGAGTAAATATTTCCCTGTCTCTGTTGCCCAAGTTTCATTTGCACCTTCCTTGTGATGGAAACACCCCACTGGTCCCCAGGTACCCACAGAGCCCCAGAGGAAACCTGCTGATGGGCAAGGCTGGGGCTGGAGTGAACAGCCCAGCTGCCTGCAGCTCCAGACTCGGGGGATGAATCCCACTTTAGTGCCAGGTCTGAAGCATGTTGTGACATCCTGTGTTGCTCCTGCCTCTGAGCCTCAGCTCTCCACCTCTAAAGCAGGGATGGCTTTTGTCTGTCCTCCTTAGATGTGAAGTTCTACCAGTGTCCTACTGGCATAAGCCCTCAGCAGAGGCCCAGAGGCTCTGCTGGTATTGATGTGCTGTCGGTTGCTTTTACCTGTCCCATGGCTTCTTATGCTTAAGTGGTAGAGAGAGAAACCTCACAGGCCTCTCAGTGAAGCAGTGTGATTGTCCTGCTTGGTTCTTCCCCCTGCAGATCCTGAGTATTCAGAGAGATGAGTTCCAGAGTGTGTCCTGTCTCTTGTTCTCCTTGTGCAGTTGCTCATCGTATCCTCACTGCAGTACAGCTCAGGAGTTGTGATGGTCTTTGAAGCTGCCTTGTGTACTCTGAGGTGGTGAGTCCCATCTGGACCATGACTCTGTCAGTGCTCCCAAGGCACATCAATACACCTAAAGGCACATCACTGGCTGTTGAAGGGAAGGGAATTCTGCAGCCTGGAACAGCAAAGGGGAATGATGCTTTCAGGGAGTTTGTAGCTGTAGGTTTTGAGGCTTGTTTCTACTGGAAGGATGGTACTGTGTGTCTTAGCCTGGTGCCAGATCATAAAATGCCCTTTGCAGGGTTTTCTCTGCTCCCTGAGGCAAACCACTGGTCAAAGCAAGGGATGCCTGTACACAGCATAACACACCGACATCCCCCACCTCGTGCCTGCAAGTGGAGCTGCCTGTAGAGAGTCACTGACCTTGAAAAGAGTGTGAGCATATGGGAACAGGCTTCAGTCTGCAATCACAGGCTCAAAGCCCCCTGCCCACCTTGCTGACCTTCCCTGACCTCCATTGCCTAGGGATCAATGTCTACAAGTCAAAGTCCTCTGGAGACAAAGGGCAAGCTACCTCTGAAATGTAGAGTGGCATGAGAGCTATCGAACTTATCCAAGTGTGTGCTGCTGGAGGACCAGGGCCCCTGTGCAGGCAAGATTGATTTCCTTGGGACTGGCATGGGTGATGGAGTCTTAGTTCAGATGTGGCAGCAGTTTTCCTGCATCTCTGTCCTCTTGGTCAATCGTTGTCTGTCAAGCGGTGTCCCAGGGGTGTTTCCATCCTGCTGAACTGCTCAGGACCCAGTGGAAAATCTTAGAGATCCCCTGTTTTTCAAACACAGCTTTAATGAGCTTGTGGGTGAGGCTTCTTCCATCCCTTGTGTGGTCATCCAATGTGGTATCAGCTTGTTTATCTGTGAAGATGTATACTGCAATGAGAGGGGATGAATCAAACTCACCCCCAGCACAAGAGACTCAACCCAGGGCATTAAAAAACCCCTCAGGGGAGGTCTCAGCCCACGGGAAGGTTGTTGGGGAGGGGAATTCTCCTTCATTCATCTTGGCTTTTCAGTGCTTCCTCCAATACAAGCACCACCATGGAATGAAAGCTGCTGAGCCCAGTGTGGGTGGGAAGGGTTAATTGGGAGTGAGCTGGTGAAGTCAGTTTTCAGCCCCTAGACATTTACTGCCCAAGGAAATCGCTGGTGTGAGGGGGATGGTGGTGGCTCCGGATGGGGCCGCTGAGCAGAGCTGCCCTGTTGCTGCCGTCCTGGTTTCCTGGGGCACGCCAGGGTGACCCCGGCTTGGGGCTGTGGTGGGGGTATGTCGTAATCCCCATAACTCCCAGCAGGACCTGCTCTGTGGGCCCAGCCACAATCCCTCATCCCGGGGGTGATGTCATGGAGGACATGGCAATGTCATCTCACGCCGCAACACGCCTCTGCTGACACAGCTTGACGTCACGTGGGCACCGTGATCGGCTGGGCACAGCCAGGGGTGAACGCTCTGCCCTGGGCTGGGAGCGCCGTGTCAGCCGCAGGCCCTGCCAGCGCTCGCGGGGCAGCGAGGCCTGTGTGCACACCAGCAGCACCTGTCAGCTTGCTGGGTGCTGACACACCGCTTTGAGAGCCGCCCGGTGCCGTGCGCTGCTGCAGTTGGATCCTCGCCCCCTGGAAGCTCCATCAAGGGCTTAGTCCTGGGTTTGGCCTGAGGATGGAGCCAGGGACAACTTGACTTTGCTCAGCAGGAGTTCTTTGCGCTGCTCATGGCTCCGCAGGCAGGAGTTTTGCCTGGGCTGAGCGATTCCTCGTGCGGCACGGCTCGCCTGCTGCTCTCCCATGGGTGGTGGTCCCATCATGGACAGCACTTCGGCTCGCCTGCTGCTCTCCCATGGGTGGTGGTCCCATCATGGACAGCACTTCGGCTCGCCTGCTGCTCTCCCATGGGTGGTGGTCCCATCATGGACAGCACTTTGGCTGCTCCTTTGAGGAGCAGCAGCCACGTGTTGCCCGGCCTTGCAGAGCTGTTGTCCATCTGCCAGTTACCCTGTCGTTGCTTCAGGCCTGCAAGTCCCAGGCTTACCCCAGGGGATCCTTGCTCTTCCTAAGAGATCATGCTGAATCAGGCAGATCTCTGGGGTCACTGACTCACATCAAAGGCTTCCCCGGAGAGCCCTGAGTGTGTGTCAATGGTTCTTCTTGGCAAAGAGCCTCTCCTCAGCTCTCAGCCAGGCTTTCTGTTTGGGCCCTCGCCTTGCTGCTGTGTCCTTGTCAACAGCAGTTGGGTGACTCCTTGCTCCCTCCTGATGGCCTACTGCTGGGAGCATCCTGCTGCCTACAACTCCTGTGCTTCGTTAGGCTGCCTTTGTCCTGCTCAGATAATCACATGGAGCTCTTTCTCCTCTCTGCACTCCTTCATTTTGGACCATTTCTTTCTCTTGAGAATGAGCAGGCCATTCTTCCCAGGAAAGGCCAGCCCTGGGCCACCTACATGCCCAGCATCTATGGAAGTGACCACATCTCATCAGCCTTCTCCTGTCAGCAAGAGCAGGGTAACCTCACCTGGAGCATCCTCTCCTCTGACTCCCTTGTGCTGTGCAGAGCCAAAGGCCAGCTCCAGCCCCTGAGCTTCCAGGAAGACTAAAGGGTGTCATTGGTTCTACTCTTCCAGTAGGCTTTACTTGAGTCTTGGGGGTTGCTGCATCAAGAAGGGTTCAGCTGGTTCTTTATCCACCTGCCTTGCCTTGTGCTGGCAGGCACATCCCATGCATCGGTACCTTCTGCTGATATCTCCAGTTCCCCCAGGTCTGGGAGCTGCTCTCTACCTTGGTGTGGTCCTGTACCCCAAGGTAGCTTCAACCAGTTGCTCAGCTGGTGCTTTCATGGCTGCTTCTGCTCATGGCCCCTCATTTTTTATGTGTTTTTCAGGAGAGGGGTGTTTGACCTTGACTGTGAGGAACTTTTGCCTCCATGTGTGGGCTCTGTGGATGTACCAGCCTGCTCGGAGCTAGCTTGGGGCTCATTGTGTGGTGTAGACTTGTCTCGCATCTAATTAGAGGCTCATTTCTCCCCTTCTTGCCTGTCACTCATTCCTCTCTTCCCCTTGTGCCTTCAGAAATGGCACTCAGCACTGGCACTCCAGTGAGGACAGTCTCTGATGCTGCTTTTTCCCCCTCAGCCCTGGTCAGGCCCCACCTGGAGTGTTGTGTCCAGTTCTGGGCTCCCTGGGATAAAAAAGACAGGGATCTCCTGGAGAGAGTCCAGAGGAGGGACACAGAGATGCTGAAGGGCCTGGAGCATCTCCCCTGGGAGGAAAGGCTGAGGGAGCTGGGGCTGTTCAGCCTGGAGAGAAGAAGCCTGAGAGGGGATCTGATCACTGGTTATCAATAGCTGAAGGGTGATCCCTTGTATGTGAAGGGGCGGGGGGTGTGAGTGGGCTGCAGCAGGGCCTCAGAGGTGTGTGATGTTGCTTGTCATCCCGATGTGTTGGGGAGAAACCTGTCTTCTGCAGGTAGCTGAGGTTTGGCTGCTGCAGAGGAGAACATGTGCTTTGTAAACCAGGAAAGGGAGGCTTTTCTTTCCTTGGGTGGTGCCATGACCTGGCATTACTTAAAAATGACTTTGTATCTGTGATTATTATTCCTTGTATAATGTTATGGGCAATTATCTGCCAATAATTACGTTGAATAACTCCAGAAAGAGTTTATTTAACATAAACACTGAGAAAGCTAAACACGATGGGTAAGATAGAGCCCGAGGGCTCAGGACTGCTGGGGTTTGTTTCCAGCTTTGCCGCTGGTCTTCTATACTGTGGCACTTAACAGATGTGGCATCTGCAAATAGCTTGACTTTAGGGGGGGAGGAGCTTCTCCCTACCATCAAATAAGCCAAAATTATACTGGCAAGATTGAGAGGAGCTTGGACGATGCTCCAGCTGCTGTGATAATACGTGTGAGCTGTCCCAAAGGATCAGTTCTGGGGTGTTAGTTTCTTCTCTATAATACTCCAGCACTGTAGAACACGACTCAGAGGCACTTATTTCAAAATCAGCTCTGCTGTCCCAGCTCCCAGCCTAACCCAGCGCTCCCAGAATGTGCAGAAGCTGATGGAAGAGTCTGCACGGGATCCTCGTTGGGTTTGGAGCTGGGCAGAGGGCTTGTCTGATGGGGGGGAGGGAGGGGAAAAAACCCAACCAACCCAACATCAAGGATGAAACAGTCACCAGAAAATTGATAGACATGCCTGGAAATGCCTTTAACCCTTATTTACTGGAGGGCTTGTGGTTTGAAAAGCCCAGAGTCTCATTTTGGCTCTTTGGTCCCCACTTAAAATTACAGAGGTGGGGAGGAACCACCCGACGATCCGTATGGGCTCCAACAAACAAGCCCAGGGGGAAAGGGCTTCGTTCCTGGGCCTGCAGTGCAAGTTAAAAGCAGGTTTGGAGCTGTAGTTTATGCTCATCCTGGCGATGGTTGTGGTGGGCAAAGGGAAGGGACGCTCTCCCGGTGTCTCCGGAGCCCACGTTAACATGCCAGCCTCTGCTCACACAGTGCTGCCTTGCTGCAACTCCTCTGGGTGTGGAGGCCTGATTATTGTATCAGAGGGGCTGATTGCCATTTCGCTGGCATCAGGGCAAGCAGGGATAACTCACTGGAGGTGATGGCATCACTGCCCGTGAAGTGGGGCCAGGCTCGTTGGTAAAAGCTCTTGTAGGTCCCGGTGTGGTCGTGGTGCTGAGCAAAGGGGCCCAGCACATCCCTGTTCGTGCAGGACTGGAGACTGGGGAATAAGAAGTCTTGCACAAGATTGCACAACGTGGAGGAGCTGGCAATGACATGCAGGTCTCAGGCTTCCCAGCCTTCCTGGAGGCAGGTTGCTCATGTTTTGTGGAGGGAACCTGGACACCAAAATCCACAGGAGCAGGGGGGAAAAAAGTAGGTGACCTGTTGGCAAGAAGCACCCCCATAGGGCTGGCTCTTGTCTGGGAGGACCTTCTGGCTGAATATATCCCCATCTCCAAGTGCCTGAAACCCTCAAGGTAACAGGTAGTGGGGAGCAAATGCATCAGCCTGGTGGGTTTGGGGTGTTTTAACCTCGAGCAGAACGCTCTGGGCTTTGCTGCTGTAGTGCTTTTGGGCAGCAAAGTGGAGCAAAGCCACAGACTCTGAATGATGAGGACTCACCAGGGTGGGGTCCCTGTGTAGCCTCTTTCTTATTGGTGACAGGAGAGATCCAGGATGACTGACAGCACCGCAGCTTGTGGTGGTCTCCACACATCACACTGCTCAGGGGTCCTTATTGCACCCAAACCCTTCCCTCCCAGAGCATCCCAGAGGCCTGTCGGTGTCGGGAGCATCTAGAAGTAGCTGCAAAGTAGCTGTTTGCTCTCCTTTTTGGGACTGGGGAGAGGAAGGAGGCTTGGAGCAACACATCTCCCCCATGGTGGCCTCTCAGGGTGTGTCAGGTTTTAACAACGTGCCGGAATATGTGGCTGTCCTTGGACATGTTTAATTTCCCATTTCTCAGCCCAGGGAACGCTTGAATCGCCCTTTAGCAGTTGGGCACAGGAGAGGAAAGATCATTAACATACAAAGGGCTCCTCTTTCAACACCAGCATTGCAGACTTTCATGGTTTTAGCTCTGTCTCATCGCATTCGTTCTGTGTTGTACTTGGGTTTGTGTTGTGGGTTGGTCTTTTGGGTTTGTTTTTCTTTTTTTTTTTTTTTTTAAAGTCCTAGTTCTTGGAATTGAGTAAACACACCAAAATCTCAGCTTTTGTTCAAGGCTCCTGCTCCTCACAGCTGCGGCACAGCTTCCAGGGATGGGAAAGGGAGGTGGAAAAGGCTCCATTTATCCCTTTTCACTTGTCTGCTTCCCCTCTTTGTCTCACTCTCCCACCACAATGAATTAGGGCTGAGCTTTGCATCCCCTCCTGGGGTCACAGGTAGGAGTTGGGTTGGTTTGGGGAACTGCTGTCGTCCCCTCTTGATTGGTGCAGGGCTGATGCTTTGCTGGATACGGGAGCTTCTCCATCTGCCTCAGTTTCTCAGGTGGGATTTGTTGATTACAACGGGAAGCGTTGGGAGCTTGAGTCCCATTTTGTGTTGGCACTGGGGCCACTGGGTGGAAGGTCTTGATATGGACCCGTTCCACGTCCCTGCTGAAGGTGCGACCCACTTACGATCAGGTGCTCTGTGGGCTTTGCCAAAGCTATTCAGGTTAAACATCTCCATTGGCTCCTGAGGTGATCCTGATGTTGGGCCTCAGGGGAAATAGGTCAGGTACTTGGAGATCTGTGTCACTGTGTTGGCTTGAAGCATTCCTAAATGCAACCTGGGAGGAGATGCTGGAGCGCTGACCCATCGCCTGCCACCACTGCAGGCTTCTGCCAGCACAACAACGCGGCAGCTCCTTGGTGTGGAGGCACAAAAGGAGAAGGAGGGGGGTGGAAAATGATGGTGCTTCCCCCATAACATTCATCTGTGGTCCTGTGAGCCTGACTCACCTTCTCAGGAATATGGTTTGATCGTTTATGCAGCTTCTGGAGGGACAGGCAGGAGACAGCATGGGAGCCTAATGCTCGTGAAAAGTATTGCCTTTAAAGCATTTGCCTTCCAGGGCATCCCATAGTAGTTGCTCCAGGGCTGGAAGTGATAAATGACACCGAAGCTTGCTCTGATTCTCCATGGGTTTGCCTCTTGTTGGACCATTGAGCTCCTGGCAGCGTTCGGTGTCTTAGGAAGTCGTCTTGTTCTTGGCATCGCTGGGATCGTAACGTTATGTGAGGGTTTCCTACCTCCCCTCCCAAAGGAAACGTTCCTCTGTGGGGAGGAGGGAGAAGTGGTTGAAGAATCTTTTCTTTGACGCCTCTTTGATAGGTGCCTTGTGCCCAAAACTAAAACTAGCCTTGGTTGCCTATTGAAAATGACCATTTTCCACAAAAAAGGGGATCTATTTGCTTAATATATCTAGATATACAAAATACAACTTCACATTTTCCTTCTAATTGAACCCAAATATTTTATTACCAGGAGCTGGGCTGACTTTGCTGTTCCCACTCTGCTCCATTCCCCACCTTTGCCACCATTTTCATGGTAAAATCGAAATAGAAACAAAAAGCCAAAGCTGAGTGATTAGAATTCTGGGTTTATTCTGTTCTTTTAAGCAGAAATTTCAACCAAAGTATTTTTAATTTTTATTTTTCCACCTTTTATTCTTTCTGGTTTGGAACAGAAGATTCCAGCTGGCTCAGCTCTGCGAAGCACCCAGGGCATCCCTCACCGGGGCTGTTGCGTGCAGGTGAGTTGTGTGTGGTTCTCCTCTCCTCCCACGTGGACTTGCAGAGCTTGTGCTGCCCCGTGTCTCCACACAGGGTCTCCCTTGCCTTGGACAAGGCAACCACTGAAGAGACATTAATTAATCTCTATTTGGATCCAATGCTCTGGCATCGGTTCTCCTAGTACAGCCAGTAGACGCTTTGCTGCCGGATCCCATCGGAAGGGGATAAAGGGTTTAATAAACTTCAGGAGCCTGATGGTTTTCCAGTGTGGGGGTTTGCACAGCTGGGTTCTTTCTTGTAGCAAGGGGTAGAAAAGCATCACGCAAACATGTTTTCATTGGGGCAGTGTAAGAGATGCATCAAGAGCCAAGTGCTGGTGCTGGGAGTTAGGACTCCCAAGGAAGAACCTTTCCAGGGCTCAGCTTCCCCCTTAGGACCCTGCAAACCCAGCTCTGGAGAGGGAACACCAACCTCTTCCAAAGTGCTTGGAATCAGCATGAAAACTGAACTCTTGGGAAGATCTGCTCACCTTGAGGAGGTAGATTGGAGCTCAGGTACCAGCTCCGGTGCTGGGATGAGACGGAGAAGCAGGGATGGAAAGGGAGATTGAGGACAGTGATGGGAGCATGCAAAGGAGGGTCAGACCCGAAGGAATTCTGCCATTCCTTCATCAGGAGGAGCAGAGGAGGCTAAATGCACCCTTTGAAAGGATCAGCACCATGGGTACCTCTCCGGGAGCGGGAAACATGTGCTTCTAATTTCTCCTGCCTGCTGAGTGCCAAGGGGATCTGTTTGCCATTGACTCTTGACCCAGCAGAAGAAACAGGGGGGAAACAAAGGAGAAATAGCTGGCCATGCTAATGCTGTTGATGTCCAGGGCAAAAATCCCACCAGCTTCAACACAACTGTGGTTCAACCTAGAGAAGAAAATGAAGAAACTTCTCTGAGCCAGAACAGGGAGGGGTGGGAAGTAGACAAGCTCTTGTCTTGGTTTTGTGCAGAGGTTGGCCTGGAAGTCAACATATCCCCAACTCATCACTGTGCTGGATTGGGCCCATCTAGAACTGCTCTTGCAGGGGGGGAAAGGAAAGGCATTAAATGTTTTCCTCTTCTGAAGGTGGAAAATCCTCTTGGAGGGTGCATAGGATCTTGGACAACAGACATGGATTTGAAGGAGACCTGGTGGGCAATGGATTTGCTGCCCAAATAATCTTCCTAGGTAAAAGCAAAGCAAAGGTCTAAAATCATTTCTGTAAAAAAGCACAGGAGAGAAAATTCCTTCTGGGAAAGTGGCCTTTATCCCACCAAATGGAAAGGTTTCATTTAGGCTGATCTTTTAGAAGGTGTCAAATGAAATGAAATAAATACAAGCATGAGAATGTGTGTTGGAAAAAAGCCCTCTTTTTCTATTCTACCTTTGAGCCATTCTTTCCTAGAACAGACCTTTGCATCCTTCTCAGTCTCCTGTGAGAGTCTCCCAGGCAACAGAGACTTTCTCCATTTCTTTTCAGATCCTTCCACAAGACAGAAGCTCTTGGACTTGCACCCTTCCCTGCCTTAACCTCCTACCCCCCTTCTTGTTATGTTAAATAATCCCCTCTTTGAGCATCCTCACTCTTTGACCTGCCTTCTACCACGTTCTCTTCCAGCTTCCATTCTGTTTGTGTCAGAAAACCCCCACGTTCTTCCCTCATCCTGTGCAATCAAGTCTCTGTGGTCCCTCTCTGGACCTGGCCTGAGCCACCTCTGATGGGAACCCCGGGATGCACCATCAGCAGAGCACGTTTTTATGTCACTACAACTGATGATGCTATTGGAGAGGATTTCTCTCAAGGTCTTTTCCTGAGGACCTCACTGGAAAATCCTCCTTGCCCCGAGACTCCTCTTCCCCCCTCACTCATCATTGTCTCACTTTTGGCATTTCCATGCCCATGGCAGATTTCCTGTGCTGATCCCCATCTCGGAGCCATACAGCAATTACTGCTACGCTCACTGCAGCCCAGGTGAGCTCGTCTGTCTTTGCCTGGAGCTGGTGACTTTGATAAAAGCTTTTTGGTACGTCTGGCACCATCTTCCCCTGATGTATTTTACTCCAATTTCCATTTCCTATGCTCTTTAGGGAAATTCTTCCAATAAAATCTAATATTTGCTTCCACCAGTGGATTTTCTTCCTTCTGAAATAAGAGCTGCAGACCACACGCTGCTTCCATTTCCATGGGATTGATAGATCCTTCTCTTCCTTCCCAAAGGTTTGGGCTGCCACAGCAAGAAGCTGTGATAAGAAGAGTTTGAGCAAAAACCTTGCCACCCCTAAAGCTGCAAAGGTAGTGAGAAGGTTTGGTACTCTGCTGAATGGCACATGGATGTTCCCTCCTCAGTGGGTTTGCAGTGCTTTACTCGCTGTGCAGGGATAGGGGGAGGAGGATGCCACAAATGGGCAACGTGGGGGTGGGCTTCCCGGAGGTTCCCCATCAACCCGGGTATGTCCTTCCCCCCCCCTTGCAATCTTTATATTGAATTATTTCAGGCAAGAAGCCCCTCTAATTGCTTTGGTGAAGATTGCATGCTCCTTCCCATGAATCTCTCATTCCTCCAGTTGTCCCCCACTGGGGACTCTTCCACCAGCAGACCTGCATGGCTGCATGACACCGGTGTCAGGTGGACCATGAGCTGCTTCTTTTTTGCCAGGTTCCTGCCTGATGACAAGTGACTCAATGCCTCAAGGCTGGTAAGGAAGCCAGCGAGCCAGCATCTGATGAAAGAGCCCAGCAGAGAGAGGTGCAAGGGGAGAGAGAAGAGGAGAAACCTCTCGGGATGCGATGGAAGTGAGTCATCTGACAGGTACTGCCACCAGGCCAGCCTGTAATTAGAGCTCAACCTCGCCTGGTGCCTCCATGGGAGCGTATGCCAATCCTTCCCCGTGGCATTTTCACACTCCTTATCTTGTCAGCCTAGAAATGACTCTTTTTTAGATCAACTTTGAAGGCTCAGCTCTGGCGGGGAGGCGCAGGGGGGCCAGACAGTCTGCTTGGCCACGGAGCGCCTCGCGAGGGGAGAAGCCATCGCCGCTCTGCGGGGACCAGCTTTTCCAGAGATGGGAGCTGGTTTTTCAAGGTGGGACCAGGTTTTCCAACGTGCTTGGGTCCTGGCAACTCCCATCATGCTTTCCCAAATGCACCTGGTGAGTTGCTGCTTTAAAACCTCCCCGGGAGCCAAACTCCCTCAAAATCTGGGGACCCTGTGCAAGTGGGGCACAGAATACACGCGATGGCTTTGCAAACTGGTGGTTACTGGTTTGCAGCCAGTTACTTCATGTGTTGCTCAGTCTCCTGATGATGTCCTTTCGCAGGTGGCTTTGTGATCGCTTTGCAGATGGACCAAGTGCTCTGTGGTTAACAGAAGTGATTGGTGAGGCTCTGTTACGCTGGATTAAGAAAGCAGTTGATGGATGGGATGAGGCTCTTTGGCAGTGGTGGTATTGGGGGGTACTGCTTTGGTAATGTCTGTGGGAATTACACCTGAGCTGGGTGAGTTGCAGATCAGATTTAGGTTCTTGTGCAGAGGGTGATGCTCTGAAATCAGGACCCAGTGACTGCCTCCTTCCCACTCTTCCAAAGTCCTTTTTGGCTTCTGCAAAATTAATGCAATGGGAGTTTTCTGATTCCCTGTACTTTGAGTACATAGGAAAACATATCAGCATCCCAGTCCCCAGAGGAGATGCACATGTTGGGCAGCACAAACACCTCATCTGGCATCCCCCAAGGATTCTGGGGCAGAGCTGGACCAGACACCCTTTCCCCAGCCACCCAAAGCCTTCCTCACGTGTCCCTTTCTCCTAAGAGGGATGATGTTATGAACCCAACTGTGTATTCAAGTGTGCAATGCACACACAACCCCCCTCCCTCACAGGCAGCTGCTGCCTCCTGCGAGCACACGAGGCTCCGCTCCCCGGCACACGCGCTCACCCACACCAGTGCCCTCTTCCACTGGCCTTGCATGAGCAGCTGCTGACTCGGTGCCCAGGAATGCTGCCATGGACTGATCGCCCCATGGGGATTGCATCAGGCCCCTAAACTCGTTCTGCACAGGATGGAGCGGCTTGGTGACACCTGCTCGTGTGCAATGTGGCACCTCTCCGGGGATGGCCGCTCACCACGGGCCCAGGAAAAAGGGTGGTGAGGGTTCATTCATCATCCTGGCACCAAGCAGCGTGGGGTGATGTTCTGACAGCCTCCACAAGGTTTTGAGACCTTTTTCCACCCTTCTGGAAGGGGCTGGAAGAAAACTGCCCCAGTTTAGATGTCTGCAAGCTTTCCATTTCTCCAGCTAGGCAGATGAGGCTGGTCTGCCCGCATGCCCTCAGGCTTTCTTGTCCTCCAAACCCTTCTTTTTCTTCTCCTTTAAAAAATCTAATAGAGCCCTTGCTGTTTGTGCTCGACATCCTTGGGCTGTGTTCTGACCTGGTCCATCCTGCTGGCCTTTTATCTCTGAGTGATGCTTGTCTTGGGCCAGGGATGTCTCCCAGGGACATCTCGGCAAGGTGCGGTCAGACACGGTGGAGTTTATGGTGCTTCCCTCATACGCCTTGTGTCTGTGTGGCATCGCCTGGAGACCTGTGCGATATCAGCCCCGGATGCAGCTCCACGGTCACACATCTCTGCCAGGCACCCTGCCTGCCTTTGTAGTCGCCTGGGAGGGATCAGCATCTCTGGGGCTTCAGGGACGCGAGGCGCCTGCATTAGGCTGGGTGAATTACCAGAGCCCTTTTCTCTCCACGGACTGTAGACAGAGCCCCAGGTGCTCTGCTCTCAGATGTACACGTCCTCACTCTGAACATCTAAAGCCCGGTGAAACAAACACCACCCTTGACGTTTCTCACATACATTAAAGGCTAAGTGGCTGATAAGGAACCTGCTAGATTCTAGCCTAAATTTATTAATGTACAATTTATACAGACCTCTCCTTGTAGCAACATTGTCCTTCCACTTCACGTTGCTCTTCCACCCCGTGGGCACTTGGGCTGTGCCTCTCTTCAGCAGAACAAGACCATTCCCTTTTATCTCCCTGTGAAAGCCAAGGTCTTCCAGCATCTTCCTTGCAAGAAGGGCTCTCCCTTCCCTTCGTGGCCGTAGAAGTTCTCCTCCCCTCCCCTCCTTGATTTCTTGATGGAGGCTGATGCAAAGAAGGTACTGCATTTCAAATGAGACCCCCCCAAAGCCATATTGAGGGAAAACTCCTCTATTTCTACTGGAAACTTTGAGCCTGGTGATCCTAGGATTGAGTTACCACGTGCATACTGCTGCACCGTGCTGGTAAGTCATGGTCAGGGCTGAATGATGCACTCTGATGTATCTCTCTCTGTGCTGGAGGCGACTGCTGTCTGTCCCAGTCTGAAATGCTCAATCTCTTCCTGGACCTTGTGCCTGGACAACTTCTCTCCAGTTCAAAAGCCTTGAGAGTTACCCAACAACCTGTAGAAAATCAACTGGGCTCAGCCAACTCCGGGTCTCTCTTTAAGAACCTCTTGATGCAGGAAAAAAAAACCCCAATTAGAGCCCTGAGAAGCTGAAAAGAAAATATTTTTCAAAACTCTCTGACCTTTGAGAAGAAAAATCATTCCAGAAAGGAAAACGTCGTCGTGTAGAATGAAACCAGCATCGCATTTGGCCAGACTTTGCTGAAACAAAATACTCTGACAGCCCTTGAGTATCTGTGTTTCAGCACGGGGCTGGGAGAGAGGCTTGTTCTGCAGTGTTTATTCAGCTTTGGCTTTTGGGAAACGTCAACATGATTATTTTTTGGTTGGTTTTTCTTTCCCTT
The DNA here is from genome assembly GCA_013400835.1 of Zapornia atra. Taxonomy (NCBI): domain Eukaryota; kingdom Metazoa; phylum Chordata; class Aves; order Gruiformes; family Rallidae; genus Zapornia; species Zapornia atra. The sequence goes on along the minus strand of VZTU01019631.1, from coordinate 14,624 downwards.
TCCAAAAGAGTTAGAAATTTCAAAATCCTGAAACTCTTCCCAAAATGAAACAGCTGGTTGTTGCTCAACTCTTTCTGTTCCTACCTCCGCCCTCCTGATGAGTTATAGGGAGGGTGTGACGTTTTGGGATCCTGCTGATCCCCAGGTGCTGGAAAGGGCCACATCCAGCAGCTTCTCCCTAAGCTGGGCTCAATCCTGCTGTTGGCTGGGAAACCTATCCCTGCCAAAAAAAAAATCCCCAACCTCATCCCATTCCCTGGGCTTGGCTGCTTCAAGGTGCCATTCCCAGCACCATCAGCAGAGAGGCATCCTCCAAAGCCGCTCCTGACCCCACGTCATGTACCCACCAGGACTTCAGGGCAGGTGGTTCACGTTTATCCTGGTGTAAATCAGAGCTGGATCGAGCTCTGTTGGTGTCTCACCCCTCGAGCGTTGGGGCTTTCTCTGCCTTCATAGGAGAGGTCGAGGTTATTACCAAAGAGGTGAAAATTAGATAATAGCTGATGTCTCAAGGGTACCAGCCACCCTGGTCTTAAGTGATTCTTTATCCCAAGCACATCATAATTCGCTGGTGACTGCTAACTGGAGCCTGGTGTCTTACTTGCATTTATGGGCTGCTAGGAGATGATTATAGAAAATGCAGTAATTAAATAAGTACTTCGGCTGGGTAGGTTTGGCCTGGGAAAGAGTAAAATTAGACAGGGCAGTGTGAGCTGTTCCAAATGGTGAAGTCTTGATTAATTTCACTTTCTTTTCTTCTAACGTGTCTGGTAATATTCAGGAGGAGGAGGAGGAGGGCTCACCCAGGAAAGCCCATGACTGGTGAGTTAGAGCCAATAAGTTAAACCACGAGGTGCGTTACGGTGATCCTTAGAGGTCCCACTCTGCAAGGTGCAATGCAAGCAGTGGGTCTGCAAGCTTTGGGGGCCAGGAGCAGTCCCAAGAGCAAGGGAGATGATGGGAAGCTTTGGAGAGACCTCGGACGTGGCTCCAGCAGCTGGGCAACACAGCCTGTTCTGCCCTGCTGCCGATTCCCTTGGTGACTGCTGGGGTTCAAGAGTAAAAGTGGTTCTTGGGGCCACCTATTTACATTATTTTCATGATAGCATCTCTTTGGTGGAAGCTCAGGGAAGCTCTCGCTGCTCTTCCCTCCTGCATTTTGCATGTCGTGTTCCTTTCCAGCACAACAATTTCCAGCAGAGCCGAGGCCAGGGGTTGAACTGGCTCCAACCAGTAGGAACCTGCAATTATCCAAGCATCCACGGGATGCCATCAGCGCAGGATTCCCTTTGATGAAGCGTCGTATCCAGGTAACCTGTTCCTAATCAAACAAGACACCTCGGTGTGCAGGAAAGGGCACTGCCGGCCATTCCGGGTGCTCCAGGAGCCTGTTGTGGGCAGAGCAAACAGGAAGCCAAGGGATGGACCACTGAGAGCCACCCCACCTTTGCCCAGGGGTGTTGGGCAGGTGACGAGTCACTGAGAGCTGGTCCTTCTCTGGCTCCGGCAGTGACGCATTGTTTTGAACGAGAAATTCCAAGAGGGTTGATAGTCCTTTTGCTGTAGGGGCAGCGTCATTACTTGAGGTTTTTGGGGTTTAAATCCACAGAGGCGCTTGACCTTCCTCACTCTGAGGAGACCTGTAGGATTTGGGGACAGGGCTCACCCTACAAACACCCTCGGTGATGTTGGAGGTGCCAAAGGAAGGAGGATGGTCACCAGAGCCTTCCTCTTGGGTAGATGGAGAGAGCAGCCATTCCAAAACATGAGTCACCACACTTGGACTCTGAACCACCCTCTTTGGTGGAGACACTTCTCTTTCTTTCCACAGCCCATAGAGGGAGCTGGTGGCACTCGGAATCATCTGGCATGCAATCCGGCCTCGGTGCTTACATAAGAGTGGGATGCCGAAATACCTGTATGGCTTGGGCTTTTTGGAGCCACCCATGAGGCCCTTGGCCTCTCCTTGCCATGCTGCTCTTGCAGCATCTCATGATGCTGGTACAGAGGCTTAGGTGAGGTTAACTGGAGGTGTTAAAGATGCCATTCAACGTCTGTTCATGCTGTCTTCTCTGGGGTTCCCTTCTCAGTTTGGGCTTCTTTCCACTCAAGAGGTGAACTCTTGACTGAATCTCTTGAAGGACTTGTGCCTTGGAGGAGATGTTCTAGACCTTGGGAGTGGAAAGATGAGTGTTAATTTTTAATATCATCCCTGCTGCGTGCGTTGAGCTTCCCTCAGACTCGCACAGCCGCCGAAAACGCTCAGGTTGAGACATGATGCAGCAACCCCAGGAGCTCTTCCAACACGCTGCCTTTTGGGCCAGCCTGCAGAGAATTGGGCTGGGGCCTCCTGAGCTACTAGCAGAAGCTGAGCCCAAACAGCTGCAGCTGTTCCTGGGGACCGACGGGCTCTGCAACACACACACACGGGGACAAGGGTCTTCCACAGCCTCCTTGGGGACGGCTGCTCTAGACTTGTTCACCTCCTGGTGCTTTGCTGTTCTCAGCGCCTCGTGAGGAGGGAAGGGCAGACATCAAAAGCTCAACGGGAGCATCCAAAAGTTCATCTGAAGCACGCAGACCTTTTGGGTTTGTAAGGGGAAGTTGGAGAGGGTTCAAGGGCTCTCATCCCACCTCCTGGCGCTTCTGTTTCTGGTTAGGGCCAGACATAACCACAAGAACAAGCTTTCTCACGGTGTTTCAGCACATTTCCTGTTGGTCCTGGAAGAAAACTGGAAGGTTTGAAATGAAGAGGGACATCTAGCCCTTGTTAGAACCACCAAAGGCTCTGGTTTGGAAATACACACAGGGCTTGGAGTGTTGGTTAAGGGTGAGTGAGTTTTCCTTTCTTGAGCCGGTTTTTGCCATCCATCCTGGGTAATAAATATGTGTGTGTGTGTGTCCCCCAAAAAAATACAAAGGAGAAAGAGAAGAGTTGGTTTCATCTCACAGAGAAATGAGTCACGGTCCTGCAGTGCTCTAGTGTGATGGGAGAGATCCCAGGACACTTCAGGAGACTGGGATGGAGCAGCCTCGTACAATGGGTAATTCTGGAGCCTGCAAAGGGTCAGAGGTGGGTGTGAGGATGGAACAAAGTCGCTGCAGAGGGACAGGCTGGGGTTTCCAGGGAGGTTTTGTCTACCTTTCTTTACTAGAGGGTGTTGTGCTGTGGGAAGCGAAGGGCCACGGGCAGAGCTGGGTGGAAAATCGTGTGTGTGTGGCTGTGGGGAGGGGATGACATGGAAACATTTCACTTTGGGGAAGAAGAACACATTTGAACATGGTTTCATCGAGCTGTTTATGTCAGAGAACATGTGGGGGGGTTTTTTCCAATGTGAGTTGACGTTGGCATCTTCCTGGGGTTGCTTTTGTTGTGACAGACATCCATAATCAAATTAAATCAAACCACAGAGAGAACAGCCAGCAGGAAAACCTTTCAGCTCGGATCACTGCTTGGTCTCAAAAGCTCTTGGAGGATCTTCCTCTGCTGCTGTCCCTGCTGGGGACTGGAGCATGAGAAGGATGCTTTTGGCTGGGAAAAGGCAAAGTAAGAGCACCCCTCTTGCTGCCACCACCAGAGGTGACCTGTGTCCACGCTGACATCCCACCACATCCTTGTTACCCCATCAAGCACACACTGCACCTCTGGGTTTAGCCCATGAAAGAGCCAGTAACCCTTTTGGGTGTATTTTGGTTGGGATTTGAATCTTCACAATCACCTTTTTTGTCTTTTTAAGATTAAAGAGCATCACACCAGGGGAGATGTGGGCAGCTAAAGGGAGCTGGGACACAGAGAGAGAACGATCCAAACCACAGAGCCGGGCTGGGATTTAACGTCATCTCCATAGGAAGCACAGGTATAGTTTACTTTCCCTGTTTTATCTTTGTAAGCCTTAATCATGGAGTTGCTGCAATTCCTTCCATGAGGTTAAGTCAAAGGAAATCCCTGGGGTCAGGTCATCCATCCTCTGTGCTCAGTTCAGATCGTGTGCACAAGCTGCTCATCCTGCCTGCTATGAACCGTGGGTCTGTGGGACCAACACCCACCGTGGCTGATGTCCAGCTGCAGAAACACCTCACCAAAGCCACGGGACAAGGGAGCTTGACCAAGACCACACAGGATCTAGCAGCCTTGCTTGGAGTAGATCCCAAATCCCTAGGCCCCCGCAGAGCCGCGCTACCTTCCTGGGCAAGGAGAAGCTTCCAGGGACAATCCTTTCTTCTCATCAGCCTTTTTTTCCTCTTTCTTCCTTTGTTTTAATTAAATTTCCATAGCATTTTAAAAAATTTTTGTTATTACAAACCTTAGGCACCACTCTGAGTCCATCAGGCTGAGTCGTAGGAGACACCCGGAGTAGCCAGGTCGACTATCTGCCTGCTACCCCTTCCCTTCCCTCTCCAGCCACCCTAGAGCTATGCAGCACTAAAGGGTGCTTGGGTTTCATCAGTCCCCAAGCTGCACATCAAAGGCCAGGCTGGCTTAGCTCCACGCTTCCCTGGCAGGCTTCAGGGATTAATCACAGCCGAGCCTGCGTACCAAGCGTGACCGTGTCACCCTTGTTTGTCTCAGATGGGTGCTGCTGCTCCTCTTGGTTATCTCACAGCACAACTGCCTTGGCTCTCAGCCCTTGTGGATGCCCCTTTCCATCCTTTCTTCCTTTGGGTCCCAGGTTGGCAGTAGGTGCCACGCAGGCGCGGTGGGAGATGCTGTTAAGTGTGGTTAATGAGTTACTTGGGTTTGTTTGAGCTGTTGTAGAAGCCAAGAGTACAAACCAGCCTCCTGCCAGGCTAGGTGTGGTGCAAGAAGTGATTTCTGCCCCTAGAACTCTCTATTGTGGTGGAAAATGAGGGAAAATGAGGAGAAGTGAGTGGACACCTCTGAGGCACTCAACAGGAGCCATGAGTGTTGGACTCCATCTACCCCAGAACAGGCACTGTCAGCCTCAGGGGTTTGCTGGCCACCAAGAGAAGGTCTAAAGCAGCGTTTGGAGGAGAACAAAGCCTCTGTAGAGGGGCTGGCAGCGTGCTGGGGAGCTGCCTGTGTGCTGGTGACAGCCCTGTGCTGCCAGAGATTCGCACGAGCCGTGTTTGGGCCCTCAGAGAATGGGAACTGGGACCCAACACTGGATGGACGTGAGGATCCTTCAGTTAACTTCTGCCTGGGTCTGGGCTGGCATCGAGCTGACCTCTGGCAGGGACACAGGGACTCTGGGCTGCTTTGCTTGGGTCGCAGTGTCTTCCTTCAGCTGCCAAGTGGCCCTTTCCATGTCCATGATGCTACAGGGTAGAGGGTTTCCCCCTGCATGGGCAGGAGTACTCATGGAGATTAGCAGTGGGGTCCTGGGTTTGGGTGGGATTGGAGCCTCACTATTATTGGGTTTATTTAATCTCAGGCATCATCTCTGGCAAAAGCATCAGCTCCCAGTTGCAGAGAGCAAAGCCCAGGAGAGAGCAGGGCTCTGGATTGAGAAACAGGCACTGCCCCAAGGAGCTTGCAAAAAAGCTGGGAGGGGAAGTAAACAGAGCAGGGCTGGGATTGCAGCACAGTCCTGTGGCCACATCCAGCAGCCTACACACGGGGCCCCAGTGCCCTCCCACCTGTGTGACACCCAGCACTGACCTGGGCACAGAAATCCCAGGGATGGGGAGCGGATTGCAGGGGAGGCAATGGTGGGAGGGAAGGGAGATGCTGTGGGCAGAGGGGAGGCTCACCGAGGGAGGGAGGGATGGAGGGATGGAGGGATGGATGGATGGATGGATGGATGGATGGATGGATGGATAAGCCCTTGGCAGCTGGAGGAGCCGGCTGCAGTGGTTGGCAGGGACAGGGCAGTGCTGGCTGGCTCCAGCATGCCTGCCACAGCGGGGAGCTGGAGCAGTCAGCCTGCAAAGCCCGAGGGATGTGTGGCACGCTGTCCTTGAGCCCCAGGGCTTGGGGGCAGTGCTGGAGGGAGGGGAGACACCCAGACCTCTTACAGGGATGTGGCTTTGGACCAGCACGGGCTGAGCTGGCAGTATCCCCACCCAGGAGGGTGCCTGGGTACCGCCGGCAAGGCCAGGAGAGTCCCTGCGGGATGCAGGCAGGGGAGGGCTGCGGCTGATGCAGCGATACCCGTGGCTGCTGGAAGGCCGTGCAGGGATGATCCTGTTCCCTGGCTAATTTCCAGCTCCTGATTTAAATCACCTGCACTTCCTCTCTCCCTTGACAAGATAAAGATCCTGGGCAGGCAAGGGTGAACACCCTGCCGTTGCGTCCTCTTCCCCAGTCACACCAGGCATGGAGTGATGCCTCTTGCCATGGGGAGCAGGGAGGTGAGGGGGAAGAGGAGGTGGCTGCCTTCCTGTGGGTGTGTTTTCCAGAGCAGGGGAGAAACCAAGAGGGATCCAACACCAGCCAAACAAGGTGACTCCGCGGTGAGGAATGCAGGCACAGGCTCTGCTCCTGTGTGAGATGCAGAGAGGAGATAGAGGGGCAGCTGCAAAATGCCAACGTAGCCACAGCCACCGGCTCCTGAAAGCCCAGAGGAAGGGTCGGTCTCAGGAGCTCCATCCACAACATGTAACATGAAAGTGGGGTGTGTGGTTGGTCTGCCAAGCTCATTCACACAAGATGCTGCTGCTTAGCAGGGCTGATAAAGCTTCTGGAGGGGTGCTGAGAGCAGCGAGGTTTACAGGAGTAAGCTGTGAGAAGGTAAAAGGGGGTCAAGGTGCAGATAAAATCGTCGTGCTTGAGGATGTAAATGGAAGTGCAGAAGACAAAGGGACAGGCAGAAGCTTATTCTAGGGCCAGGTAATCCCCAAACCACTTCCTTTGGGGTTCCCAGAGGAGGGTTGGGAGGAATCCTGAGTCTCATCCCCTGTCCTGAGATTTCTCTGCAGGAGTAGTGGACTCACTCTCCTGGATAGGGCAATGACCCATCTATCTGCTTCTCTAGGATGAAGCAGGTCGTGGTACCGACCCAGCAGAGCACAGTTCCCTCTGGGGTGGGAAAATAAAGAAAACAGAGACATTTGTGCTGTGCTGTAGGGGGTTGTAGTCAGGATGCCCACGGGTGTCAGCTGGGGGGGAGGCTGGCCAGCAAGCCTGCAAGGGGTGCAGCGTGAGCTTCCTTGTCTCTGGAAATCAGGCCCAAAAAGTGGCACGTCCCCAGCCTGCAGAGCCTGTGGTGTGAGGGGGCTGGGGCTGGAGACCACCCTGCTCCTCCCAAACAGGCACCATGGAGCTGGAGCTTTCATCTCTGGGTGTCACACAAGCCGTGGTTCGGGAGGCAGGTGGCACAGAGCAGTGGGTGCTGCCAGAGGGGTGATGTGGGGCAGGAGGCAGGGGAGGGCAGAGGTTCCCAGGAGTGATGGGTGCAGGACCCTGCGCCTCTGCTCCTGCTGCTAAAAACAGGGAGAGGGGCCCTTCCCCCTCCCAGCAGAGCTGAGGGGACTGGGAAACTTTCCTGAGCTCATCAAAAGTTTGTCATGTCCTGTGTTAGGTGGGTGTTTGCACCCCTGTGTGTGCCCCCTGTGCCCCAGTCCTGGCTGGGACCTGCTGGGGCCATTCCCAATTCAGTCTGGGGTGCGGAGCCGAGCTGCCTGTTTGGCCCCAGCTGCCTTTGATCTTAAGCTCTGTCAAGAAAGATGCTTTGGCAGGAATCTTGCCCATCAGGTACCATCCCCAGGCTGGGATGTCACAGCTCTGACCAAACCCTGACAGCTCCAGGAGCTGAGGTGTTGCCAGGTTCAAGCCAAGCCTCCACCTTCTGCCCTTAGGCTGGAGGCAGGCTCCTTCCCTGGTGTGCAAAGGCTGGGGACTCCCTGCACCTCTGCCCAGTGAATTGAGGGGTCTTACCTGCCTTCAAGCGTTGTCCTGGGCTGGGAGAACTGCTGCTGATCCCCACCGACACCCTCAGCCCGGGGTCTGGCTGTGCAGGTGCTGACCTGCTTGCCTGGTCCTGGCTGGGGATAGGAGCTGCTGCGTGGTCCCAGGTGATGAGGAAGAGGATGGGATGCTGCTGCCTGAGCAGAGAGGCCAAAGCTTGCCCACCCCATCCTCAGATGAGCCCTCGGCTGAGCCAAGCCCGTGTGCGGGTACTATGGGGGGATGCCGCTCGGGTACCGCTCGGGTACCACTGAGGTACCAGCGCACCTCTGCGGCCTCACCCCTCGCCATCCTCTCCCCAAATACTCCCGAAAGTGGTTTCCTTCCCCCGGCTCGGGGTGGGGAAGCCACTAGATGGCAACGTTACCTGCAGCCTGGCCGCCGCTCCCGGGGATGGAGCCGGGGCCGGGGGTGCTGCCGGCGGGGAGCCCGGGGCCGGCGGCAGGGCGGTGGGTGACCCCTCAACCACGACTCGGTGGCACGTAAGGAAAAATCACTCAAACCCCCTCAAAAATCGCTTTCATTCCAGGTCGGGGGTTTTGCCACCGGCAGCGAACTGGCTGCGGCATCCGGAGAGGTCACATCACCGAGCAGGGAGGTGGCAGCGCCGGGACACACGTGCTCATCATGTATGCACAGGCGTGTTGGGGTACACGTGTGTCCCCAGCCCCGGAGACGGACGGACCCAGCGTCCCTTTGACCCGGAGGGACGGTCCCATCCGAGCAGTGACCGGCAGAGACCCCGCGCCGCTCGTTACACCCGGTGAGGTGCTGCCATCGCCGCGGCACTGCCAGTACTGGCTGTGAGGCCTTTGAGGCACCCAATCGAGCTGGCTTCAGACCAGGGACGTGCAGGAGCATGGAACCAGCTGGGAAACACCCCGTGCCTTTCCCTGCTCCCTCGGGTTCCCGTTGCTGCCCGTGTTCCCCCAGTGCCGCCGCTGAGACCTGCTCAGGGAGACCTGCAGGGAGGCTTTAGCCCTCCCTGGGCTTGTTCCCTTGGCGAGGCCAGGGAAGGGCTGCTGAGAGCCCAGCAGTGCTTTGGGCACGGTGCCCATCTCCACTGCACCACATCCCCCTGGTCAGCAAGTTCCTGCAAGCAGAGAAGTTGCTGACCTCAACCCCGCGCTGTTGCGTGCCTCAGTTTCCCCACGTGACGACCCTTCCCTGCCTCTGCTAAAACAAGGAAGAGGATGGGGGAAGGATGGTTCTCCCAGGCAGCCAGCTGGCCTGCATGGGAATAGGGCATTAATTATCCATCACATCAGGGCCACGGGTGCACGAGGAAATGCAACGACTGTGTGGGATGAGAGAAGAGCCCTGAGCAGAGAAGGGGTGTGCTCTGCACCCAGCTGGAGGTTTATGGGGACCCCGAGTAGGAGTTTTATAGTAACAAGGGGGATGGAGCACACGAGGGAGCGAGGTATTGCCCTGTCTTTCTCTGTGGGGCTGGAGAGGATGGGCCAGGAGGCCCCTGAGGTCCTCTGGTCTCTGCTGCAGTGCCTCCAGAGCCCCTCAGGATTCACTGTCTTCCTTTTTTACTTGGTTTTTAGGGCTTTCATCCCTCATTCTCACATCCCCGGTGCCTCCTCGATGCTCCTTTGCAGCGGGGAGCGATGGTGCTCCCCCACAGAGTCCTGCCCACTCTGCCTTCTCCGCCGCCCTGGCAGCACTGCAGGTCTTTCCAGCCTCCCTGGGTGACTAACAGAGCTGGCCAGCTCCCAGGGGTGTCAGTCCAGGACCCCAAACAACCCCAGGGAGCCCAGAGGAACAGGAAAGCCCAGAGTCTCCTTCCTCATCACCCTCCTCCTCCTCCTCGCTGCCTGACAGCTGCCTTCCTGGGCCAAAGGGTGGCCCTGAGTGGCCCCGTGTCCCGTTGGAGCAGACCAGGAACGGCCGCTCCCTATTACTCATGGGGATGATGTTGGGGGGGGGATGCAGGGGTGGAAATTTGGAGCGAATGGAAAGTGGGCACTTGCCTCTGGCCTCATCCTCCCCGTCCTGCAGCTGGGGCTGAGCTCAGCCAGACACCCTGGGTGACAGGCGCCTGGCCAGGGGACAACAGCGCTGGGCTGTGTGTCTCCATCCCGAGCTGGGACAGGCTGCTGAGGGGCAGCAGGGTGGGGGCAAACATGCAGGCATTGACCCACCCCCCTATTTCTCAGCAGAGGGATGTACCAGTGTGTGTTGTACGGGCAAAGGACCTGAGATAAACTTCCTTTTCCCACTGCTTGCGCCCGAAGGTGACACAGTGATGGAGGAGTTCTTCCCTGGCTGAAAACGAGCGCCTATGATCCTGGCAAAAATCATTCTTCCCAATGAATTAAGGATTTTCCCCATCAATAAAACCCAAAAACCATCCCAACTTCTCCTTCGCTTCACCACAGCAGCTGGACTCACCCCATGGGCATGGTTTTGGGCTAAGAACTGGGTGAAATGGGACCCCTGGAAAGCCCAACCACGACCAGGTGGGATTTTCCAAACTGAGGGCGAGACAAAAGCTCAGCCGACCTCTCCAGGCCAGCAAATCTCCTACTGGGGACACACACACACATGTTCAAAGGGAACTGGTGCTGGTGGTGCCGCCCACCCTCCCTGGACTGGGAGGAGGTGAGATTCAACTGGTGGTGAAGGCTGGGCGATGCCCTGCCCGGCTTTGTGAGGGGTGGGATTGGGTTACGGGGCTGGGGCTGGGAAAGCTCCTGGGCAGGTCGCAGGTGGATTAAGGAATTCCAGTCCCTATTCAGTGCCCGGTGAACCACGACTAATAGGGGAGCTGTAAAGAGCTGGGGCAGGGTGTTGAATGGGAAAGGCACCTGCGAGGGAGGGCGATGGAAGCCGGGCTGCTGGAATGCGGCCGTGAGGAACTGGTGTGATTTACCAGCCAACCTGGCCCCAGAACGGGGAGGGGAGGGGGGGTCTGCCAGCTTTGAAGGAGCCCTGGGTGAAGGTGGCAGGAGAGGCTCACGTGTCACCTCCGTAATGGGGATGCTTCCAGGTGGATTGTTGGGCTGGGTCAGAGACGGGGTCTGTCCTGGGCACGGAGGGGCTGAGCAAAGGGACCCTGGAGCAGCAGGGTGCTGGGAAGGTGGTGGGCTGTGGGCAGCTCCCTGAGGAGGACGTGGACCTTCCAGGGGAGGATCTGCAGCACCAAAAGGCCTGAGAGACCCAGAGGGAGTAACCAGGGTGTAGGAGATGGTGAAACCCCTGGTCCATGGCAGTGTTGGTGTCAGCTGGGCCAGAGCAGCTGCATCGTTTCCCTTTCTCCTCCAGCAGCTCTGCATCACCCTGCCCAGCCCAGCCCCTTCTCCAGTCCCAGGGGCTTTGGAGTCAGGGACCACCCTGTGCCCGAGCTGGGCACCCAGCCCATGGGTTTGAGCTGACTGAGGATGCACGGCTGCCATGGAAACCAGAGATGGGATGGGATGGAGACAAGATGGGAAGGGATGGGATGGGATGGGATGGGATGGGATGGGATGGGATGGGATGGGATGGGATGAGACAGGAAGGTATGGGATGGAATGAGATGGGATTAGATGGGACAGGATTGGATAGGGATGGGGATGGAACGGGACAGGGTGGGATGAGATGGGGATGGGACAGGAGAGGATTGGGATGAGACAGGAAAGGATTGGGATGGGATAGGGATGGGATGGAATGGGATAGGGATGGGATTGAAGGGAATGGGATGGGATGGGTTGGGGATGTGGATGAGATGGGATGGGTCAGGTCAGGCTGGGATGGGATGATCCTCCCACAGCACAGCCTGACCTTGGGAGGGATCCCCCAGTGCCTCAGAGACCCCAAGGATGCCTTACCCAGGGTGAATCCCCCGGGGTCCCCCCTGGGGTGACTTGTGCACCCGAGAGCCGTCGGGGCAGCAGCGATCTCGTACACCCTGCTCCCCAGGAGACTCCTGGGCGCCTCGTAATAGGACGTTAATTACACCTCTACCATCACCATTTCTCCCCTCCCTCTCTCTCCCTCTGGAGTTCAGCTTCCCCAGAGATGTAAATACCCGGCACGTGCTGCAGGGATTGTCAGCTCCTCTAATGACCACTTGTGAGCTGCTGGGCAAGGAGGACGGTGGTGTGGGGACCTGTTAGGTGACACCACCCCCACAGGCTTGGCGGTGGCTCCCCAGGTGTCCCCGGGGCCGAGTGACTCTGCCCCCAGCTCTGCAGGAAAGGACTCTGGAGCGGGGAGGTGGCTGCTGTTGCCAGGTGGAAGAGGAGATGCAGGGAAGAAGAGGGACTGGGATGCAGCGTGGTCCCTGTGCTCACTACCAGGTGGCTGTTGGCCTCAGGAATGGGATGGAGGTGGCCACCAGACCCCCCCCCCTCTCGATCTTCAGGGGATCTGAGCTCCAAATATCACACCTCCAGCTCTCCCAGCATCCACCCTTGTGCCGTCCCTTGCCGGAGCCACCCCCCTGCCTCAGACCACACTGGATACCTGTGTCACAGTCAGGTCACTTTTCAGAGCTGCCCAGCTTCCCTTTGAAGCCCTCTGCACGATTCGGCATCACCCGACCCCTCCTTCAGGGCAGGGGGGAGTCTGGGCTGAGTGGAGCATCACCGGGCACCACTGGGCTCTGTGAGGCTCAGCCTGTTTTAAGGTGAAGAGGAGGGTCGGCTCCTGCCCTCTCCTGTGTCTGGGCAAGACCAGGAGCAGCCACACAAGAGGGACAATTGAGGAACAATTGGCTTTACCACTCATTTTCTCTCTGTTAATTGGTAAGGATGGGGGGGGAGGGGTGTCACTGATTGCAATGCTCTTAATGCCCCTCCAAACCCACACACCCCAGCAAGGAGCCTCTCCGGGGCCCCAGCAGCATCAGCATCCCAGGGGTGGGAGGTTGAGGACTCAATGTGCAGGTCGAGCCCTTCCTGTCAGCTCCTTTCAACGTGCCACAGATTCCTCCCCCCATCCTGCAAGCCCCAGCAGGTCCTGTGGCACGAGACAGGAACCACACATCAAACGGGGAGGATGCAGGGCTGTCCGTGAGTCCTTCCCCTTCCCGTGTGTGTGTCCGTCTGCAGACGCAGCTTCCAGTGCTTGGGAGAGGCTGGGGGTGGGCTGGGGGGGGGTGTCCCAAGTGCTCCAGATGTTTGGTGGCATGTGGATGTGGAAGCGCTGCCTGGCCAGCATCCCCCCACCCACGCTGGTGGTGCCCCAGCTGGCGCATCCCCGACCTGTGCCCCCAACGTGAAGAGCCCCCAACTCTTCCCCACTTGCTCTGGCTTGAGCCCAGGCCAGTTCGTGCCATTGCTCCCCACCAAAGGGCACTGATGGGGGTTCCACCAGTCAGTGGAGTCCTTGACCTTGAGATACCAGCCTGGGCAGAGGGGAGGCTGCAGAGGAAACCCTGTGATTTCTTCCTGCTCCTGTCCAAAAAATCAACCACCCCTGGGGACCCATCCTGGGGGTGCCGACGTGCACAGGGTGCTCTGGGTGGGTGCTCAGCAGGTGCTTGGGGTGGAGGAGGGTGAGGAAGCACCTTTGTGGGTACCAGGAGGCTGTGCCAGCACCAGGACATCACACTGGGCACCTCACTCCCCCTAAAAGCCCCATCAAACCCCCTCTCCTGGTTTGCAGGCTGCTGGTTAGGAAGGTGGTAAAATGGTGCTGCTGCTTCAATCCCAATCCCAAAGTTTATCAAGTTTCCTCAGTAGAGATCATTTCATGACGAATTAATTGGGTTTATTGGGTCCAGTTCCCAGTGGAGAGGCCAGTGCTGGGTGATCCCCTTGTTTTCACACCACTGTGAAAGCTCCAAACCCTTGATGGGAAAACAAAAAGCTTCGGGATGGGGAAGGAAAAGACAATTTATGTCAGGGAAAATCTCTGGGAATTGTTTAAAAACCTGGGCCAGATCTTACCTGAGCTCAGCCTCAGGGGAAAAGAATCACCCTCCAAACAGTTATCCTAAAGAAATTCCCAGTCCAAAGCCAATCAGTCACGATTCCCATGCAGAATAAATTCCAGCCATCCACCAAATAAATCAATCCCAACCTCTCTTTCCCAATATTTCACCTCAGGGCAACAGGTTGGGGTTCTCCTGCCTGTCTGCTCCCCCCAGAGAGGGGTCATTCTGCAGCCCAGGCAGGGAAGGGGCAGGAGAAGAAGAGCATCATGCCTGAAACAAGGGCCACTCCAGCCCACATGGGGCTGGTTTTGGAGCTCCCCAAAGGGTTTTCTGGGTTCATATCAGTGGGGAAAAGGCCTTGACAGAGCTGGATCCTCGCTGAGGTTCACTGGGAGGGGAGGAAAAGGGGTTTGGGCTGTGATGTAGCAGGACAGGCTTCATGTCCCAGCTCCTGGTGATGGGAAGGGACCGAGGGTTAAAAAGCCTCATTAACTGGTGCTCCTGTCAAATTAGCAGGGTAAGGCGCTGAGGCTGGGGCTAATGAATGGAATAATTGATTAAATATGTCAGATTTCTGCCTAACAGGTTCACACCTTCCCCAAAGGTTTCCAGATGGGGTGTAATTATATCCCCCCCC
>VZTU01019629.1:36077-47494 GCA_013400835.1 Zapornia atra | reverse complement strand
CAAACAAACAAACAAAACCCTCTTGAATATTAGGAAGATGTAATGCCTTTCTCACTATGGCTTGTCTCTCAGCACTCACATGCAGAACTTAAGTTCTTGAAGGATTTTCATTCCTAATATTGTTGCTCTACAGTCCACAAGTGCATTACCACTCATTTCACTTTACAGTGAATTGCTTGAGAGAAGGTGTAGGCTATGCATCTGTTGTGCATTACTTTATCAATAAAATCATATCTTCTACATTAGCTTGGTCTAATGCCCTTAGGGCAGAGAGGAAGGATGGTATTTGGTAAGTCAACAAGGAATGAAGGGTGAGAAAACCTTTTTTTTATATGTTAGTGTACACAAGTCTAATTCTTAGTTCTTATTCTTGTTACCAAACTGCTTTTTTACTTCCCTGTGGTTCTTTTTGGCCCTTGAAAATAATGGGGGTGTTCTGAGTAATTACAGGCAAGTCATTTTCTGAAACTTTTTTTCCAGTCTGTGAATGTCACTGCAATATTTGCATGGAAGAGTGTTTTGCAGAATGTAGGAGGAGTGCAAACAAAAATCATGAGGCATAGATTGGCTAGACTTGTGCTTGGATTGGCTTTGTTGAAGAAGGGAGTTGAAGAAAACTGCTCTGATCCCATAATTCCTCCTTGTGATGAGATTCTGAAATACTTGTTTCTGTGTGTCTGAGTCACCGAACTCTGAGAACATTCAGTCATTGCCTTCAGAGAGGCATCAGCATGCAAAATAATGACACCAAATCAAGAAGAAAATATCAATAAATTTAATTGTCAGAACTGATGTTGTAGAAGTTACGTATGTCTGATAACCTAAACATGGATTCTAAAAAGCACAGTTCCCTTGCAAGCCTTAGTTTGCAAAAGAAATACATGCAAGTGAATAAGGCTTAAGTAATTTCCTTTTATTAATGGAAACTCTAGAGTCTTAAGGCAAGGTCAGTTGGCAGCCCAGGATAAGTCAGCAGCAGTGATGTTGGCAAGTGGTACGTATAAAGACATCTTTGCTGGAAGTGGCTGTATCAACACTTCACAGGACTGGAACAGAGTTCCCTGGATACTTAGGTTCAGTATTTGTTGTAGTCATTACATTTGTATATTCCCTTTTGAAAAGTAATCAAACATCACCTTAAAATAGTCAGAGCTTTGTCCCTAGGTGTCCCAGTAATAAATTATTTCAATCTTCCTTGCATAAGCTTACATTGATCTCAGGTGTGTCTTAGGCTATTTTTTGTTTCCTGACCAGATTAGATGCTGGCAGTGCCTTGCACAGGGACTTTTTTAACACTTCCCTATACGTCTCTGTAGGAAGCCTTTATGTCAAAGGGTAGCTTTCTTCTCTTTGCAGATCTTCATCAAATTGGTGATGTGACAAATTGTGTAATCATCTCAGATGTGCAAGTACCTTCCCCTCCTTGGTCGCTTCCAGCTGTCATAGCAGAACTTCTGCTTGTCTTACGCCTTGGGTCCAGACCTTTCTCTCAGGACTGATAAGCTGCATTCCCTGTCACAACTTCTGTTCATGTGGTTCCTCTTACCTGGCTTTCTAGTCATTCAGTGCAGCAGAGGTGCCCCTCTCTACTTTTTGTCAGCAGTGACTTTTATTAGACACCTCAATTCCCTTGCCACTAGTAGGCCTGTTAAGTAAAATTAGCCCCCAGGTGATAATTGGCAAACTCTTCTTGTGAGCCATGTCAGGCCTGTGAGCCTGTGGTGGTGGGGTTTTTTGTGTTGTGTGTTGTTTTGTTTTGTGTTTGTTTTTTGATGGTGGTTTGGTTTTTTTTTTTGGTCTTCTGTGGCCAGTTACTTGGTCACTTTGCAATTCTTTTACGAAATAAGTTAATTGTCAGCTTTCTATTTTTTTTTTTATGCAACTGTTACCAGGTTCATATGAGATTTACAGATCTCTTATGTCTTTTAAAATTTTTTTTTTCAAAAGTTAATCTGATACCATTTCCTTCTGACTTAATCTGAAATCTTGCATGTTATTGATTGTAAGAGGGCCGATTTCACTCTTCTCCCCTCACCTCCAACTCTAAAGGTGGGTGTTCTGTTTGCTCTGTATACTCTGTTTACTGTCACAGAGTATATCCCACTTTGAGGGTTGTTTTGTCCTTAAAAACTACAGGTTATGTTTTTCAAATGTTCATATTAGCTAGAGATGGAGTAGGCACAGTAACTTGAGAACACAGGAAAGTTTTGTTTGCAACTATATGTAGAATTTAATCTGCCTTTTAGAAGTCTGTGACACTATCGTGTTTTCAACTCACGCTTCAGGAAGCTGTTACTTTTGATTCCATGCAGATTGTGATAGTTTCCAGGCCTCTGTCATAGTAGGCATCTTGTCTTTGTTTCTTCACTGAGAACGTTTCACTGCCAGGTTGCTACTACTTATTTTTGGTATGTTGTCGAGGAACTTTGGTTTTAATATCTTTTAAATCAAATGTTTTGAAAGGTTTTACTTTATTCCAGTACTTGAACATATGAAGTGCAACTTCTTTAATGAACGCAATCCCTGCTTTTTTGGGAGCAGTGAGGAAGCTATTGATCTAGTTAGGGCAGGCCTGTTTCATCTTGAAAGTTGTCTATTGCACACTGTATCCCATGAGGCATTTGTAGATTTACATCTACACACTTAATGAAGCAGCAACTCTGTGCTTTCAACTGAGTCTGAATTGAATTCCTCAGTCTGCATGACTACTTAAACTAGTTCCTTTTGCTTATCAATCAAGTCAGAGAAGTTAATCTTCTGTAATGCCCAATTCACTGTGATATTTTACATTCTAATTAAGTAAAACGTGTACCAAGGATGGTTTCTTGGAATCTGCTGCAGACTCCCAACACTGAGCAGGACTGTCCTTTCTTTCTAAAGTGCCTTTTTTTTGGACCCAGCGGATATGGATCTTTTACAATAGTGTGTTTATTTTTTTTAATCTATCACAGTTTGAAGTGGTGTAGTCCCTACCTCTGCTGGCTTTTCTGAGTACTGTGTATATTTCAATACATTGAAGCCACTATGACTGTTGTCCCTGCAATGCCTAGTCTTATCAAAACTGATGTATTCGGTATTAAATAGTACAGACCTCTCTATTTTTTAAAGGTACACAGATACTTCAGAATGTTTCCTCTGATCATGCCTGTTTACCAGGGCAGGCTGCTTGTCTTCCTGACCCCTGTTCTCATCTGTGGACTTTGAGTCCTTTATCAAATGGTCAGAGATAAAAGTCTGTCTTGGCCACATCATCATTTTCTTTTGCTAGTGTAGTGAGGTTAGATACGGAGATCTCGTGGGTGCCCAACGACTTTCACTTCTTGCTTTGATCTGTAAATCCTTTCTTGGGTGTGTCGCCATGTCCTAAAGGGTCAATGTCCTTGTCTGAGAGACTGAATAGTTATTCACACATGTTTCTCTCTCCTCATTATTTTAATGCCTCTTTATCAAATCCCTTGAGATATAGCTAGATCAATTGTTTGAAGTCCTGCCATGTAAATAATATTTTGATTCTGCACACATACACACCCTCCCCACTTTTGTTCTTTGGCTGTGACTTACGTAACCTTGAACACAAGAAAGAATATAGCTTCAGATCAGCAGAGAAATACATAAAGTGCAAGGAGGAAGGGGTAAGGCCGATATGTGTGAATTGTTTGGTCAGATTGTGAAGACATTCATTTAAATGTGACTTGATATCAAACATTAAAAAATTCTCAAGCTACATTTAAGTGAATATAGTTATATTTAACAGAAGATGTTTATATATAGGGTTTTTTCCCCGTAAAATCACAGACGTAGTAGTAGCTATTGCCAGACGTTTTCAGGAGCTATTGATACAGCTGAGGCAGTTTTGCAGGCTGCCAGATGTAGAGGAAAGCATCTAGTAAACAAATAGATTCTGAAGTCTATAGGCATCATAACTGGCTGCATCTATTTTTCCTGTGGGAAAAATTCTCTGAATAAACTTACTGTGAAGAGGTTGCAGCTTCTGGAGGATGGTATGTGTTTATTCTGATAGATCTCGTTGTTTTAACATAATTGCTTTTTAATTAATGTTTCTGTGAAAGTTTTGTGAATGTTTAGGCCTCAGCTGTCCTGACCTGAGCCTGATGATGTGTGCTTTTTTGTAGGTTTCAGTGTATACATGTGACACTAAGAGGAAAAGAGGGTTATACTTACATAGGTGTTCTCATTTTGCAGAGGAGAGTGAAGTGTCTGCAGTATTACTGGTGGCAAGAAAACAAATGACCTTTTTCTGGTATCTTTCCTCTCCTGCTTATCGCCAGATCTAGATTTAGTGGTCAGTCACATAGCTGCATGCTTGCCTTCCCAGGCTAGTATCGTGGTTGCTTTGGCTGTTCCACACTGTTCTTCCATCCTTCTGCTTGTGTTGGGTTTTCTACTAATTTCTTAAAAGGCAGCAAGCGGTATGTCTCTAATCACAGCACCTTATGTAATGGTTTTAAATGCAGGGAGAGGGTGAGAGGTTGGCTGGCACTCCAGACTTGCGTAGCTAACGCCTGGCCGGCTGCCTTACCCTGTCTGAGAGTAGAACAGCCCGACTAGGAACAGCTCCATGGAGTTCCAGGTTGCTCAGCTCCAATTCATGACAGTTAATGCACAGCCTGAAGAGTACACTTATTTGTAGCAGATGCATGATGTTGTGTATGGAGGTTTAGGTTTTAACACATCCATCTGTACTCAATAGGCTGTTGTGATTGGCAGTTTTAAAACAAAAATTACTTCTGTAACAGTGAGAGATCAACTACACAAAGTGTTTCCAGTATTCATCCCTTTTTGGAGGCTATTTATCTACATTTGGGTCTGTTACTTCAGAAGGAATAACCTTAATGGCAGTGAGAGTCATGATTTTGTGTTTTATCAGAGGTGGATAAATGAAGTCTGTCTAGAGCTGCGCTGCCAGGAGGGAGCCTTTCTGTTTGGCGGAGGTTCAGCATGGATGTTCCAGTGCAGAACAGTGCCTGTCAGGAAGCTCACTTTAAAATCTCTCCTAAGCAACAAACAGACATAGCTCCTTTAGCCTGTTTTATCCAGCCTGGTCTGCACCTCAGAAATGGTAGGTCACAGGACAGCAAAAGCAGTGGCATAATACGATACCTTTGGTTTTATTTGGTGCATATTGGCAGACCTCCAGCTGGCACTCCTACAGTGTATGCCCAGCTCCAGCGTGGAAAAACCTGGAGTCTTTGGCCCATCTCTTCAGCTGTGATGTGGCATCCAGTAACTCGTATGATCCGATCAATATTTTCTTTTCCGTAAGTAGCACTATTCTTTTCCTCACTCGCCAAAGATGAGGATGGCCACATCTCATAATAAAAATTAATATTCCAGCTCAGTAAAATCGGGATGGATGAAACCAGAGAGTAAGTAAGTAGAGAGCAGAAGTCATGTGATGGTCTGGGGGTTGCAGAGAAGAGAGTTTGTAGTTATGGCCTGAGGGGAAGTAGAAAGACTGTCAGTTGCAGCAGTGGCTTTTTTTTCTCTTTTTCATAATTCCCTGAATTTAGAAAAAGTGCAGGCACTTCAATTATGTAATGACCTCTGAAATGAAGGTGAACAGAAATGTTGAATCTGTAGAATGCATTTCTAGCTGTCAGCCAAATTTTCTGCATGAAACCCTTGATCAGCTCAGAGCGAAACTGAAGCCTGCCACGTAGAACTCTTAAGGATTTTTAAAACCAGCAATTATTTGGTATAAGAAGGCAGAAGAGAGAACTCATTACATGCTTTTCTTTATCAGGGTGCTGTCATAGAAGGTTTTGGACCTTGTGTTGTTCCCTTCAGCTGTACAATGCTGAAGGGAAGAGACAGGCTGCATGTGTGTGCAGGACACTCAAAACTCTCCTTATCTTCCCCCCTTCCCACGCATAGTTATGTGGCGCAGGAAGCATGTGAGTACCAGGACTGCTTGCTGATAAAGGCAACATCTTGGCTGGAAAGGTGGGGTGAGCAAGATTCAGTACTTCTGCTAATAAAGCAATGAAATGGTTTAGTTTGTGAAGGAGCAGGTATGCATGCTTTTGTCATCACCCACCTGCTGTAACCGGAACCAGAATGGTGGAACAGAAGTGCAATGGGAATCTTGAAACTAGGAATTCTGAATGAATGCTGGAGACACTAACTTAGTCATCTGAATGGCTTGCTTCCTGCCTCTCTGTAACATGCAACTGTGAGGCTGTGTGCGTTTTCTAACGGGAAGATTTTTCTTTCCTTGAAGGACAGAAAGCCTGGGGGGGGGCTATTAAATTCTGAAAGCTATATTTAGCTCAGAGCAATTAAAGCTAGCACTGTATAGTGACGCTTGTATCTAGCTTATCCATCATGCAAACTATAAGAGTTTTAATGTTTGGTTTCAGCATTACTGATAGGTTTTGCTTGCATTCATTAAACTGGAGTTTTAGAAGTCACATCTGTTGCAGGTTGTTTTGGGAAAGTCACTTGCTTTCTTATTGTTCCATTGCTTTGTTTGTAGCTCCATTTTGAGTGTAAACCAGCATAACCTTGTGTTGGTTCCAAAAGGGATAGGTCTGCTCTACCCTCCTGCCTGCAGCTGCCTGATGCACGGTTTTCGTATCTGATGTGCTTGCTGGTGGCATGTTCATGCAGTGCTCTGGTTCAACAGTGGGGCTAAATATCTGGCCTTTTTCCTGTTTAGTTATTAACTGGATTAATTTCCCACTCTGTAGTCATGTCACTACTGGTTTTAGTTGGAGTTGCAGCAGAAATAAAGGGTTAATTTTGAGAAGGAAGATAATTGGCTGGTTCTTCCCCAAGGGCCCAATTCTGCTTGCTGCAGACTTACACTAAATTACACTCTATTGCCAGATTAGGTCTTTGTTACTCTCCTGGCAGGATTTTCCAGAAATACTTAGACATGTGTATCTTCTTTGGGAGTAATATAGTACAAAACAACCTAATGAATCGTTATAGAGTTGTTAAAAGGTCAGTTATTGCATGTTCATTCTTTCTTTGCCTTGGGTACCAAATAATTAATTTTATCTGCTCTGCATTAAATGAGCATCCCTCTCTGATGCTCACATGAGCTGTAGTCACCCACCGAGAGACATGTTTATTGTTCAAGTCATCCTTCTATTGCAACATATCAGACTTTTTTTTTTTTTTCTGGTGTTTTAGTGGGTGAAGGTGAAGGCCCCTGCATTTGGGGTGGCAATGGAGTTCATGAATTCTGCAGTTAAGACAAGGCCAAGCTCTTACACAGGGGGCTGCAAAATAAAATGGAAAATTCTGGATATTGTTTTGGGCAACTCTTGGCTAAATAAAGGCTCGGAGATCAGAACAGGTGAAATGGAAACTCCCCTTTCCTGTCCCGCAGGCTGTGGAGTTGCTGTTTAAGGTCTGACCTTGTGAGCTGTGTTTAAAAAGCTTAATTTTCTTTTAATTTTTGATAGTGGATGTTTGTGTGTGGTTTTTTTTTTTTTTTTTTAAGCCATCATGTATTTTGGAAGTTAGCACAGAACTGCTGATGGCCTAACATGCCTAGTGAGGGAGAATGGTTAGGTTATGTTCCCTTGTATCTGTTACTTTCCTTTGGAGTCCCTCTAGGGTCCTTGTTATCTCAATGTCATATGTAATATACTCCTGATAACTAACATAATTGTCTCTAATCTGTATCAGTTGACTTTTCTCCTATTTCTCTTACACTGTTCATGAAATAACGCACAGAATTAAAGGCACTACTTTTCCCTGCTAGGTTTTGGTTTTTTTTTTTTGCAAAGGCTTGCCATAAGGTGATTTTTGTTGCCTTAACTGTGAGAAGTTTTTAAACATATGATTAGTTGGAAGTTTTAAATGTAGAGCAGCTTAATTTCCGAGTTACTGGGAAATCTGCCAGCCATAGATTTGGGAAAGTCTGAGTAACAAAATCGTAAAGCTGGTTCATCACTCAAATATGTTATTATTTCAGCTGTGTCTGCCCACTGCACGCTCTCACAGGCTAAAAATGTCAGTAGGCTCTTACTTTAATAGCTATTTTAGGTCTCTTAAGGCAGAACAAATGAAAGAATCTTAGAATAATATAAAATATAAAAGTTAACACGTCAGTTGTTCTTTCTTGTTTTAGTTCTAGAAGCTTCCACCCTTAATGTTTGGATTATTAGAAATATTCAAGTTCATGCATTAAAAAAATTAAATGCTAAAATTAGATCTCAGATGTTTAGACTCCAAACCAGCTGGGGGCGGTGGCATTTTCAGGAAAGTAACAAATAGAAGAAGCAAGGAATTGAGTGTAAACATGAAATTAGGACTTATTAAATGCATGCAGCTGACAAGAGAAGGCAAAATTATTGCCTAAAACTCAGTGAGTTGTAAACGGGGGGAAAAGAATTAGACTGATGCTTAAATAAGGGCAGTGATGTCTGTAATTCAAGAAAAGCCGAAGAATTTAGTTCCATTACTGAAATGAAGCTGTGTGGTCTCCTGACAGCATATAGAAACAATAACTGAGAAAAAAAGTTAAATTATTACAGTGGATAACCGTTTTCAATTGAGGTTACAAATAACTTGAGAAATTCTGTTTCTCATATTGATCCTGAAGAGAGATGAGGAAAGCCTTAGAGCACCAGAGGAATCATAATGGTGATAAAGATTATTACAGAGCTGATATAGGAACTGACTCAGTGCAACAGAAATTCAAATATAATAATTGGAATGGAGAAGCATAAGTTTATGGATGTGGAGGCTAAGCTGTTGATCTTTTATAGCTCTTAATTGAGCACACTTCACTTTGTCATAAGCCACTTCTGCTTGGTAATGCTCATATTTTATAGAGGAGCCCTACTGGCTGCTGAAACTGTTAACAATGGATTGTCTTGAGAAAAAGCACATTTGTCTAAATGTCAAAACTGGGTGTTGGTTGCTTCTAAGCAACACTTGATTAGTGATATGAGTCTGTCAAAGAGTAGTGCCCCCGGCATCTCTCTGTGCAGGATTCTTCTTTCTTCTTTTTGTGCTGACAAGATGTTTGAGTGGGTTCCCTGCCCCCTCAGTAGTTACGCATTTGTGAAGAATCACAGATCCTTAGGGCAAGAAAGATTTTTTTTTTCTGTTACAAAATGCATTACTCTGCTTGTGTATTAGTAGACTAAAACTTAATTGCTCAATTATGTAGAATTATATTGCTAACCTGAGCTTATAATACGTATCTTTCATATTTTAGGGAAATATTTGGGGTAGAACCTAAGGTAGAAATTTTTTTCATGTATTGTATTCCATGCTTCCCAGGTATGAAAGGACAATGCAACAAGAAGTTTTATTACTTCTCATCTTATCTTTTGTTTGCTTTCCAGATCCAACACCAGACTCATGTGAGCTTGCCACATCTTGCCTAATGGAATTGCTCAGACTTTCACTGCTGTAAAAGAGAAGAGATTTGGATTCTTCATAGTTGGCACTGAGAGACTACCCACTCACTGTAAGTCAGTCTGTCTTTCTATCACTGATGGAGTGCCTTCTGTATAGGAAAAAAGGTGTTAAATTGAATGTGTAGCCTGTTTCAGCCTGGAGGGGGCACGAAAGAAGCTGTGTAAGAAGCTTCCTGTTACGAAGAATCACTCCATCAGTTGAGAGTGGGAGAGGGCTGTAGTATAGCGGGTATGGAGGCAGAATTTCAGTCCCCTTTTGCAGTGATATGTTATACCTAAAAGAATTGAAGGATCTAGCAAGGAAATGAAATAGGTAAACCTGAAGTTGTGCTAATGTGACTTTACATTCTGTTGAGGGTGATTTGTTTAAAAAAATGCCTCAAAGCTGTGCTATGTTTGAGGGATCTGGCAAAAACAAATACCATTTGTTGGGTTGTACAGTGTTTGGGTTGTACTGTGCTCCCTTTAATCTTTGGCTTTAGGATTTCCACTGGCTACCTACTGGGTCAGGGAGGGACATGCTCACCTTGCACCATTGGACACTGTGGTTTGTGTCTCATCCTGAATGCTGTCTATACACTGCAGCCAAAGCAAGGGCTGTGGCAAGGCTGATATTATGTCACCAGTGATAATAAAAGACTTCTCATGTTGCTGGTGGGTGTGTGTTTCACCTGAGCATTCGCTATTGTGAGATTTATTGTTAGGAGAAAATTCTGTCCCAAGTTATATTGCCAGTTGTGGCACTTGTAGCATGCACGGTGCATCCTGAAGAGCTAACAATTTCTCTTTGAGTGGGGATATTGATAATATGCTTTGAGCTTCCTGCCTGGCTGCTTGTGACGTGTATTAACTTATTTTTTTAATATATTCTTGGCCTTTTAAACCTATAGCCCTTAAGCTAATACTATTGAACACATAGGACAGGTAGGTTGAAGGTCTTACAAGCGTATACCTTACGCATTTCTTTGTAGTTGTGGAAGGCTGGGTGTTCTGAACTGTGTAGTTCTTAGTCTTGCAATCTGGATATAAACTACTGTTTTGCATGAATCTCTTACCTGTAAAGCACTGCTGTCCTGCTTTTTCCCATTACATCTGTGTTTGTGTAGGTTTAGTCACCACTTTAAGCTTCGTGAATTCTTTTAGGCTAAACTCATCACAGCTTCGATTGTGAACACCTAAAAGGTATTTCTAGCTGTATGTTGCCCATTAGGACTTCACTTCCTCTGGAAAGCTGAAGATTTGTCCTGAAAACAGAAGTATGTTGCAGGCACAAGGGTCAAATCTTGGCTAGATGTGGCTGCTGTAAAGTACATTAAAGTCCATGTGTGGTTTTCAGCCTATACAAGTTAGAAGCTGAAAAAGAGTTTGGAGGGAGAGCAAGAAATGGAAAATACTTCTACTTGTTTTATTTGTGTTGGTAGGTACTGCCATACTGGTACAAAGGGCTGACTCTGGGAGGTGCCCAATTACATAGGTAAAGGGATCCTATAGCAGATAGTAGTGTTTATCAAATACTATTGCAAAATAGCTTGCTGATTATGTTGGGAGGTTTTGGGTTTAAGTGGTAAAGAAATGTTTCATGACTGTCTAATGACTTTCAAAAAGCTTCAGTGACCTTCTGGCAGCAATCTATATAGACCTGCCTCACACCTGTGTGCAATGTGTTTCGTTTATTACAGAGAGTGTTCCTGTGGAACAGGTATGTTCATGACTTCACATAGACTCATGCAGGAAACCTATGGAAAAGTCAGGGCAAAACCTCATTTTGCTTATCCTAATCTTTCCAGTGCAAGAATGTTCTCCATTGAAAAACAATTTTGATAGTTGCTAAAGGGAAGGGTGTGCAGTAAAGTAGCAGTGTGAAAAGTTACAAAAAGGGGATTATTCATTGTTCTTCTAATAGCTGTATCAGAAGGCTGCAATGAGACTACTATTTATCTTAATATTACTGCAGTTTTCATACTGATGTATTATCCTGTTGGCATATGTTCTTGGAGTACGTGCATTTGTAAC